>JAFCIZ010000006.1:3600000-4200000 GCA_017871115.1 Cunninghamella blakesleeana
CAATTTTTTTCTTTTTTCTAATACAATAAATATAGATATTAAAAATGAATTATTTGAATTATTATGCATATTCCTATATATATCATTTTTGTTTCTTTTTATTATATTTTAATACCTTATTAAACGAACACACGTATTTGCCCATATTTCTACTAAAGCATAATCCATACCGGGAATAACGGCCATTTCAAACAATATCAAAGCTAATCGTGCACGTATATTTCTTGGTATACTATGTTTCAAATCTAAATAGCTATGGTTTTTTTTTTAAAAAAAAAAAAAAAAATGAAATAATACAATAGTTGTATTGTTATTATCGTCGCTGTTGTCAAAATAAAAGTAATAATAATAATAATAATAATGTTATATATATATATATGCTTACTTTGATAATCGTTTTACCCAAGTTAAAGCTCCAGGTGCAAAGTCTTTTATTTTAATACTTAATATCAAATTATCTAATATTTCTGTCAAGTCTAATGTAGTCTCATCTTCCAATAAGTGTCCATAAGGTAATGACTGACAGTACGCCATGTTGTGTAGAGCGTCATCCTCTATAACTGATAACGGAATAGCAGCCATGTAAAAAAAAAGAAAAAAAAGAGGATCTGTCTATAAATTTATTTAGTTATATTTTCTAATAGAAAAAGAAGAAGAAGAAAAAGAAACGAAAAAAAGAGAGATAAATAAAATAAACTGCTTTTTTTTTTTTCAAAAAAAAAACTCGTAATCCACCACACATGATTGAACTTTTTAAAATTTAAAGACCGATTCACAATCAATTCATTCATACAATTCTTTGCAAATACGTAAGTAAAAAAAAAGCAGATATGGATATACACGTAAGCAACATTATTAGTATTCTATTGTTTAATATATTACTAATTTAATATGTATTATATATATATAATTTAATATTATTTAATATTTTATTAATATTAATATTATTTTATAAAATGATTATTTTTGAACAAAGTTTAGATAGGCAATAAAATATTTTCATACGCACACGTATTAAAAATAATATTAAAACATTGTTTGTTATTTTACTTTATTTCTGTAATAAAAATACAAAAACTATAAGTAAATAAATGCATTTTGTTTGCATAAAAAGCATTAGTGTCGATTAATAAAGATAGTATGCATGAATTTATATTTCAATTAAAACTATGGTTCTTGATTATGCATCCTCGACAATTTTCAAAATAATAAATAATACGAGTTTAGAAAATCATTAACCATGCACTATTTTATATCATTACCATTATTATTTGATGGTCCATATAGATTAATTATATTTTTTAAAATATACGGTTAACGGTTAAAAAAGTCTACCGAAGTTCAAATAGGCTATTTCAAAGCCAGGCTAGTTATTTGAATGTGTCCATTCTATCCAAGCTAAATTCATTAGGATTAAACTTTTTCATAAATATAGAAAAACATGGCTCCTGATATTTTAATTAAATTTATAATATAGAGAAGCCTTATTTAAAAAGATATATGCTTATTTTATTTTATTTATGTTTTTTTTTTAAAAAAAAAAAGATAAAGTTAACTTGTAGTGTTGATGTACCTTTTTTTCCGGAAGTCATTTCGGAAACAATAACAAAATGATTGGCTATTATTAAGTAATGCATTCTCATAAAGAAATAAAGTTTAAAAAAGTATAATATTAAACCGAAAAGAAATGAAACTTAATAGATATATACAAGATGATTGTTGCTATTAATCAATACCCAGGGTAAATATATTATAATAATAGGAGGGAGGTTTTCTTGTCTTCTAAATAATAGAATCGTTATTATTAACATCATTATTATAGTTAGTATTTTTAATAAGCTTTACTTGAATGGGATAGATAGTATTACTATTCCATTTTTATAGTGAATAAGAGTATCATTAATTAAAAAAAATAAAAAAAAGCAATGCATTGTTTATGTCTGTATTACTTGGGTCTTGATTACTAAAAAATAAAAAATAAAATAAAAAAATGGTTGATCCACACTATCGGAGCCAATTCAACCTTATTGTTCAATTTTTTTTCTCCCGTTGATTTATTTAATTTGAACTTTTTTTTTATTTTCTTTCCATCTTTCTTCTTTTCTCTTTTCTTTTAAAATAAATAATTATACACATATATAAACATATATTTATATACATATATATACATATATATAATTTATATACATTCCTGCTAGCAATTCATTACATTATAAAATACATAGATAAAATGGTTAAAGGTAAAAAAGTAAAAAATAAAAAATAAAAATAAAAATGAAAGATGTGAAAATGCATTTTTTTTCTCACGGTACTTTAACTACGCCTTTTTTTTTAAAAAAAAATCCGTAGATGTTTATATCGTTTCTGTAAGTAGAACACCTGTAGGTGCTTATAATGGCTCATTGTCATCATTATCAGCAGTTGAATTAGGAGCCATTGCTATTGAAAGTAAATAACAATAACGATGATATTAATAAAGAAAAAGAGTTTGTTTCATTTATTTCAACCGTCTTTTTTATTATTATTAATTTTCAATAGGTGCTATGAAAAAGGTAGATATACCAAAGGATAAAGTGGAAGAAGTTATTTTTGGATGCGTTTTATCAGCAAATCTTGGCCAAAATCCTGCTAGACAAGCTGCTTTAAAGGCTGGATTATCTAATTCTACTATAGCCACTACAGTAAATAAAGTATGCGCTTCCGGTACTAAAGGTATATCTATAAATTAGTAATAGGAATAGAGATAAGAATAATAAAAAGATGACATGCAACTAATAATAATATATGTTGATTATTTAGCTACTATGATGGGTGCCACAAGTATTATGTCAGGACAAGCAGATGTTATCGTGACAGGAGGGATGGAATCCATGAGCAATGCACCTTATTATTTACCCAAACATCGATTTGGATCTACTTATGGCCATACACAAGTCATTGATGGTGCCTTGAAGGATGGATTAACTGATTTCATACATGACTATCCTATGGGTGTTGCTGCTGAATTATGTGCTAAAGAACATCAAGTTACTCGTGAATCTCAAGATGAATTTGCTATTCAATCTTATTTAAGAGCACAGCAAGCAACCAAGGATGGAAAATTTAAACAATATGAAATTACACCTGTTACTATCACTACTAAAAAGGGGACTGTTACTGTTGACACTGATGAAGACTGTTTTAAACTAAATCAAGAAAAATTACGTCAAGTGAAACCTGCTTTTCAAGCCGATGGGACGGTCACAGCTCCTAATTCATCACCATTATCCGATGGTGCGGCAGCTATTGTACTGGTATCCAAAGAAATCCTTGATAAATACCATTTAACTCCTTTGGCTAAAATTAAAGGTTTTGCAGATGCTGCTCAAGAATCTTATAAATTTACTACATCTCCTTCATTAGCTATTCCTAAAGCCATCGAACGCGCTCAATTAACTATGGATGATATCGATTATTTTGAATTAAATGAAGCTTTTGCTGTTGTCGGATGTGCTAATATGAAATTATTAAATTTATCTCCTGATAAAGTGTAATAATAATAATAATAATAATACTCGTACCAAATAAATTTATTTTCCATAATTAACTTTTTCCTTCTTTTTTTCTCTTATAGTAATATTTGGGGTGGTGCTGTAGCTATTGGCCATCCATTAGGTTGCTCTGGTGCTCGTATTATATGTACATTATTAAGTGTATTAATAGATAAAAAAGGAAAATATGGTGTTGCTGGTATTTGTAATGGTAAATATAAAAATAGATCAATTATAATTAAAAAAAAAAAAAAGAATTAAATTGGTCATTTTTACTTAAAAAAAACTTTAAATTTTTCCTCTTTTTTTAGGTGGTGGAGGCGCTTCATCAATTGTAATAGAAAGATTATAATTATATAATTCTAATGATTCACAATGTAAAATAGTCCTTTTTTTTTTTCTCTCGTTCTTTTTTAAAATAAAATTAGTTAAATAAGTGGGTATCATATGTAATTTATTATTATCATTCTTTTTAAATCATATGTGCAAATTGTAGTGATAAATAATAATAATAACAGTAATAATAACAATAATAATATATAAAGGTGTGAAAATAAATAATACCGGCTGTTTTTTTTTTCTTTTCCTTTTTTAATATCTAAATGACAAAAGATCTTCGATGAGTAATATCCGATCCACTATCTAATTCTACATGGGCATCGCTAGCATGATCCTCTACGTCCAAATTTTCCAACTGATCACCTAATTTTGGAATCCTTACATAAGCATCAGACCCATACCCTTCCATTGTAATCACCTTTAAATCCCCACCCCAATATGTTGCATAAATTTTACTCATAGGTAAGCCCATCCCAAGAGGCTGATGCGAAGGCACTTCTTGTTGCTGTTCAGATAAAGTTGCTGTCCATGTTGTCATATGATGTGCGTTTTTTTTTTGAGGATTATTATTATTATTAATTATTTCTGGGTGACCAAATGACCATAAATGTTGATATACATTAGGTTCAATACCACCTGCTTGATCCGAGATACGAAAAAATAAATCTCTTTCATTTGAACAAATTGTGACCCGAATATCCCCTTTCCCATTACCTGTTGTTGACTTTTTAGTTGTGTGCTGCATTGAATTTAGTAACAATTGATGTAAAATATATTCGATATGATCTCCTACATAAGCAAAATCCACATCAGGACTATCATCTAACTTTACATTAATATCTGGATAATATGGTTGTAACCGTTGAATACATTTTTGAATGGTTTCATGAGCAGAACAATGTTGAAAAATCATTATATTTTCATTATTTGTATTACTATTTTGATGGTGATTTTTGGACATTGATGACGAAGAGGGTGAGGATGATAATTTAGTAATCACAGGCGAATAATTAGATAAAATTAAATGTTGCTCCGTTAAAACACGCCTTGATATACGAGATCTTAACGCCGCTGTAATAAATTTATCTCTTTTATCTGCATCCATATGAAGCTGACATTCTTGCATACCGAGGGTCAAACGTGGAATTACGACTCGATGAGCTTCCAAAGATTGGTGCAATGCTTGACAGAAGACTTGATTATCTTCTACGGTTTGAATAGGTGGAATAACACGCAATCTTTCAAAGGCCTCCCAATAAAGTTGATATACTTGTTGTATATGAGGATTCATACCTACAATAAATGGTAAGTTTTGAAACTCTCTTAACCGATGAGCAATACGGATAGGTAATTCTTGTCGAACATAATTAGCCGATTTTAATAATCTTTCTTTGGTGCGATGACGCTCATAAAATAATAATTGTCTTAACGTCACTGGAGTTGGTTTTTTTGTTACATAGGTATTAAGGACTTTATTCATATAAAAAGGTGGCGTAGAAAAGCTAGTAGCTGAAGACTGCAATGGTGGTAATACATTAGTAGTTGCTGATGATATTGGTATTGATGAAGAAGTAGCTGTAGATACGTATTTTTTATTTGGTATATGTTTTATTATCGATCGCATTATAAGTATTATCGTTTATAAATAATTTAAATTTTTTGAAAAATATATGTAAAAAGTAAGAAAGTAAAAGTAAAAAAAGGGAAAAAAAGGAAATGGAAAGAAAAAGGAAAAAATGATTTAAAAAAAAAAAGAATTAATTCAAAAGCGCTTAAAAGCGCTATGGGAAATTTTCGTATCAAATCGATCTCTGTTGGTAATCCATATTCCAGCAAGTATTTTAATTGGCTGAAATAATATGACTTACAACTGATACAAAATAAAATTAAATAAAGGGGAGTAAGAACCTTCATGTGATAAAATGGACTTCTTTAAATAAAAAATCATTATATATTTTAACTTTTTTAATATGATTTTTTTTAATAGAATGCATAGTATTTTATTAAATAGGACCATTATATAATGTTCATGAGAATTAATTTATCCTGAAACAGTTCTTTTTTTTTTTGTTTTTTTTTTGTGCTTTTATTTTTATTTTTTGTATCAATATTGACTTTTAAAAATAATGTATTTATTTTGCACATCCAGTATAATTGATACACACACATACGCTCCTTTTTAATACACATTATGATATAAATAAGAACAAAAATACTACTTTTTATTTCATTTTATATATAAATATAAATAAATAAATAAAAAATGAATATATATAGAATATGATTAATTAGTTTATTCTTAACCTTCATAATCAACAGTTTCTTCATCTTCACGTTGATGTTCATTTGCTCGATCATTTGTCTGTTCGTGGTTATCACTGGATACATGATCATTGCCATTATATTTATTCTCATCATCATTACCAATTTTCGTTTCTTTTTCATTATTACCCATTTCCTTTTCTACTTTTTCATCATTATCCTTTTCTTCGTTATTTTTTTCACTGTCCTTTTCCTTTTGTTGCTCCTTATATAATTCTAAATCATCGTTAGCTTTTTTGATTTGCTGATCTATTTTTTCTTGTTGTTCAGGCAATAACTTCTTTGGTAAATACTTTAAATGCTGTTTTGTTTCTGTTATCAAATAATGTGCTATAGATTGTTTATATACAAGTGAATCATACATCTAAAATAGATATATAAGTAAACAACTAAAATAAAATATTGTTTTTTATTCTCGACTTACTTTTTTTTCAGCTCTTTTTCTATCTTGCTCAGCTCGAAGTTTTGCTTTATTTTCTTGTTCTTTTAATAAACTTTCTCTAATAGATTTTGTTTCTTCTAATAGTTTTTCTTGTAATTTATTATTAATAGCTTGCCGTTTCTTTGTTAAATCTTTTTCCTGTAAACTATCGTCCTTAAACTTATTTAAAGTACCAAGTAATACACCAAATATTCTTTGTCCACGTCGTTTCTGTTGATGTTCACTTGCATTTGTATTTTTTAAGGCTGTTTCCTAGATTTATATAATAATAATAAAGTAAAATAAGATCTTAAAAAATAATCTAAAGAGAATCATACATAGATACTTCTATTATTTGTTTATTTATTCTATTATTACCTTTATAATCATTTTATTACCTTTTCATCAGTCACCTTTGAATCATTTGTTTTTTCAATAGTTTTTTCAGTATTATCTATTACTTGATCTATAGATCGTTTTCTATTTGTAAGTGTATTGCTCATTATTTATATATTATTTACAATTTGAGGAAGAGAGAAAGAATCTAGAAAAAAAAAAAAAATTCGTGTCCTTAAAAAAAGCGGAGTTTTATTGTCTATTTCATTTTAGTTTTCTCATGTTAAAAGTATACACCTATTCACATATACATCACTTGCAACGTATCAAAGTTAAAAATAGATGATGAATAACCTATAAAATAAAATTTATTATGAAAAGAAGGAGTTTTTATTAAAAATATTATTAGGATGATCAAGAAAAAAACCTGTAAACGCAACTAATAAACATTGAGGATGACCATCTTTTTTATTTCAATACCCAAGGTCATTTTAAAATAAACAAGTAAATAATACGTACATAGTTCAATATGAAATGGTGATGATAAATACTTATGAATTTTCTTATTTTTAAATTTTCATGTACGTACAATAGAATGGTATTTATACTTCTATTTTATATAAATCAATAGTAATAAATAAACTTTGATCACTGAAAACGATAACCCTTGACTCCCCCCCCCCCTTATTTTCCACTCCTATAAATTTTATTTTTTATTTCAATTATTGATTAAAATAAGATGTTATTAAAAAAATAACTATTGTTCAGTTCAAAATAAAAATAAAAAATAGTAAAATCATAAAAAAAAGGATTGTGCTAAAAAAAAGAATGCAAAAAAAAAGAAGTAAAATTTCCAAATATAGAAGTAAGTAGGCAGATGGATGAAAACAATAAGATGATATGCCTTACCACCTGTGGCTAGTTTTCTTGGCTACATTTTTTAATTACACAGCATATCAAAATGCTTTCGATCTTCCCCTATTATTTGATCCCCTAGAATAGATAAGTTTATTCATGAATTTTCTTTTAAAATAAAATAACAAAATGGTATGATTCACCGATCAATATACCAGTTTCATTTATACCTTTTTTAATGGAAAAAAGAAAGAAAATTATACTAAAAAGGGTTTGCTCTTTACGGTCACTTTTTAAAACCCAGACGATCTTTTTGATTGGATTACATCATTACTTACAATTAAAAAGAAAAGGTTTTTTTATTATATATATTTCTTTTCCTTTCCTTTTTCTTTCTTTTCTCTTCACTTCTTTTTTTCCATTCATCTTTTTTATTCCCTTTTTACACTTTTTTTTTTCTTTTTTCTTTTTTTTATATATTTAACTTTACTTTCCTTTTTTTATAATAATATATTCTACTTTTTTTTTCTTTTTTTTACAAGTTTATTTACTATTAAAAACTTTATTTCTACTAGATAGCTCATATTATTATTTTTATTAATTCCTTTTATTAACTGATGGCCTCAATCTTTGTATCAGATAATAGTGGTTTACAACCTCAAAGGCCTTCAGAACCTTCACGTCCTAAACGTCCGCGTTCTAGTTTAGCTGTAAGTTTTTTTTTAAAAAAATATAAATAGAAAACGATTAAAAGTAAAAAAAAAAAAAAAAGTAAAAAAATAAAGACACTTTTATTCTTATTACCTATTTTTCTTAATATTATTATTATATATTTTCATGTCCTATTATATATATATATGTATATGTAAACAAAACAAAAACAACAAAAATAAAATACAAACAAACAAACAAATAATAAATAAACAAACAACAATTAAAATGATAATAATTTTAAAAAATATAACAACTACAACAAATATTAAAGTGTTTAAGGTGTAGAAAGAAAAAAGTAAAATGTGATTTTGTTCAACCTACTTGTGGAAGATGTGGATCGCAAGGATTACTATGTAATTATGCACAGGCACCTCGTAGAGTAGATGGGCGTGCTTTTGATCAACTTGGCAATCATGTAGAAGAATTAAAAGAAAGAATGAAAAAAATGCAAACGGAATTAGCCATGATGAAAAGTAATAATAATCTTAATCCTTTTTCAAATATGCCATCAAGTATCATGAACAATAATAGTAATACATCAAATATTATAATGGATGGTGGTAGTTCAAATTTTGACGAAAATCCAACAATGTTATTAGGTATATAAATTGAAATAAAATGAAAAAAAAAAAAAAATGAAAATCTGTAAAATTGATATTAATTTTTTCTTTATTTTTTATATTAATAATTATATGGATCGGGAAATGAAACAGATTCTTTTAATAGTAACAATCATTTAAATCAGAATAATGGTATGGCATTAATGGATAAGTCAATGTCAACAAATCAACAATCAGTCACATGGAAAATATCATATTCACCTTCAGGGTTACGCATTGATACAAACATTGCTAGTGTTGCCGATTTATATCGTATTTTATTAAATGGTATCAGTCAATTAAACATCAACAGTGATTCTGCAACAAGTTTATTTAGTACAGAATCTATTAAAATGGGCAATACAACTAAAAAACAATTAAATAAAGACGAAAAATTGATGCCTGGCATGATATCAAATGATGATAAAAATAATAACAGCAACAGCAATAGTAATCCAAATGGAGGGGATGCAAATGGTACAAATGGCAAATTATGGGAAGTGGATGAAAAAGAGGCTCGTCAGATTTTACAAGAACAACAACAGCAGCAACAGCAACAAGACATGACAGAGGATATGCCACCAGCTTTATTGGATCGATTAATGCATACACAATATCATAAATGTTTTTTAGCTTATCAAATAGTGGATAAAGAAACATTTATGAAGCAATATATGAATCAACCAGGTTTAGATCCTTTACTTGCTAATTCTATCAGTGCTTGGGTATCAAAACATGGATGTGTCTACCATGATATATCAACACATGGTCAACGTCCTTCTAAAATGGGTGCAACATATTTTAAAAGTGCTCGTCAGATCTTGAAACGATGTTTTGATATTAGTAGTCCAAACACTATTCATGCTTTATTAAATTTATACATGTATCAACTAAGTAGTGAAAAAGCCAATTTAGCTTATTTATATATTGGTTTAGCTATTCGGATGGCTCAAGATTTGAAATACCACAAAAAAGAACATATGCCTAGTGATCCTATTGAACAAGAAACAAATAAACGCCTTTGGTGGTCTGCTTATTGGTTAGATTTATGTACTTCTCTTGAATCCAATCGACCTACTATGGTAGATGACAAAGATTGCGATATAGATTATCCTATCAAATTGGAATCAGAGGATGAGGAAACTGGGTATCGAGTTGAGTTCTGTGTCCATTCCATTAAATTAATGAAAATTCGTAAAGATATCACGAAGCATTTACCTTCTGAACAATCCGGTCAATCTCTTTTATCAGCTATCTCACGCTTGGAAAATGCTCTTACTAATTGGTTAAATGAATTACCTAAGCATCTCAGATTTGATTATGATGATACATTTCAGAAAACTGATTCCTTCCGTGATGAAGCCATGTTGATTCTTAATATTCAATATCAAACTACTTGGATCATGTTACATAAGTTCTTTTTACCTAAAAAAGACCAAACGTCTACCCCAGTGGCTTTACTTTCTCTTAACATATGTACCAAAGCGGCCAATTTCATTACCAGAATGCTTGAGTTATATGCTACTCATTTACCTTGGTGTCAATTCTTTTATGCGATGGATGGGGTGATTGCAAGTGTTTCTATTCATCAAGTCAATGCTCTTTCCAATGAAAATGAATTACCTTATCTTGCTCAACGAAATTTAATCAAAACTTCCACTATATTAAATGGTTCTCCTTTAACGTATATGGAAAAAGTCAACGATATTATTGAAAGTATTCATACCTTTTTAAAGGAAAATAATTTATCAACCAATATTGATGATGTACCTACTATTAATGAAAAGTCCATCAATCAACAATCAATATCATCTGTTTTTCATCCTAGTGTATTTGATCAAGTTAAGCCTGACCCTTCATTAGCTATGTCCTCTTCTTCTTCATCTTCTCCTCCTCTGTCTCATTCGGCAACAACCACAGCAACAATGACACCCAATGTATCAACAGCTAATATTACAACGCCTGTTATGATGCAACAACAGCAGCAACCATCCTCGTCCTCATCTACCTCATCACAACAGCAGCAGCAGCAGCAGCAACAGCAGCAACAGCAACATATAACAGCAGCACCTAACCTTGTACAATCAACTATACCTATGACAATGGGATCATCCTCATCATCTACATCAACTATAACATCAGCATCCATTCATTCAACTACACCAGCATTTAATATGTCTTCTCCAAGACCTATTCCACAACAACATTCTCGTGTACAATCACAAACGACAGTTCCTTCACAACTATCACCACAACGCTATTCAAATAATAATAGTACAGCCATGAGTAGTCCTATTCCAATGACACAATCACCACATCCTAAAATAGAAATGATTCCATCTTTACCAAAACAACCTTTACCATCTCACCCTTCTCAACAAAGATTACCTCCTAATAGTACTCCCAATAATAACACTAATAATAATATGTATGCACAAATTCCTTCACAACAGCAACAACATGCTATGGTTGATCCTTCCATGATATTTAGTGATACCATGATGGGTATGGATCCATCCTTTTTTCAAAATATGGGCACTCCTTATGGGCAACCATCATCATTTACTACAACTACCCCAATGCATCATCCTTCCATGTTACCTACATCCCAACAACAGCCTCATCCAGATATGGCCACTGTTTTCCAAGCAAATGCCATGTTAGCCAATGCAACAGGTTATGGTGGTAATCCATCCCCTCAGCCACATCCTCACCCTTCTCCATCTCATCATCAGCAACCACAACAACATCCTGGATATGGTCATATTGATCCATCTCTATATCCATCTTATACTACACCTTTTCAACCACATCCTCCTCCATCACAAGTAGCCACATCAACTGGATTATATAATACACCATCCATGCCAACTACTTCATCAAGTACTTCCATACCTTCTATGTATAATAGCAATAATAACAATAACAATAACAATCATCCTCATTCTCATCATCATAGTAATAATAACACTAATCATAATAATCATAATAATCATAATACTAATACTAATACAAATAATCATCGTCCCCATCCTCATCATAATAATAATACAAATAATAACAATGGTTTAATGTCAAGTGGATCAAATAATTTATTAAATATGGATCCAATGAATGCTTATTTACAATATTCATCTTTCCCTAATTCATCTTTTGGTTTTCCTCCTCAACCTCAGCAACAACCACAACCTCAACAACCTCAACAACCTCAACAACAGCAACAGCAACAAATGATGAATCCAGAATTAATGTATATGGCAGCAGCAAATCGGAAAAGACAAAGAGATTGGGATCAACAAGATTCTTAAAATATTAATTCATATCGAAAAAAAAAAAAGAAACACCCATTCGTTTTTAATTTATTTTCATATATATATATATATATATATATATATTTATATATCACTCCTCTATTATTTTTTTTATTCATTATTTTTATTTTATTTTATTAGTATTGTTATGATTATGATTATTTTTTTATAAATATATGTTGTGTAGTGTAAAAAGAAAGAAGTAGCTTGTTTTGTTTATTAGTATAAGCCTATATTCATAAATGTTTTAATGTATATATATATATATATATATATATATATATATATATATAATTAATTTTATATTATTTTTTTCAGGTCAATTATTTAATAACCATGTCTATAATAATCGTAATAATAACAATAAAAATCATTATATAAAAAACAAGTAGTCTATACAATATAACAATTATTTACTCTAAACATGTGAATTTATTGATTTAAGAATATATAACAAATATGTAGTTGACTTGAATCTTTTATAAACAAATGTTGTGTAATGTAAAATAAAAAAAGGGCTTGTTTATTTATTGAAAAGAAAACTCAATTTAATTTTTTAAATATATTAGTTAAACAGTGTTTTATTATTATAACTTTTTTTTTTAAAAAAAAAATAAAAATAAAGAAAATTAAAATGATTATAATAGCAATAATAATAGCAATAATAATAAAAAGGGAATCATAATTGAACATAAAATAAATAGGTATAAGTAAATAGAATAAATAGATAAATAGATGTTTTTTAAAAAGAGGGTATTGAATTTGAATTTTTGTTTATAGTGGTTGGAGTGTGTGCATGTGAAGTAAGCTTAAAATATATATTCCAAGTGTTTGTGTGTGTATACTTTTTCATAAAACCATAAAATTGAAATATATAGTAAAATGAGTGACATTGATATAAATAAATAATGTGCTGGGGGAGACAAATAATAAAAAATGAGAGTAAAGGCTAAATTAAATAGCAAAGGATCGGGTATCTTTTTTTTTTTTTAATCTTATTTATTTATTTTTTTAGCTTATTTTCAAATTCATTTTTTTATATATGCTTTTTTTTTTTTTTTTTTTTTTTTTAGTATAAATTGTTTTTAAGTATATATGTATTCTTTTTTTGGGATTTTTCTTTTGTTTTTCATTTTTTCATTTTTTTATATAATTTTTTTTTTAAAAAAATTATAGAATAACCGATCCATTTGCTTGTATAAAAATTAAAAAGAAAAAGTGTTATGTTGATAAATGATTTGTTGAATTTGATATTGTTTTTCCAGAATACTAGATTTTAAAGAATAATAACGTTGTTGCTCTAGTTGTATGGCCTTTAATAAAGAATCATCCTTTTCTTCTTTTTCTTCAATTTTTTTATGAAAAGTATAATCATTGTTTTCATGAATTAAAACTGAAGGATATCCCTTCCAGTAAATATATTTATTTTCTTTTCGAATAATTCCAATAGCCATTAAAACATTTAATGCATCATAAACTCGACGCTTAATATTTTTGTAGCATGTAGTTGTTGATTTGGATGAAGTTAAATAAATGCCTTTAGTGTCACATAATTTTTGGACCAATTGATGATAATTGATTTTACCATGATATTGAATAATATCACAAATATGTTGACTAAATAATCTTAATCCTTTTTTATGATGATGATTTTGCTGTTGCTGCTGCTGCTGTTGTTCCTGTTGTTGTTGTTGCTGCTGCTGCTGCTGTTGCTGTTCATCAGTATATAATTTATTGGTTTGAAAATGAGTTTGATAATTAGTTAATAATTCTTCATGATCTAATTGTTCTAATTCATACATTGAATTTAGCATGGAAGCAATAGAGCCTTTACGAGGTGGAGAAGAAGAATGACTTGGTGAGGGGGAAGGAGAGGAGAGTGATGAAGTACTTGTTGTACTCATGCTTGGTGAGCAAGGTATGGTCATATCTGAATGGTAATCATTAATAAGTATAGAGAGGGAATATTTGTTTATACATTCACTCATTAAAAAAAAGGGGGGGGGAGAGAGAGAGGGAGAGAGAAAGTGAAAAAAGGTACGTAAAGTTAAAAAAAAAAAATAAAGAAAAAGAAGAAAAGAAGAAAAAGAAGAAAATTATAGAGTATTTATTATTTTTTATAAGATATTATTTTGATTGAAATAATATAAATATAGATTTTTTTTTTTTAAGGAAAAAGAGTCAAGATAAAGAAAATCATATAAATAAATATATAATAACAATGAATTTCTATAACGTGTATTTGTCAAATTATCGGTATAACCAAGTAAAGAGTTGATTCCCATGATTTAGTCACTCCGACGCGGAAAAGACTTCCGAATAATTAAAGTACCTAACCAAGTCTGGCTGTCAACCTGTTTTTTTATTTATTTAATGAGTGTATGAAAAAGTGAGAGAGAAGCAGCGAGTGAGAGAGAGACAGAGAAAGATTTTATATTTATCTATGTATTATAAGTTCGATTTTCAAGAACCTTAATTAGATGATATGCATCAAATTAAAAAAAATAAAAAATGTGTCTATGTGTTGTTTTTGTATTTTTATATTTGTGTGTGTGCGTAAGTAAAAAATAAATAAATAAACTGTTTTCAGATGTCAAAAAGTATAATTTTTTTAGTTTCCTGTCATTAGAAATCCAAGTTTTTGTTTAACCTTATTAAGTTGGTCATTTGGTACGTAATATAAAAAAATTGTCAGTGCACACATTTTTTTTTTCATAAAGAAAAAGGATTTAATAGGATTTTCCCAAATAAAGTTACATATTACTTGGTGCATCGCAATAAAAGGATCAGCAAAATAAATATAATTTAGTCGTAAGCTTATATTTGTATATATTCAAAAATCATCTACATACTTTATGAAAATAGCCCTTTCTCTCTTCCTCTCTCTTTCTTTTTCTCTTTCTCGTTTCAAAAAAAATGTTACATTTTTTTTTAAATGTAAAAAAAGGTTATTTATTATTTATTCTTGATAAATCAAAATAAATTTCGGGAAACATTTCCATTATTGGAAATCCGAAGGAATTAGTAATGTCTTTACGAAAACAATTTCTTTTTTTAAAAATATAAAATAAATAAATAATAAATAAACGGCAGACTCATTATATTTTTTCGATTAATTAATCACTGCTTACAATAAATGGTATGATTGAACGTGTAATCATATTAAGCAGCAGTTTTATTTTTGTAATACGTACAACAAAAGGCAGGGAGTAAATGAATAAGTGAGAGAAAACGAGCATCGACTGCTTGATTTCCCCTTATATATTTAAATAAAAACAAACGGCAAACTAAATAATTTAAATAGTCATTAAATATATATATATCTCATTATTAATTTTTTAATAACTGATAATCCTTTTATTAGTAGAAAATAGCAGAAAAAAGAAAAATGTTTTCGAAAGTACGTGATATAATCACAAACTTTATAAGAAATCATAAAAAACAAAAAACATCTGAGCGTTTTTGTCCACCAATCTTTTTTTTGGGGGTAAGGCTGAATTTTAAAAATACTCTATTTTATTAGCTGATCTTTTTTTTTTTCTTTTCTATGATTGTTTTAGAGAGTAGGAATATCTAGTCTTAAATTTATAATCATATTAAATAAATAAAAGAGAGAGAGAGAGAGAGGAAGAAAAACTAATATATAATAAATAATAAATAAAATAAAATAAAATATAAAAATTATAAATTTTTATATTATTGCTCTTTTATCTTTTTTTATTTTTTTTTATGTGATAAGAAAAAAAATGGTCATCCATTTTTTTTTAAAATAAATATTAAAACCCCGTTCTCTCTCTCTCTTTTTTTCCCTTTTCCTTTAAAAATTATTTTTTTTTATTTTTTGTGCAGCATAATCTTGGTTCTTTTATTATTATTTTCAGTATTTATTATTAGGAATATTATTATTTTATTATTTTTTTAAAAAAAAAAAGACTATAATGGATATTGATAAATCGCATTCCCCTAATTCTTCAACGGCCACATTATCAGAAACTATTCATTTATCAGCTACGAGCACAACCTTGAAAACATCACCAACAACGTGTTGTTATAATCCCTCTACTTCTACGACTTCCGTTCAATCTTCAGAAAAAGATAAGATAGAGAAAGAAGATCAAGAAGAAAAAAGGGTGTTAATGGAGGAATATACTAATGACAAAAATAAATTACCTACCATAAAACAACTACAACAATCATTTAATAATATCAATAATAACTTTCAAACAACCCCTACATCCAATAATACTTTTTCTTCTTCTTCTTCTTCTTCTTCTTCTTCTTCTTCTACTACTACTACTACTTATAAAGTATTTGATATTCCTAATGAATATTTAATCAATAAAGTAGAAATACAAGCAAATCCTATTTATAATAATAATATTAAAGAAGAAAATGAAAAATCAATTTCATTACCAATATACAAAATCACAGCACAACAGTATATGGAAATAGCAACAAAGTTTCGACGGCATTCATTACAATATGCAGATCAAATTTTATTTCCTTGGTTACATGGTGTTGATGGAAATGATTATCAACAAAATTTATTTTTTGGTGTAAAAGGTGGAAAAATGAAAATACCCAATTATCGTGGCCATGTATTGATTCATGCTAATGAAATGTATCCAACTGTTGGTAGATTAATTGAATCCTTTTTACCTCAAGAAATATTAATGAATGATGATAACGATGATTCTTCTTTTACTTCTCAATTTAAAACTTTATCAAAACAGGAAAGTCAAGGAATTCATTTGCGTCAATTTAAAATTCAGCCTTATCGTTATGCATCCATTAGTGACATATTTATTTATGGTGGCAATGATGAAAGTGATTATCACCAACAAAAATTACTTGATATAGCTAAAAAATTTGCCCAAGCTCATTATTCTTTATATCATCAACGTCAATTACATCATGAAAAATTAAGAAAAACTGGAGGGAAAAGAGCCGTTGTGAATGCAAATCAACTTGTTTATAGAGCTTTTATCATAACAGGTAAAATCTATATGTATAAATAAACATATTGATGTTTAATAAGAAAAAATGATATCGAATAAAAAAAAAAAGGGCAATTTAATTAAATAATTATACATATATATATTTTTATAGATGGTATAGATACATTTGAAAGGAAATATCCTGAATCAATTTGGTATTCATCCAATGGTACATTGATGAATGATTTCAGTTTTTTGGATCGTGAAAGGATAGAAATGCAAAAAATTACAAGCTGTACCGAAATAACGAAAAATATTTGGGTAATTAAAGTTAAAATAAGAAATGAAAAATATAATGTAAAAAATGAGGTCTAAAGTATATATATAATTTTATTATCAATTATAGGTGGGAAATACTCAAGATGCACCTATATCAACTGATACAGATGATCTCATGGAAGAAGATGACGATGATGAATTACAGCTAAAACAGCAAAATAACTATAACGGGGATAATCCAAATCAATTCTCAGTATGTATTGAATGCCATGATCTAGCAGATATGCCTTCACCATCCATCTTAACTTTAGCTAAAGAAACATTAAACGAGTTGGCACCTAATGAATTACCATCCGATATTATCCATTTAGATATGTATTCCACAGCAAGTAACATTATGACAACAGAAATATCATATGATCAATTAAATCAATTTTTATCTGACTTTATACATTTATTACGATTTATGGAAGATTTGGTTCAAGTTTATGATCGACGAATCTTATTGCATTGTTCAGATGGGTACACAGAATCAAGTATTTTAGCGTTGTCATGGATCATGTTTCATCAAAAATTATCTTTACCAGAAGCTTATATTTATTTCCAAGAAAAAAGAAATTTTTTCGTCATATCAACGGATGTACCACTTTTAAAACATATTGAGCAACTCATTCAAGCTTATCACCTTCATCATCAGCAACAACAACAATCCTCCTCTTCTACAATACCTTCACCACAACCATCAACATCTTCTTCTCCAGCTTCATTAAATCTTCAAAAAAGGAAAAGAGGGAATGAATCACCTTTTGAAGCTTCAGACCCATCTTTTATGAATGATATGGATGATAATCATATGAAATTACACCCATCGAAAAAAAATGATATTTTCCAACAACAAAAACAACTACAGCAACATCCAGTACATCAACGTGTTTTATTATCAGACCAATATATTAATACAATATCTAATACTGATACGAATTTAAATGATAATAATAATAATAATAATAATAATAATGTGGAAGAAGATGAGGATACACTGGTAGATGACTATATTTTGTCATCAGATTATTCTCCCTCAGCTATGAGCACTATTACCACTAATACTAATACTACCACTACTCTTAATACTAATACTAATGTTACACCTTTATCTTTACCAATGAATGAGTCTACTTCTACTTTATCATCAGCAACATCATCAATTGCTTCTACTACCTCTTCTATGTCCTTATCAACATTGTTATTGGCTTCCTCCTCTCCCCCTTCACCTGCTCAATTACAAGCTTATCCATGGTTTTATTCACCAAGATTTGAAGGTAGTTTTCCTTCTCGTATCATGCCATTTTTATACCTTGGAAATTTAAATCACGCTACCAATCCTACCATGTTAAAAACACTAGGAATAACTCATGTGGTGAGTGTAGGTGAAAATGCTGACTTGTCTACCAATGATTTCAAGTTACTCTTTTTGGATAATTTATATGATGATGGAATTGATTCTATTAAAACGAGTTACCAAGAAACTATGGCTTTTATAGGTAATATATATGTAATATCAATTTATTGATCGATGTATTTTACTTTATTTTTTTTAAATTTTTAAATTTTTATTATAGATGAAGCATATAATCAAGGTACCAGATGTTTAATTCATTGCCGCGTAGGTGTAAGTCGAAGTGCAGCAGTTACTATATGCTATGTCATGCATCATCTTCATATGTCTTTAGTGGATGCTTATATTTTTGTACGTACAAGAAGGTTAAATGTAATTATTCAACCTAATCTTAAATTTATGTTTGAAATGCTACAACTGGAGCAACAATCAAAGGGTCAATTTCAAATTTCTTGGCCAACTTTATGCCACGAAATTTATTTATTAAACAAGTCATATTCAGATGAATAATATATATATATATATCAAATGGCTTTCTTTTTCATTTCAATTCTTTTTTTTTTTTAAAAAAAAAAAAAAGATCCATTTATTGTATTTATTATTATTACTATTTTAACCTTTTTATATAATTAAGGTTATCACTTTACTTCTTTTTTTTTTTGTATTTTTGTATTGTTACCGAGTTTACTTTTAAACTCTCTTTTAATTATTACCATATATTTCGATAATACATGAAATTATTATTAATAAATAATTATTTTTTCTAAAGACATAATAGCTGTAATTTACTACGTTTAATAAGAAAATGGTGAGTTGGTCGATGTTGCAAACTAAAAAGGAAACTTAATTTTGAAACTCCATGAGTATTTTTTTATTTTTGAAGAAAAAAGGGACCAGCGAAAAAAAAAATTCTCTTCTTTTTCTTCTTTTTTATATAAATATATATACTTTTTTTTATTATTCCTTTTCTTTATTTTAAAAAGTATATATATTAAATAATGGCTGCTACCAAACCATTTAATTCAAATGACTACCCTGTAGTCATTGGTATTGATTTTGGTAATTATTTTTTTTATTAATTTAAAATATAAATATAAATATATAAATATACATACACAGAAATCTGATGATATTTTAATCCTCGTTTTGATTACACATGTTTATAGGTACTACTTTCTCTGGATGTTCTTATTCTTTTATACAAAATGATGAAGTTGTTGATATTGTTAGATGGTAAATATATATATATATATATACATAAGCATATATAATAAAAAGTACGAGTAAAGTATTAATTTTTTTTTATTCGTTTTCTTTATCTTTCTATAAATATATATAAATTTTAGGCCAAGACAAAATAATAACGTCTATCCCAAAGTAATATATTACCAAATAAAAAAATCCTTTTTTAAGAAAAAAAAAAAAAAAACCAAACTAAGCCAAACCATACCAAATCAAAAATCTAATCCATTCTATTTATTTATTTATTCATTAACTTACCTATTTTTTTATGTATACTTTTTTTATCTTTAGACACCAACTTTAAATTTTTATCAAGGAAATTCCAATCAAATGACACAATGGGGTAACGCAGCACGTTTGGAAATGCAACGACCTACAGCACGTAATTCTGTCTTATTGAAACAATATAAGCTTTATTTGGATGAAAATATTGCAAAAGATTTACCACCTTTACCTAATGGATTAACTATTGTGGATGCTATTGCTGATTATCTTCATGCTTTTCACGAACATGTAGTAAATGAATTAAAGAAAGGTTTTGCTCGTCATTATGGTCAACATCAATTTAGATATGTAAGTGAATTTAGTATTACTCTATGTATAACTATAATAATAATGATCATCATAATATATTTATTGATTTTTTTATTTTTTATTTTTATTATTTAGTGTCTTACTGTACCTGCTATGTAATTGAGATGAAATAATAATAATAATAATAAAAGGCTATTATAAAAAAGTAATATTAAATTATAGGTTCCTAACATATTGGATTATATTCCTTTTTACTATTTTAATTCATATAGGTGGTCAGATAGAGCAAAAGCTACCATGCGTGAAGCAGCCATCAAAGGTAAATAAATAAATATATATAAATATGTATAGATATATATATATACTTATTTTCTATTGAGTTATATTAATATATATATTTCTTTTTATTTCATTTCAATCAAAATAGCTGGTTTGATAGAAGAAAATGATCATCGGGATCGATTAATGTTAATTAGTGAACCTGAAGCCGCAGCATTATATTGTGAAAAGAAATGTGAACAATTTGATCTTCGACATGGTGATAAATTTATGATTTGTGATGCTGGGGGTGGTACCGTGGATTTGATTGTATTTGAAATTGATGAACGAAGTGGACGTAAATTAAGAGAATCAACAAAAGGGCATGGTCAATCCTGTGGGTCTGTCTTTTTAGATCGTCGTATGAGAAAATTGTTAAAAAAGAAATTCAAAGAATATTTATCCTCTATCCCAGCTTCTGCCTTTGAAACCATGATGGATACCTTTGTAGATTTAATCAAACCTCAATTTGACGGCGTAGAAGACCAATTCATCACTTTACCTGCCTCTATGAATTTAGAATCTTTAACCAATCCTGCTATCGGGTTGGAAGATGGTATGTTATGCATCACGGCCGCTGAATTAAAACAAGAAGTATTCGAACCCGTTATTAAAGAAGTCTTAGCCTTGATTGAAGATCAATTGATTAAAGCTGGTAGTATGCAAGCTATCTTTTTAGTTGGTGGGTTTGGTTCTTCTAATTATCTTTTTGAACGTGTTCAACAAGAATTCAATGGTCGTGTAGGGTTAGTCGCTGTTCCTCCTCGTTGTGAATTGGCTGTAGTTCGTGGTGCAGTTTATTTCGGTTTAAATCCTAGAATCGTTCAAACTCGTATCCCTCGTTCTTGGTACGGTATTGATACAACAACTACCTTTGAAGAAGGTATCGATCCTCCAAGTTATAAAATTGTAAGAGCAGACGGTAGTGTAAGATGTGATAATCGTTTCTCTGTTTATGTTAAACGTGGCCAACCTCTAGGTAAGTTTAAATGATGAAGAAAGGAAAAAAAAAAAAAAAGGAATATATAGATATATATTAGGGATATACTAATTGATAATTCTTTTATATATATATATTCACTCATGTATATAGATATTGATAACTGTGTTTCCAAAGATTTCTTTGCTTATTATCCCCACCATACTACTTGTACATTATATGCTGCTGATACAGATGAAAAGCCTAGATATACAACAAGTCCCGGTGTTCGTAAAATTGCTAATTTTACCATCCCTATGCCCGCTTTAACTGGTGTCATGGAAGGTGAAAAAGTGGATTTATCGATTAAAATGTATTTTGGTGAAGTAGAACTTAGAGTAGAAGCAGTTATTCGTGGTAAAACTTATGGTACTACTTATACTTTTGATACAGATTAAAAAAACAAACTACGGTTTCCTTTGTACAACTCTGTTTTTATTTTAAAAACAAAACAAAACATAACAAAAAAACCATTTATTATTATTGTTATTATTATTATTATTATACATTCTTTATTGCTATTCTCTTTTTACCCTTTTTTTCTTCTTTCCTTTCCTTTTCTTTAATATACTTTATATATTTATAAAAATAACTATCATTGTTTCCATAGATATTTGAATCTATTTTCTTGAAAAAATATTGGTTCCTGATTTTTTGATGTTTTTTTAATTTTATATATTTTCGTCTAAGTTTTTTATTATTATAAGAAAAGACTTCTAAAAACAGGCTATTAATAATTGGTTACTATGAAAACAAACAAGAAAAATGAAAAAGGTGAGAAAAGGTTGTTTGTAAACTGAAAAATAAGCTCAATTTTATATTATTTTACTCTTTAATATTAAATTAAATAAAATGGGAGGTTGGACCATTATTGCCCATTATGTGGATTAAGCCCTCTTTCAGCTGATGTCAAATATTACAGAGATACTGAAGAAGCCTATGCTATACCAAAAGAAGATATTGAACTTATAGAAACGCTTCGCGTTCTTTTACCAAATGGTACAGTTTCATCCAAAGGAATTTGCGATTGGCCATCCCCTGTCACATGTTTTGATGATGAAGAAAAGAATATCGTTATGGCTTGTTATAATATGGTTCCTTAATTCAGTTATTGTGAAGAAGAACTTGAAGGAATTATGGTCCATTCTCTTTGTTTTGGTCTTTTTAAAAAAGCGCTTTTTTTTCATTATCACCCTTCACCTCATGGTTCTCTTCATATAACCTTAAAGCAAGTTTATAATTGGTTTAGTGACAGCTTGGAGGATATGGCCATATATTTAAAATATTATGATTATGGATTATTTAGTGATAGGCAAAGGCAAATTTACGAATTATATAAAGGCGAAGAGTGGGTAACGAAAAGACCTGATTTATTAGCCAATAAAAAAATTCATGATCATATAATGGACGTTATTCATTATATCATTTATCAGATCAAAGAAAAAGATATGTCAAATTAATTAATTGAAGCTCAGTCTTGCTGTAAATTTTTCTCACGGGCATATTTTTAAATTTTTTCTTTCTCCACCTTTTATTTTTTTTTTCTTTTTCTTCCGTCTTTACTTTTAATTTATTTGTTTAAAAAAATAATCATACTCTACCATGTTTGCACTTCGTCCTAGTTTACAATTAACTCGTTCGCGTTTGACTGTAAGATATGGTGTTATTATTATTATTATTTTATTGAATATCTAAAATATTAATTTATAAACTCTACATTTTTATTATAATTCAGGTCCAAGTACGCGGTCTCACAACAAAACAAGCAGATATTAGCCATATTAAAAAGGTTGGTGTTATTGGATCTGGCCAAATGGGTCTTGGTATTGCTTATGTAGCTGCCAATGTCACTCAATTACCAGTTGTATTAATGGATGTCAGTAAAGAGCAAAATGAACGTGGTATTGCTTTTATGAGTAAGTGGAAAAATAGGAATAAAACATAATATATTCTAAAAGTTATATGTAATAGATAATGATAGCAATAGTAATGGTAATGGTAATATTATTATTATTATTAAAATTATTTTTATAGATAAATTATTAGAAAAGGATGTATCAAAAAATAAAATCACATCTGAACATGCTGATAAAGTTAGATCATTAGTAAGTACTACGACCAGTTTACAAGGATTAAAGGATATGGATATTGTGATTGAAGCCGCTAGTGAAAATGTAGATATTAAAAGACGCATCTTTGCTGAATTAGCTACCATTGTTGAAAAATCTGATGCTATTTTAGCCACCAATACAAGTAGTATTAGTATTACCAAGATTGCGGCTGCTACTGGTAAGAAAGCCGATCAAGTCATTGGTATGCATTTTATGAACCCTGTTCCTGTTATGAAATTAGTTGAAATTATTCCCGGGTTAGCCACTTCTCCTTCCGTTGTGGACCAAACCAAATCATTGGCTACTGCTATGGGAAAAACATGTACTGTTGTCAAAGATATTCCTGGTTTTGTTGCCAATCGTTTATTAATGCCTTATATTAATGAAGCTGTCATGTTGTTAGAAAGTGTAAATGAAATATATATACATGCTCTATATATGTTTATATAAAATAAGAGAATGCTCATTTTGATTTTTTATATTGGCTTCTTTTTATGTACCTGTATTATTTCTATTTAGGATTTTGCAAGTGCCGAAGATATCGATACTACTATGAAATTAGGTACTAATATGCCAATGGGACCTTTGGTTTTGGCCGATTTTATTGGATTAGATACTTGTTTAGCCATTATGAAGGTATTATATGAAAATACTGGCGATTCTAAATATAGACCCTGTGTTTTACTTCAAAAGTACGTTGATGCTGGCTGGGTAGGTAGAAAATGTGGTCGTGGTATTTACCAATATTAAAAGAAAAAGTTATAATGAAAGAAAAAAAGATGAAAAGATAAAATTAGAGATAGAATACACTTAGAGAAAAATTCCATCTATTTTTTTTTTAAAAATAAAAATAAGCGTTATGTATTCTTTCAATGTTTATTATTATTATTGTTATTATAATTATTATTATTTTTATTATTATTTGGGAAAAAAAAAAAAAAAAAAAAACAAGAATATATATTTATATATATATATATATATATATATATATATAATATTATTTACTTAAATTATTGTATCACCTAAATTGTTTTAATTTTTTTTCTGAAATGTCTATTATTTATATGTAAAATTGATGAATGACTTGTATTTATTACTATAACTATTATAGACATGATTATAATGTGCGATTTATATATAACTCATTTAATAAAATGATGATAGTCACGTGACATATGCGACATATATATGTATATTATTATTAGGGGAGGAGATTCATTAAAAGAAAAAAGGAGAAAAAGGTTTAGTTAAAGTAGTTAAAATAAAATAGAGTAAAATAGTAAAAAAAAAAAGCGATTAATTTATAATTATTATAATTATTATTATTATTATTATTATAATTATTGGGGGAGGAAAGAGGGAAGGGGATATAATAATAAGTAGTACAAAGACCAATCTTTTATCGGAGATTCCTAAAGTAGTAGGTTCTAATTTCATTATTAAATGGGAAGCTTACCTTTTTTAATGTTTTGGCTATTTTATACATAAGAAGATCTGGGTAATCAACCATTTTCTAGTTGTTATGATTATTATTATGTCTATTATTATTATTATTATTAATATTAATATTAATATAAAAAACAAGTACTAACTAACTCTTTGCCTTCTTTCAATTAAGAAAAGCTATATGCTTTTCTCCCTTAACTATAAATAATAATCAAACATAAATAATAACAAATATTCATCCAGTGTTTTTTCTCCTTTTTTTTTCTCTCTTTTTTTTTTCATTCTCCTTTTTTTTAAAAATAATTAATTGTTTTCACCTCTTTTTTCATTTTCTCTCTCTTCTCTCTCTCTCTCTCTCTCTTTTTTTTTTTTTTTTAATAATACTTTTTACTTTTTTTATATTAAATTGTTATATATAAGAAAAATAATAACTTTTTACATCAAAACAATTATTATATCAATTTGTATATGAAAGATCCCACACGTCACGTATATTCAAGGTAATTCAAAACAAATAATAATAAAAAAGGATGAAAATAAAAAACTAGAGAAAGATTTTCTTTTTACTTATTTCTCTCTCTCTCTTTTTTTTTTTTTCTCTCTCTCTCTCTCACTTATTTTAAAAAAGGGATTTGGATGTGGTATTAGAGGAAAATAATAATAATAATAATAATATGCACGAAGGTAGAAGTTATCTTGAACAAGTATTAGAGACACCTTCAATGAATTTTTTATCTTATCATCATAAACCTACAACGACAACGACAAATACAACTACTACAATGACACCAACTTCATCATCCTTATTAGGTGATACTTTATTAGCTTTACCTACAACTACTACTATGACTTCAACACCTACTATTCAAAGACGTGCACGTGCTGGCACTATGCCATCTATGTCTTTTGATTCTATTATATCATCACCTTCTAACAACCTATTAAGAACAGCTACTCATAATGCTTTTAATAACGTTTCAATGACTACATCAACTTCAACAAGTAATACTAATATTAATAGTAATAACAATAGTCCATTACCTAGTAATATGCCTATTGGTGGAAATAGACATCGAAGTGGCTCATTAAATTTACCTCCTCCTTCTTTATCTTTTGATACGCCTACTTCACTTTTTTCTTCTCCTCCTTCTCCTGCTACTGAACAACTATTACAAGAAGATGATGATTTTTCTATTGCTCGCACAATGCGATCTTTGGGTTTAGAAGAAAACAATAACGGCAGCAATAACAACAACAACAACAATATGAATAATTACCATCATCATCATCATCACCATCATCATCATCAGGATGATATTATGTTGGATGAAGAGTTGATTAATCAAAGTAGAGCCAATTTATTGGCCTCAGCTTCCAATACAACTACTCGTAATCGTTCTTATTCTGTGAATGCTACTGTACGATATGATCCTCCTATCCCAACTACTTCTCATCATTTCGTTTTACGTAATCGTTCCAATACGGTTTCCAAACCTACTTCTTTACATCCACAATATTATTTAGATCCTTTCCAAACTTCAGCAAGATCTACTACAAACGGTACAAATGGATCTACTACTTCCTCTTCCTCTTCCTCTTCCTCCTCTTCTTCTTCTTTATGGCATATGCATCGTCCTTTAACCCCAGTGATTGGTGAAGAAGATGATAGTATGGACCAATTACAACAACATATGTCTTTGGGTGATTCAGAATTATTAGCTAATATTCATCACAATGGTAAATAATAATAATAATAATAATAATAATAATAATAATATTGGTAATCATTTATTTCATGTACCCTAATCATCCTGAATATCTTTTTTTATTTTAATATTTTCACTTCCTAAAATGGTAGATCAACATGATGGTTATATGGTGGAACCTTATTTACAAATAAGTCAATCGACACCTACAAGCATGCGTCCTAATTCAAATGGAACGATGAATGCATCTAATATACCTATGCCTACAAATGCAACTCCTATTACAAATAATATTAATCAAACAACAACAACAGCAGCAATTAATGGCGGTTTAAATTCTTTGATCATGAATAATAATAGTAATAATAATAATAATAGTAACAATAATACTGTCCAACCAAGCACAGCTTCAAGATCTTTATGGATTGGTAATATCGATGCAAGCTTAACTGCTGAAATTTTAACTCAAACATTCTCACCTTATGGTCCTATTGAAAGTGTTCGTTTATTAATGGAAAAGGAATGTGCTTTTGTTAATTACTATCATATTGAAAATGCAATTTGCGCCAAAGATGATATTTTAGGCCCAAGAGGTGGTAGAATTGGTAATTGTATCGTACGTATTGGCTTTGGTCGTGCCGAACCTACTTCAAATAATAACAACGGTAATAATAGTAGTACCAACAACAGTAACAATGTTATGTCTTCTTCAGCTATGACAACCGCTACATCAGGATCTTCCTCAGTACCTTTATCCAATATAACGAATAACGGATCATCTAACTTAACATCACAACCCATTCTTAATATGAATCAAGATCACATGATGACACATCAAGCAACACGTGCATTATGTAAGTAGCATTAAAAATAATAATAATAAAAAGGAATAGGAAAAGGAAAAGGAAAAAAAAAAGGTTATTTATTTATATATTTGTTTATGCTTGCGTGTTTTTTATAATTATTTATTTACTTATTTATTTATTCAGGGGTTGGTAATATTCCTCAAGGCACTTCACCATCAACTTTACATCAATTATTCTGCAATTATGGTGCTATAGAATCCATCCGTATTTTAACGCATAAAACTTGCGCTTTTATTAATTTTGATACAATTCAGAATGCAAGCAGAGCTAAAGATGCATTTTTAGTTCATCAACAACAAGTCATGAATTCTAATTTACCATTAAATAGTACTACAAGTTTATTGACTCAACTTCGAATTGGATTTGCAAAAGTACCCCCTCCTCCTTTGGGAACAACTACAAGTTCATCAGCAGCAGCCAATAATAACAATAATAACAATAATAATACAGCCAATGCTCAATTAGCACCTTCTTTATCATCCACTATTAGCTCCAATAACAATAATAACATGATCATGAACGGTAATACATTAATGAAATCAAGCGTCTCTACAGGAACTACTTCCATTCAAACAAAATCCACCACTGAACAATTTTATGCCACTTCTTATACAAAAGAACACGTATATGATTTATGGCATTATATGGAAAAGTTAGGATGTGACCATCAAGATAAGATCAACTCATTAAAAGATTTACAAGGTAATTTCATGTATGCTGAAACTATTCCTCATGTTCCTGAATTCAGCCCTCATCACCGCCAGTTGGACTCCAACCGATTAAGAGATATTCGTAAAAAGATGGATAATAGCCACCATGGCGATTTTGCTACTTGTGATTTATTAGCTATGGAATGTATTGATGAAATCTCAGAATTATGTAGTGATTATATTGGTAATACAGTGATTCAACGGTTTTATGATAAATGTTCGGAAGATATGAAAACTACTCTATTAGAACGTATCGCTCCTCATTTAGCTGCAATCGGTGTTCACAAAAATGGTACTTGGGCTGCTCAAAAGATTTTAGATACTATTCAAAAGACCCCCTTACAATGCCAAATGGTTCGTCAACATGTCAAACCTTACGTCCCAGCTCTTTTATTGGATCAATTTGGGAATTATGTTGTACAATGTTGTTTGAGATTAGGGGAGCATGAAAATCAATTTGTATTTGATGCTATGATAGAAAATTTACAAAAGATTGCTCATGGTCGCTTTGGTGCAAGAGCTATGCGTGGTATTTTAGAATCTCAGTATATTTCTAATCGTCAGAAATTATTAATATCCGCCGCTTTAATTCAAAATGCTGTCTTTTTATCTACAAGTACAAATGGTGCATTATTATTGGCTTGGTTAATTGATAGCAATACTTCTCCTAATTCCACTTTATCTTCACCCTCATCTTCGCCTACAGATTTAATGAATAATAATAATAACAATAATAATAATAACAATAATAATAATTTTAATAATAACAACAATAATACTAATCATAGCAATAATAATTATAATATCATTGAAAATAATCACATTCATCAACACCAACTTCATGACAATAATAACAATAATGATACAACTATTTTAAATCAACAAGAAACTCATTTTAATCATCAACATAATCAACAACATAGCAATAATAACAATAATAGTGAATCAACAACTGGTAAAAACCCATTAAAATTATTAGCATTACAATTAATCCCATTATTATCAACCATATGTATTCATAAATTGGGTGGACAAATTATTTTGAAATTAATTAATCAACATCATGATAAAGAAGCACAAGATACTATTCTTAGTGGTCTTGTTGCTGATACCACTTTATATACTTTATTGGCAGATACCACTCGTGGATTTCAATTTTTCCAAAAAGTCGTTTCTAGTCCTTATTTATCCTCATCAGAACAGCAAGTTTTATGTGCTAGAGCAAGATCTATCTTATTATCCAATGAAAATACAAATGATCCTACTGTCTTGGCTGCTCATAAAACTTTCTTGGATGAATTAAATGTCATTGTTCAAGCTTAAAAAAAATCCTTTCTCTCTCTCTCTTTATTATATATATATTTTATTTTTTTTTGTTTTTGTTTTTATTTATTTTATTTTCTGTGAAATGAACTATGATTTGTAGCTAATATATATATATATATATATATAGAAGTAGAATCTTGATCATTTTATTTTATTTTATCCCTTGATTTTGCATCATTATTTTCTTTTTTCCTCTCTCTTTTTTCCTTTTATTTAAATATATATATTTATTATTATTATTAGTATTATTATTATTTTATTTTTTTAAATATATATATATATCTTTTATTCCCTTTTCTTTTTATTATTATTCTTATATAACACTGTAAAAAAATAAATAAATAAGAATCAAATAGTTTTCCTTATTCTATTAGGGTTTTTTAAGTTGAAATTAAATCAATACGGGCTTTAAAAACTGATTTTTTTTATCAAATTAATCCATCTTTTTCGAAAAATCTTTTCTCCCTCTTTTTTTTTTTTTTAGTATTATTTAATAAGTTATATTACAATATATACGGATATTGTATATTAAATTATTTATAAAAATTCAATTTATATATACAAAAAGATAACTTTAATAAAACAACAATGAGTTTTAGTAAGCAAAAAAAAAAAAGAAGAAAAAAAAAGAAAAGTAGAAAAATGAAATAAAATAAATAGATAACAGCAACAAATATTAAGTAAGATTATCGTGTTTGTTAATATGTATGTATGCTATTTTCTATTATACAGATTTACGTATTGCTTGTGTTGTGAGTGATCTTTTTTTAAAAAGAATAATAGAAATATAAAAAGAATAATAAAATAAAGATAGCAATGAACTAACGACATATTACTTTTATTATTACTATTCTATATTTTTTATTTTTGGTTATGATATATAGATGGTTGGTAAAGGAGAACATACTTTAGCCCATATACTAAACACATATGACTTATTCATGAGACTCACATATAATCTTTATTATTTTTTTTAAAAACAATCTAAGGTTTACCGGCAAGAGGAAAAACGTATATATCACAAAAAAGTAAATTTTAAACTAAAAATATGACGTGCATAAAATATATTTATATATAAAAAAGAAAAAAAAATCAAAAGGTGTCTTATATATACATGTTTCTTTTATATACCTCTTCAAGTTTGTAGGTATTTAAATTGGCTAGGAATTACCACCAAGGTATTCAACGTTGGGAATTATCGGCGAAAGTTACATGGAGCCAATTTACCACATACATTTTTTGATCCACATAATACACAAGGAGAACAGCAACGACAAGAAGCTGCCAGAGCCGCCTTAGAAGATATGATTGGATGGTTGCAAAATGAAGAAGAAGGAGGGATAGTTGCTATTTATGATGCCACCAATAGTACCTATAAACGAAGAAAATGGCTACATGATACATTAACTAGTCAAGATATTCAAGTCCTTTTTATTGAATCTATTTGCCAAGATGAATCGTTGGTCTTAGCCAACGTAAAAGATGTCAAATTAAGTTCCCCTGATTACCAATCTATGGACCCCAATTTAGCAGCAGCAGATTTTACACAACGAATTGAGCATTATAAAGAACAATATCAAACCATCACTGAAGAAGAGTATACTTATGTCAAATTAATTAATGTTGGATCACAAAATATCATTAATTTAATCCAAGGGTATTTGGAATCAAGAATCGTTTATTATGTTTTGAATTTACATATTCAACCTCGTAAGATTTATTTCTCTCGTCATGGTGAATCGATGTTTAATTTACAAGGTAAAATTGGTGGTGATTCTGATTTATCACCAAGAGGGCGTAAATATGCTGAAGAACTGCCTAAATTGATTCATACATATCTTGGTCAAGGGCAGAATTTAACAGTTTGGACATCAACAATGAAAAGAACTATCCAAACAGCCAATGGGCTATCGTTTCCTAAATTGCAATGGAAAGCTTTGGATGAATTGGATGCTGGTGTTTGCGATGGGATGACTTATGAAGAAATAGAGGTAAAGTTAGATATTATTATAATTATCGTTATTACTAGTATGGTTAAAATATTGTGATTAAGATACTTTTATTAATTTTTTTTTTTTAATAATAATCATAATTTTAATAGGAACAATATCCTGAAGATTTTGCAAATCGTGATGAGGATAAATTTAATTATCGCTATAGAGGTGGAGAGGTAAAATGAATGTATAAAAAAAATAATTCATTCTTACGAGTATATATATATATATATATATATATATATATATATAATTATAGTGAAAATATATATCTTAACCTTATTATTATCAATATTATTATTTCTATATTTATAGTCTTATCGTGATGTAGTTTTAAGATTGGAGCCAATTATTATGGAACTAGAACGTCATGAAAATATATTAATTGTTGGGCACCAAGGTTAGTAATTTGATTTATATTAATAACTACATATATAAAATAAATAGAAAACAAAATTATATAATATTAATTATTATTATTATACTTTATTTTTTAAAAAAAATAGCTATTTTAAGATGCATTTATGGTTACTTTATGAATTATTCTCAAGAAGATTTACCATATATTAAGATTCCTTTACATACATTAATTGAATTAACACCTAAAGCTTACCATTGCGAAGAAAAACGTTATAAAGGTAATGATGATGTATAAATATATTAGTTTTATCTTTTTATAATTCTACTTATTGTATACACACTCACACACACACACGTAAATATATATATATATATATGAACAATTGCTATAATAGTGGATATTGATGCTGTAGATACTCATCGACCTAAACCAAAGGCATCTGATACAACACAGCGTAAACATAAATTAGCTGTTCAAACCATAACTGAAGATGGATCAAAGTTACCTGTTGGTGCTTCTGGTGAAATTGTACGTGATTTTACAAGTCCAATAGTACCTTTTAGTCCATACCCTAATAAAAAAGAACTGAATAAAAAGGATCAAGATCAATAAAAAAGATATATAAATAGAACTACTTCTTATAAATTGGTCAACATTAAATAAACAATACTTTATATATTTGTACGTATATATTTATATATATATATATCATTAAATAATAATATAATAAGTAAATATAATAATATCAATGGTAATTAATGTAAACATTTTTTTTAATATTCAATAATATAAAATGAAAAATAAAATAAAAAATAAAAAACCGGCGTTTACCTTGAAAATTGCTAAAACCTCTTTTATTTTTTTTTACCTGTTTTTTTTTTCTATGCATAAGTGTAAGTTATGTCATCATTAAAAGTGAATTTTATTGAATATTATGTTGATAAAAACAAGAATTTTTTTTTTTTTTTTTTTTTTTTTTGGAGTTGGCCGATCTAGTAACATTTCTTTTTTTGTAATATGAAAATGTAACATAATATTTATTATATATATATATATTAAAAATAATAATACTGTTTACAAAAAGATAATACAAGTATAGATAATAAAATGAAAATAAATATTTATAAATAGGATGAATAAGAGATAATTAAATAAAATAATAGCCTTTAAAAAGGAAGGAAAAGAAAGAGGATAAAAAAAAAATGCATGTGTATTTAAATGTAATTAAATAGGAGTTAAAGAAGAACGTAAAATATTTGGTTGTTCACTTTTTCTACGATGTTTTTCCAATTCATCAAGAGAAATTGACATACTTCTAGAAGGGTGAATAATATCCGCATAACTAGCACTTCGAACACCCAAATAAGTACGCTGACGTTTACCAGACCCAATGATTTTTTCTTCTAATTGATTAGGAATTACTGCCATCCCAGCTGCCACACTGACACGTCTACCGGTAGGGTTAATGATATTTGTACCATTAGGAACAAATGGAGCAGGAATAGAGCCATAATATTCTTCTTCTTCTTCGTCATCGTCCTCATCACCACCATGAATTTTACCAGTTTTTCCCTTACGACCACTTTTAACACTGATTAACTTTTCATTAGCAGATGCAGATGATGATACTTGATCTTCTTCAATTTTTCTTAACCATTGTAATCGATTGGACTTTAGGGATGCACACAGGACATCGGCTTTTGGAAATAAAGCACTAAAAATTTCAAAATAAGGACTTACTACAAAATCGCTGAATTGTAAACCAACAGTATTTTGATCTGTACGTCGGTGGTCCATGTTTGGACTCACTTGTAAACCATGTTGTCGTTCCATATCACCTTGATGAAAAAACTCTGTACACACTCTTTTAGACCATTCAAAACAGATTGGCCAAGGTCTTAACGGATTACTTATATCAGCACCATGTAATAAGATTTGACATAATATTAATCTTTCTTCGTCATTTAAAATCATCCCATCATCGTTGATGTTTTTCCAAGAGGCATCTTTATCAGATGCTTCTTGTGGAGGTGGTGATAAGGAAGGAGGAGAAACGATGGTGACTTTTTTATTTCCGGAATGTTTACGTCGTTTATTATTATTTAAACATGAATAAGGAGAGGATGCATTATCTATAGATGAAGGGGAATCATTGGATTCTGAATCAGTTGCAGTTGCTACTATTGCTGTTGCTGTTGCTGTGTTTGTGGATGGTAATGATGTAGGATGCGATGGTGAAGGCGAGACTAAAATAGATTTGTGATTCTGTTGTGGATGACAGTGACGGTGGTCATTAATATTATTATTATGATATTTATGCTTATAGATTTCATTGATAAAATAATTTAATGGACTTTCATTTCCTAAATCAGTAAATATATCACGTAATATAACAGGCTCAGGAGAGACTGTTTTCACGCTATCGGTACCATGTAAATTTTGTGTGATGGAGTGAGAAGTGTTTATTGTTAATGGGGATGATGACTCTGATGATGATGTAGAAGTTGACGTAGAAATAATATTAGTGCTATTTTTAGATGAAAAAATTGGAGATGTCGTCGTTTGGTCATTCAAAGAAGTAGATGATGATGTAGAAGAGGGAGATGATGTTAATTGATCGGCTAATGATTCATCAGGTGACTTTTGTTGAATAATATCTAATATATTGGTCATGTTTTCTTGAAGTTCATAGTGAAATATCATATCTGTTGCTAATATCATTTTTACTAATTTTAATTTGGCTTCTTCGACTGTTAAATTTGTTATATGGTCAAAAATATGATGTTTATCAATTAATTCTAATGATAGAGCACATGAATGACTCTCTAATACTGAATGATTGTCATATCTTTTTGCTAAATCTGTATTCATATTGACTTGGTAATTATTATTTAGCCCAGGCTACATAAGTAAATTTAAGCATTTACAAATTTATATATATTTATATATATATATAGAAAGAAAGAAAGTTTAATCGCCGTTATAACATTAATCTTAAATAAATAACATAATTTATTTTTTTATTTTTATTTTGAGCTTACATGACCAATATCATGGCATAAACCAGCAATAAATAATAAAACGATATCGACAGGAGTTAAATAGGTTGATATATCATATTCATATATAATATGATATAAAACGTAGGTGACATCAATAGCATGCATAAAGGAATGATAGGCATTAGGTAGATAACCACGGTCAATATCAATAAGAAAGTCTAAAAATGCTGAAGAAGTAATACCAAGCGAGGTAAATAGATCTTTTTCTTCAAATAGCTTTAATACATGACCATAAATAAAACTTTTAGATTTATCCTCTAATGTAAAATGTAATGATATTCTTTCTTCATTGGGAGTTGACTTTGTATTACGCATGATCTATTAGCGAGTAATAAGAAAAAAGAGAACGTATATAAATATATATGCTTAATAAGTTTTATGGTAATATATATATATATATATATTTATATATATTGCTTCCAATTAAGTTATTTATAAATGTATATATTAATTTACTCTTTCAATTTGAATCAGTTCTTCCGAAGATAAATTGTTGTGTTTAAGTAAAAGCATCATATAGTATAGGTATATATTAATCTAGGTTTTTTTTTTTTTTTTCTCTTTAAATATATATATACATATAAATGGTTTAAAATAGTATATGATTACTGTTTAATAATTATAAAAAATTAAAACTACTGTATTATAAAATAAAAAAGACAGCAGTAAATACAAATATTAATAAATATAGATATAAGTATATTAAAAAAAAGTACTAAAATAGTAGACTTTAAAAAGATCAAAAATTATAAAAGAAAAAAGAAAGAAAGAAAAACAAATCCCAGAAATTTTCCTTTTTCTTTTTATATTGGCCCAACCCCATAGGTCCAGCTGCGTTTTAATCATGGTCATTACAGCATATCAGGTTTTTTTTTTAAAAATGATCTCGATTTACAGATCGCTAAATATAAATAAATAAAAAGAATAATTATCATGTTAATAATAGTAATAATATATATATACATATATATAATAATAATAATAATAATAATAATAATAATAATAATAATAATATTAAAAAAATAAAATAAATAAAATAAAAACTATGTAACTAATTGTAATTTATAAAAATAATAATGTGACCATAAAATAATAGATATAATAATATAAAATCATTTTACGTGTATTAATTGATTTTATTTTTTATTTTAAAAAGTACATAATAATAGTACGTAACAAAAATTTTTTAATCGAGTGTTTTATATAAGCTACGGATCAATTGACTGAAAAGGAAAAAAAATATTTGTTTTATATCCATAGTGGATAAACACAAATATCACACACACACAAAAAAAAAAATACCATTTTAATCCAACAAAAAAGTAAAGTATTAACAAATGGATGAAAATTTTTATTTATTTATTTTTTGGAAAGAAAAAAAAAAAGTAGAAAAATATATGAAATTTAAATTTTACTAATAGTAGAATTATTGTTATTATTATTTTGATCACCATAAGGAGTCCACATATTATCAGATACAAAACTTAAAATAGCATCATGTGAGTTTAAGCTTAAAATATGATTGGATTTGGCTAAATTTTCATTTTTAGCTTCTTCACAAACAGCAGTGGCCACAATGGCGGAGACTTGACGGATGCGTTTTAATGAAGGATAAAGCCAGCCTTTAGCGATTTCTTCAGAAGACAAAGATTCAGCTAAAGCTTTTGCGGCAGCATAGATCATTCTGTCAGAGATCATGGTAGGTTTAGCCAATACAGCACCTAAACCAAGACCAGGGAAGATATACATATTATTTCCTTGACCAGGTATACTAACTTCACCATTGGATAAAGTATAGGCAGGGAAAGCGGTGCCGGAAGCAAAAATCACACGTTCTTGGGTGGCCTTCATGGCTTGTTCAAAAGTACATTCAGCTTGAGTAGCAGGGTTGGATAGCGGGAAAACAATAGGTTGTTTATTTAATTCAGCCAATCTTGATAAACATTCTTCAGTAAAAGCGCCAGGAGTAGAGGATAATCCAATCAAAGCGGTAGGTTGGACATAATTGATAATATCAATTAAATTTTTATATTGTTGATCATTATTATCATCTCGGGCATAATATACTTTATGCTGAGCCAATCTATCCCCACGGTTCTTGGTTACTAATCCTTTACTATCTACAATCCAAAATACTTTCTTGGCTTCTTCTTCTGATAATCCATGTTCAATCTGGAAATATTCTTGAATTTGTTTTGCTACACCAATGGCAGCAGATCCAGCACCATAAAATACAATACGATGATCTTTTGGTGATACGTTTGATTCTAATTGGACTTTACGGATAGCATTCATTACACCTGATAATATCACAGCTCCTGTACCTTGAATATCATCATTAAAACATAAAATTTTGGATTGGTATTTTTCTAATAGTCCAAAAGCATGTTCGCTTGACCAATCTTCAAATTGAATTAAAATATTGGGATATACTTGACGAATGGATTGAAGAACTTGATCTACAGTTTCATAAAACTATGTATAACAATAACAATAACAATAAATATATTATAATTCATGACTATATATGTATATATATAGATATTTTTTTTTTTTTTTTTTTTTTTTTACTTACCTCTGTATCATTGGGTCTTTTTTGCTTTAAACCAAGATAAAATTCATCCTTTAAAAGATTTTCATTATTGGTACCCAAATCCAAAATTATAGGTAACGTCTTGCGTGGATCAATACCAGCACCAGCAACATATAATTGTAATTTACCAATAGGAATACCTATACCATTTACACCAAGATCACCTAAACCTAAAATACGAGATCCATCTGATATTACAGCAATTTCAGGTTCATATTGTTCATTAGGGAAAGGCTGATAATGTTGAATCATTTCAATTAATTGGGATGGAGAGGATTTGGTTAAATATAATCCATCACTAACACCTGGGGCTGCCAAAAATGGATATATGTTGGAATATTCTAGGCAAGCAGTACCTACAGTCGGAGTATAAATGATAGGAGCCAATTCCTAAAAAAATAAATAAAAAAAAAAGATAACGTTTTAATTACTGTTTATAGGGTAACAAACCTGGGGAAATAAATATACTCTCCATTTATTTTATTTATGTTTTTTAATAGTTATCGTTTACCTCTAATTCTTCAGTAACAATCTTGTAAAATAAATGAGTATTGGATGTACGTAGTTGACCCATAAATATATATTTTTCCAATAAATTTGATTTTAAGCGAAGTTGGCGTAAAGCACGGCGTTTTTGAATATCAATAGATTCAACTTGAGGTGGTTGAAGACCTGCTAAACCCAATTCATTTCTTTTGGTATGATCCAATACAGTTCCTATTTATTTATTTATATTAAAAAAAAAATATCAATATAAATATAAATATAATTATAGGTATATAGATATAAATATATATATATATATATATATATGTATATTTTTATATCATGATTACCTTGGTTATAATAGCTTGAACGTACAAGTGGATGAGAAGAAGATGTGTTACTAGCAGCACTATTGGTTTGAATATCTACTAAAGGAGGTGCCATTATATTTTATTTAATAAGAAATAATGAATTTATTTTTAAAAATGATTTATAAAAAAATGAAAAATGAAAAATGAAAATAAAGTGAAAGAGAAAGAAGTAAATTGAATTTATCTATTTATTTATTTTTTATTCTTTTTATATATAAATATATATATATAATATATATTTATATATAAATATATAAATCATTTGTTTAACGAAGATCTCTATCCCCTTAATTCATTTTCACGAGCTCTGAGCATGACAGCAACCTTTTTATGCAATTTGATTGGCCTAACGTCTTTGTGATTCATTTTTCAACAAGTGGGTAGAATGAATTTCTCTAAAGCGTCACGTGGCATTTCCGATGTTATAATCGACTATTTTTATTATTAACCTTGATAATTATATGTAATGATAATAATAATAAATAGCTCTTTTCTTTCTTTTTATCTTTTTCTTTTTTTATTTTTTTATTTTTTAATATATATAAATATATATTTATACATAGCCATAAGTAAAACTTATTCTAGCCTATATGTAAAGAAAAGCATAATAGTATGCGCAAAAAACAAAAATAAAAATAAAAAATGCATAGAAGCATTCTGCGCCTTATTAAAAAAATATAAACAATTTTAATAAATGATCAAATCATATTCATTAAAAGATAACACAAGGTGCACCTTTTTATTCTTCTAAGTAAACGATAATAACAAGAATAAAAATAAATAAACAACAATAATATTAATATTGATTGTAATAAGTGTAAGAAGATTTAATAACCGGAATAAGCGCCATTTCTTCTTAATATATCATTTTCTTTCCACGGATGTTTTAACTAATTTATGTTTTTGGGTAGATTTCATTTTCGTTTTATTTATTTTTCTATTTAGCTTTTGATTTCATGCTTTCTTACCCAAAACTTTTAAACTTTAAAAAATGAGGTTTTTAATTCGATTGGATTTTTACTTGCGGATTTTTAAAACGATATAGATTATCAATACATTTTTTATTATTATTATAGAAACTTTTAAAGTTTTTCATTTTATTTTAAATAATTTAATAAAAAAAAAGTGATATATAGAGATATAGATGTTTAGGAATATCATACTATTTACAATAAATTTCAAGAATAAAAACTGTTTTTTTTTTTTAAAAAAAAAATCTTCTTTTTCTTTTTCTTTTCAAGTAAGAGATGTTGTGTTAATTAAATGATAAATAGATTCATTAACTTCATAAAAATCGTCATTATCATCTTCGTCTTCCTCTTCCTCTTCATTATTATTGTTATTACTATTATCACCTTGTTGTAATATATGATCATTGTTATTTTCTAATAATTCAAAACTCATATCATTTTGTTCAGTCCTATCTAATGATGTTGTAGAATAAAAGCTTGTTGTCGATCTATTCAATGATGACGACGAAGGTTCCTCTCGTGATTGTATTTCTGTTAATGTATTTCTTTTTTCTAATATGGATGAAGCAGGACATCGACTATAAAATTTTCAAATAAAAATAGTAATAATAAAAAGAAGTAAAAAAAAAAAAGTAAGTGATAACTCTTTATTTATTAATATAAAACGTCATTTAAATAGTTCATATTATTTACCATATAGGGCAAGTTGCATTCACATGTAACCATTGACGGAGACATGTACCATGGTATTCATGTTGACAAGGCATTTTTATTAATTCATTAAAAGTTCCAAAATTTTCTTGGCATATAATACACTCTGTTTTAACGTCTAAGCATTCTTGTTCAAAATATCGTTTATCTAACTGATTGATCCAACTATCAATATTTTCATCTGATGGGTGGTGTGGTCTAAAATAAAAGAAATAAATAAAAGAGACGTACGATAAATATTATATAATTATATATATATATATATATATATATATATATTTTAAAAAAAGAAATCTATATGGTTTCAATAACTCACGAATCTTCAGGATCGTTAAACATTTCCATTAGATTTCCTAAAAATCCTTGATGTTCTCCGTCATCATCTATTTCATTATCTGATTCATAAAACCCTTGATAAATAACACTACGTAATAATATTTTTTTTTATTTTTTTTTAAATAAATAGATAATATACAGGTTATTGTTATAATGGTGATGAGTATAGATAAATTGGATATTTTACTTTTACTCTTACTTATAATATTTTAACGTATTATGTACTTACTTTAATAAACGTTCAATATGCAAAAAAGAAGAACTTGACAATAAACCATTATTTGTACGATTAGATGATTGATGTTGACGTTGCTGATGCCGATTAGAAGCCAATAGAGCGTAAGCTGTTAGATATTCATTGTAGGTATCATCATCATCATCATCTTGTTCTTCATCATCATGATCATGTTCTTCTGCTTCTTCATCATCGTCGTCATCATTATCATCAATAATATTTATCTCATCTTCATCTTCATTAACTTGTTCATGCTCTTCTACATTTTGTACTATTGTTGTTTCATAATCATCATCATCTTCATCATCATGATATTCTTGTAAAAACCATTCATTAATCAATTGTCTTTGTTGAAAACTATCTATATCATTCGTTTCTTCTTGTCGTTGTCTTGTATTACTATATAAAAGGTGTTCATAAGGATAGCTTTCTATATTTCTTGATGAATTTGTCGAAAACATTATATCATTATCGTCACTTTCAGCTTGATACCATAATACATTTTCTTCTTCGTCTTCTTCATTTTCTACATCACTCGTGGCAATACTATCATAGAATTCATTATCTATAAAAGAGAATAAGAGTATATATTTTTATTTAGTCATGACATTTATAATATATTTATAGTTGATGATGACAGATTTTATTTTTCCATTCTTTTCAAAGAAGTTTCCTAGCAGTATATATATATTATTACTTTGAACATTATCGTCTATATCAGTATTCTGACTTGATGAGGCTACCTCTTCTACGAATTGTTGCAAACATTGTGTACAGGTAGGTAAAGGACTAGGAATAACTTTAACTCTGCATTGACAATAATAACAGTAATAGTTTAATGACATGAATATTTTTTAAAAGAAGAGAGAAAAAAATAAAAAAGAGTAGTAGAGAGGGGAAAAAAAATATGTATTTATTTTATGATAAAAAAAAAAGAGAGAGATAGAAAGAGCGAGAGAAAGAAAAAAGATATAAAAGGGGGGAAAACTAAAACTGGAAAATTTTTATTTCCAAAATGTCACGTGATGTTATTGAACCCCAGATAATTATGCAGCCTACTAATTTATTAAAGTATATGCCTATTTTATATATTTAATTACATATAAAGCTTATCATTGTTTTTATTATTATTGATACATATTTTTTTTTATATACATATATATGTATATGATTATTCATAAATTATGGTATGTATGTAAGTTAACTAGTATTATAATACCATAAGTAAAACGAGGGAATATTATAATAATAATGTAATAGCTGAATTAGGATATAGTCATGTATAATATAATATAATATAAAAAAATAAAGAGATAGATTTTAAGGCGTCTCATCATCGCATTTTTTAGAAGGGGTAGAAGTGGAAGAAGAAGATATAGATAAAGGCGGTGTATGAGGGATAGAAGTAGGAGAAGGTTTTGATGGAGACCAATATCGATTGACTTCTTTACCATACCAAACCAATAACTCTTCACCAGGATGAATGATTCGTTTTGTCCAAATAATGATTTGATTAACCACATAACCTTCTAAAAACAAAATATTAGCCGATTCCATATTATTTGCATCATTCATAAAATGAAAAGGGCAATACAATCTACCATTGACATCTGTATAAGGTTCTCCTTTATCGTCTGTTGCATCCAAGACTGTTTTACGATACATAATAGAATATTCGGATGCTTTACCTACATTTTCTTTCATGGAATCAAATTCGTCCTCCGTCATGGGAACACCAAAATAAAATCCTAAAGGTGAGTTATAGGGTAAGGTTTGAGTAGCAAATAATCCTTGGCCAGCGCCTGGAATGGTGGATTGTTCGACTTTAAGTATATCTTGCCATCGTTTGGGTACATTAGTTAGGTCTAATTCATCTAACGTATAAATGGGAACTTCTGATGCTTTAGTACCTTCCACCTGGTCCACTTCATTTTTACTTTTAATAGTTGTTGCTGATTCCATCTCTTCATTTAATTTACTGTCATTATTATCGTTATTATTATTAGATTCTTCTATCTTTTCATTTATTTTACTACAGTCATTATTGTTACTGTTATTGCTATTATTGAGTTCTTTTAATTTACAAGTGGAAGATTGTTGTTGAATAAATAATTGTTCTTCTGCTTCCTTTTTTCTTTTTTCGATCGCTTCGGGTTTAGGTGTACCAAAGCAATATAACCAATCATGTTGAATTAATTTTTCCATCCATTTATCGTATTCTTTGACAGCTGTATCAAAACTACCAGGTTCATAGGCTAATTTAAAATAAGTGGATCGACTTCCTTCAGGTTTAAAAGCTATAAAATAACGATCCACATTTACTGTCAAAACTGCTGAGGCTGAATTTAATGGCGTCTAATGTATTTAAAATAGGAAGGTAAAAAAAAAAAAAAAAAATTAATTTTTTATTATTTATTATTTATGTTTTGTTTTGTTTTGATAATAGTGATCATTGAATGAAAATAAATATAAAAATATAAAAATGACTTACTTTGCCGCTAAATACACGAGGTAAATTTCTTTCTTTGCTAATCCGTTCATCCAAGGCAACGGCAGCCTTTATTAAAGGAGTTCTTGCTAAACAATGGGTGGGATGTTCTCGTAAAGCTAAAAATATCATATAGGATTGTGTATACCATCTAGGAGCATCCCCTTTCTTTCGTTTTCCAGGTCGACAAGAAACTGTGGAATGATGTTGATTATCGTCATCATTGGATTGAATTGATGAATTTATTTCTTCTTTTTGATCATTATCATTAATGCTGATTCGTTTTATACCTTTTTTTAATGTTGCAGCAGCCATAACATCTTCTTTATATTCAATTCTGTAAGCATTTTCAGCAGAGGGATAGTAGTAATTTTCATTACGCCGTAAAGTACGATTTCGCCTTGGCCTTTGATTTTCATTATTATTATATTGTGTTGTTTCATTTGTTCTAGTAGTAGTAGTGGTGGTGGTGGTTGCAGTAGTAGAATCAGTAGCTGTAGTATTTGTAACAGCAGTAGACTTACTAGTTATTGCTGTAGTAGGAGTAGAGGAGGTTGAAGTTGTATTGATCATTTCTTTTGTACTTTCCATGGTATCAGTACTAAATGTGTTTGTCAATAAAGTTGGTGGGGGCGATTTATCTTTATTAATATTATTTTCAATCGAAGCTATGATATCAATGTCAGAATTATCTTTATTATCTTTATTATTATTATTATTATTATTATTATTATGATTCAAGTGAATATCAGGTGTTATTTTTGAATCTATTGTAGTAATAAGATTAGTGTTTTTATTAGAATCAGCTAATGGCCTTTTAATCATTGGTCCTTGGTATTATATAGTATAATAATTAATATATATAAATATATTTATAAAATACGTATATATTATAAAACTTAATAATGTATATATGTATATATATATATTATATAAATATATAAAGAAAGGTGTTTAATTTGTATGTAAAAAAAACAAACTGAAACAATATGGGAAAAAAACTAAGGGAAGGAAAAGATAAAAAAGGTTAAAAATCAAAAAATAATAAATTTTTAAATGAAATTTTAAATTCAGCTTTTTTCAGCCGATCTTTTTTAACGATCTTTAGTAAAATATATTAACAAACATTTCGTATATATATTTAAAATATACATAGTATTTTATTTTATTATAAAAATATAAAATCATCTATTTTGAAAAGGAAAATATTAATAATAATGATAGTAATAAGTTTTTAATTAATATACTATTTTTTTTTTTTTTCATTTTTTTTTTTTTTTTTCAAAAAACCTATTTAGTTTAGATTAATATATATCGTTTATCGTTTATTATTTTTCGGTTTGTTGATAAATAAGTTATAGCATATAAAAAATCTCTAATTTCTGAGCAAGGCTTTTTTTTATTTTTTATTTTTTTGGTTTTGACCATGTTTATTATTTTATTTTATAATCTTATAAAATTTTATATATATTTATTAAATGAACAAATGACTTAAGGGAATAAGAGGAATTAAAACAAAGAAAAAAAAATACAAGGGAATAGAATTAAAAGATATATATATATATATTAGAGTATGCATATATAAATAAATGTGATGATTAAATAAATAAAAAAAAAAAAAATAGCATTAATTTAAAGGTACATTGAACGAAATAGCAATATCATCACTATCATTCGTATGAGTATTATTTGAAATCATAGAGGCAGTAGTTGTTGATTTTGGAGGCTGTTGAAAAATACTTTTATCTTGAACTTGTATACGAGTCCAATTTCCCGCCGGTCTTGTAAATGGTTTTGAAGCATTTGTTGATGCTGATGTATTATTATTATTATTATTATTATTATAGCTATTATTATTAGGAGAGGGTCGTTTTTTTAATGTAGAAGAAATGACTTTTTTAATAAAAAAATTGGATTGTTCGCTAGTTGGAGAAGTAGGTGAAGGTAACTTTAAGAAACGATTGGATTTAGTGGAATGAATGGAAATTGAATCATCTTTATCTTTATTTTTAGTGGAAGAGGATAATGAAGATTTGGGTAAAGGGGGAAATACGCTGGATTCCGAAGTTAAAGTTGTGCAAGTGGATAAAGAGGTATTCAATGAAGGACTGCTTTTTAATCGGCGTGGGTTCCAAGGTAAAGATAGATGCTGCTGTGAAGAAGTAGATGTAATAGATGTTGTGGATATAATACTTGATGAAGTGGGATCTGTCATATGATATTTGTTTTGATTATTAATATTATTGCTATCTATAGTTGCTGGCGTTGCTGTTGTTGTAATGGACATTATGGCTGTGGAAGTTGTTAAATCATTTATATAATCTGATGCAGAGGATGATGTGGAAGATGTGGATGAGGAAGGAGATAAGGGAAATCGATTTGTATCAGTAATAAAAGGAATAAATGCACTAATTCGTAATAGTTCAATGATGGAAGCATAGGCAGGGTGTAAAATATGAGGATGATAATGTTGATTTGAATAAGAATATAGTAATTGTTGTTTTAAATCGAATGGGATATTAATTTCTTTCGTAGCATTATTAAAAATGTAGTTTTCCATAATCTTATTAAACTTTATAATTAAATGGTGAAAAAAGATTTTTTCTTCATTATTTAACCAATGTTCTTGATCTTTTCGAAAATAAAATAATTGCCCATTACTTAATTTGACCCCATCTAAACCATGATGGTTTTCTTGTTCTTGCTCTTCTTCTACAATGATAGCTCGAAGAAAGGGGCCAAAAAAGGAATAACACACTGATTTATATTCTGTTACATCGCGATAAAAATCCAAGTTTTCCGTACAATAGGTTTGTTTTAAATATTTGATAAATTCTTTTAAACTGTATGGACTTGGTGATTCATCGTTTAGTACCATTTCTAAGGTCAAATTATTGACAAAACCGTAATTATCATAATTGGTCATGTCAATAATAATATGAATAATATGAATAATATGAAATAACAATAAAAAGTATAATAACTATGTATGCGTATTAAAGATTTTTTTTAAACAAATGAAGTAATGAAAAATAAGGAAAGAAGTATGAAAGAAATAAAAAAAAATATTAAAATAACATACAATATATAAAATGAAAAATCATGTAATAATAATAATAATAATAAAAAAAAAAAAGATACTAGTTATAAAAAGATAAAAAGAAGAGAAGGAAAAAAATAGATTTTTTTTGATTTTTTTAGATACGGGATTTCAACCTTACTTAAAATGAGCTGGAATTAAAATTTATGTTGTACCTTCATTATCAGAGTAATGGCCGTTTGTCTTTTTTAAAATAATAAAATATTATATAATTTATTGATATTTTCATATGTAACTATGGAAGAGAAATTATGTTTATAAACATTTTGTAATATTAATAGTTATATTATATTATATTATATATATATATATATATCTATATATCTATAAAGGCATGTCAATAAATAAAAAAGAATAGGTTACACTGTTTATTTAATTTTTTTTATATTTTTTTTTTTTGAGTCTATTTGAATTTTTAATTACACAAAAATATCAAAGAGCATGTTTCTTTAAAGAGAATTAGGATAATTATTAATTAGTAAAATGTATATCCATTTTTATACATAGTTCACCATTCATTTTTTTTAATTTATGATAATAATTAAGCAAGCATATGCTAACCTTTATTTCTTACTATTATTATTTATTATTATTATTATTATTATTAATATCAATGTGGGTTATAAAACCCGAATTCTTGGTTGAAAATTCAAAAAAAGTTTAAAAACAACTTGTCAAAGAATTTACTAGAACGTAAATCAAACTTTTCATGAGAATAAAATAATAATACCTTTTCTTACTTTTACAATTATATTCAACAAAATAATTAAATACACCACAAAAAAGAACAAGAAGAATATAAAAATATCAAACCGTATATGGCTATCAGTCTGTTGGTATTTTATAGTCAATAAGTTAATCATTTATTCCTCGTTTTTTCCCATCGTCGATTTTCAATCTATATTACAATACTATGTTTTTTTGATTTTTTTTTTGCTAAACTGACCCCAACATTTTATTGTGTAACAGTTTCGATCATGCCATTCAATCAACAATGAATTACATCCAACAGTGGTGACATATCTTAAATACTGAAAAGACTAGTAGTTATACATAATGAAATACTAAAGCATACACTCTTTTAAATAAAACACCACGAAGAAGTTATATTAGCGGACTTTTTAAAATTCCTTTTTAAGAATAGCTTTTATTTTTAATGTAGTTTACTTATTATGATTTCCCTTGCACTTTAAATAAAAAAATATATCCACACACACACACACACATATATATATATATAATAAATAAATAAAAAATAATCATCACTGTCATTATAGTCTGTAACTAGAGTTGTTAAATATATACTTGAATTCATCAAAATATTATTTAAAAATTGAATTTTTTAAATTAATGCATAAAAAACACTTGATTAGTTTTTAAAACATAATTAGAATATATTTTCTTTGTTCGGAATAAGACTAAAGGTTGTTCATATAAAAATAAGATTATTTTTTTCAGTTAGTGTAACCTTATACACTTCTACTTTCCATTACTCTTTTTTCTTTTTTCTTGATTAAAAAAAGAGAGGTATGAGTCAAATCTTTCATGGATATACATATTATGCTTAATAATTTTAAATTAAGAAATATTTTTTTAATTTTATTGGTTTTTTTAATTAGTAAAGATAATTTTTATAATTTAATAGTTACCGTACTACCACTTTTTATTTATATTTTATTTTTTATGTATCCCATAATCTATGGCTGTGTATTTCCTTTTCACCTATACCGTTGCTTGTATTTTAGAACCTTATATTCCTTGGTCGTTTTGCAACGAACATCTAACTTATAATATACTAGTTATGGTATTCGCTTATAGAAATTGATAAAATATTCTACGAATCGTTCTCCTTGTATTATTTACTATTTATTAAATTCATGTATAAAAAGTAAAAGATAATTCCGTTTTAGGCGAACAAATAAAACAGGTACATATATGTCACTTATTTTGATTTTACTTAGATATTCACTTGTTATGCTTATTTATTTAGTAATTTCGAAATGCAAATTCTCAATTTTTTATTTTTTATTTTTTGAATCACCGTCAATTTTTAGATAAAAAAATAATTCTTTGTTACGCTTTTTCCTCTATTTTTATTTTTTGAATTGATATATTATTATTGTACAATATATTTATAGATTAATAATAAAAATAATAGTAATAATATGAATACAAGACCAAATACAATAGTTACACAGCGTCTACACGCTTTAGAAAAAATGTTATTCAATAAACAAAAATCAGGCAGCCAATTAATTAATAGATCTCGATCTCAATCTTTACAAAAAACAAGTAATAATAAAACACAATCTTCGCAAACTTTCGCTAAGAAAAATTCAATGTTGAATATTGAGGAAGAAAAGCGATTAATAGATACCACACAAAAAGATTTATATGAAAATGGTTCAAAATTGAATTCAGATCGCTTACAGCGTATGCAAAATACTGAAGTAAAATTAAAAACATGTGTAAATAAGGAAGAAGGAAAAGTAAAAAAAGAAGTATTAGAATTATTGATGAAAAGTAGTATAGAAACAAATATAAAGCTTAGTCCTTTTGGTATGTAAAATAATTATGATATTAATAATAACAATGCTAGCATGAAAAATAAATCAAGTTTTTTTCCTTTTAACTGAACTGTATATTACTACTATTTCTACTATAGCTGCCATATTAGCTTCCCCTATGCGTACCTGTACCTTTCATAGAAAGCAGTATCCCTCAGGTAATGAATTGATAAACAGTAAATAAGATTGTTTTTACAATACACAGATATTTTTAAATAGAGGAAGAAAGGAAAAAAGATATATTTATATGTGCTATTATTATTATTACTATTATAGCTTTATTGGCACGGTTTAGTATTGGTATTCATCCGGAAACAGGTAAAAAGTGGGGATATCCTAGCATAAATGAATCTGGTGAAAGAGGGTATTATGTCAAATTAAATAAGCAAGTCATCGATATTTTATCTAAAAAAGGTAAGTTCCTCTCCCACTTTCACTTTTTAAACTTTATATATAGCTTGCAATGATATTTATGTATGAAATGAATACAATCGCATTTATTTCTATTTTTTATTTTCGTATATCTATCCATCTATATGTATGCGTTAAAAAAAAAAGAACATAAAAGGTTATTTAGAGGTTCAGCAGATTTTCCAAAAACTGGTATGTCAGAGTATATAGAAAACTTATTAATTGAAAGAGTCAACATACGGTTAGAAGAAATAATGCCTTCCTTGATCCCATTAAAATTAGAATTTGCATCTAATCAAGAAGATAGTAATAATAAAAAACTCACCACTATCACCTCTACCACTGACATACATTCTAATTTGCAATCTCGTTGTATGTTTTGGAGTCCACTTTCTACTTCTTATGAATGGCCGACACACAGTCATGGCTTCCATTGTCTTTTTATTTTATCTCATTACCTTGCACCTGATCAAATAAATAACTTTTATCATAATATTATACCAAAAAAATCAAAAATATCTAGAAGTATAAAAGAAGTTCTTGGCAAATCAGTAATGGCTTTAGATCTTCGTGAACAACCTTGGCGATCATTCATGAATCTCCTTAATAATAATATGGAAATGGTCCCATCATCATCGCCCCATTTTATGGCTGTGGCTGTACCTAAAACAAAAGAAAACATACCCCTTATGATCGATCTTTGGCGTTTAGAACAATATTTTTTATCAGGGGAAATGAAGGAGAAGGTCATTAAAAATCATTTGCCAATCTAACACACTCAAGCTACTTTTATTTTCTCCATCAATTTTAGCATATCAAATCATTTACTATTAAATGTCTTTTATATTTAATTTAATTAATTTTTACTACTGCTACATATATAGACATGATAATACATACTCTCTCTCTCTTTAACAAGTAAATATATCACTGTACCATACCTTTATTTTTTTTTATTATTGACATATATATTATTCTACTTTTCTTAAATGAACAATAAAAATAAACAATAAACAATAAAGAAATATATAATTACAATTTTTTATATTTTTTTTGTTAATTCTATTTATATTATTTTTTAATTGCTGTCCAGAACGCTGAATGATAAAGATATGTTAACATACTGTCTGGATTAGATGTATAAGTAGTATCTATCATTGCTTCTTTCTATTATATATTAAAAAGAATAATGTAGTAAACATTAATAAAATGAAATAATATATTATTGTTATTGTTATTTTACCTTAATTTCAAAACCTAATTGAGTAGCAATTCTTTTTACTTGGTCCAAAGATAATTCTACAGATGCTTCACCAGGGGAATCTTCAAAATGATATAATAGAGGGCCAATATTAATCCACACACCACCTTGTTTTAAAATGGAATGAATCACTTCCATATATTGAATAATGTTTTTAGCGGTATCAATAAAGAAACAAGTAACAACACAATCCCAAGCATTTTGGTTTTCTTCTGTTGTATACACTTCCAAAAAATCACCAGCCACCATTGAAAAATCAACATGGGGGTCTAAATCTTGTCCAGGGACGATATCTGGTATGCTGATGGGCTTTAATTGGCTTTGAGCTGTTGGTAAATTACTAAATGAATGAACAAATGGATAAATCTTGTATTTAGATTCTTCGCCAATCTTATTCAGTATAAAGTTGGAGGTTAAGAGCTATCATCAAAAAAAAAAATAATAATAATAACAAAATAAAAATAGTTATCATAGTAAAGTTAAAATAACATCGATCCATTTTTTTTTCCTTCCCCCTTATATTAAAATGATCGGTAGATCATACTTGTTTTTTTTTTTTGCTGCTCATTTTTCTTTTTTTCTTTTTTAGTATTACCATATAAAATGTGAATTCATTGCCTAAAATAAAAACGTGTAAAAAAATGTAAAAAAAAAAGACGGTCATCAATATTTTTTTTAAAACATGATCTTGTAATTATTTACTATTACTATTATTATTATTATTACCTTGGCAACTAAACCCATTACTAGCAATATCATAAGCTAATCTTCCAAGCCCAGCACCAGGTACAAGCACACGAATATTAGCTCTATTTATTTAATATATACATATTGATTCAATTAGTTATATAATTGTTGATTTATTATGACTATTATACCTATTATATCCATATATGTAAATATTTACCTGTCAGGACCTTGTATATCATTATATATTGTGTTTAGTTCTTTAATAACAGGTATATAAATAACATCTCTTTCGGCTTTTCCCTAAAAAAGTACATATATCATCAGACCGACCAATTTCCAAAATATTGATAAATCCATCCAATCCATTTCCATCCCCCCAAAAAATGCTAAATAACCATGGTGTTCCCACTCCATTTTTATAATAATTTTATTTTACCTCGGTAGACCAATCTCGGAAGCATTGTTTCAAAGTACTTCGAACCTTATCCATATCTGAAGGTTTGACTGGCGGCTGTTCACCCTATTATAGTAAGAAAGTAAAATAGGATTTAATTTTTTTTAAAAAAAAAATAAGGAGAGAGGTGTGTGATGATGATGACGATGATGATAAAAAAAAAATGGTATATTACATTTTTAGCAAAAATATATAATTAAACTTTCCTATTTACCTTTTTTTTTGCTTGTTGTAAAAAATCTGTCATATCATTAGCTGAAAATAAATCTGCATATTTCACCATATCGCGAAAAAATTGAGCATTGATTTCAATAAGCTTATCCACGGTATTGATTTTTTCAAGTGTATCAGGAATTAATTTTTTATGATGTTCAGGTAAAGCTAAAAAGTCGCGTCTTTTTTTATGATTGTGATTTAACCCATGAGACCGATAATAAAGAAAGGCTAATAATACTTTCTGGAAATGTTGCTTTTCAATATTGGCCTCGTTTGTATCATCTTCCATTGTCATATCATTGTATGAAATTGAAGATTCAGCATTATGTGTATGTTCATGATTATGGTGATTATGATCATGAGTATGGCTATGTGATGACATATCTTATTTATTTATATACAAGTATATATAACTATATCTTTATAAATAATTAAAAGTGTTTGTTGTTATTATTTAAAAAAAATAAAAAATAAAAATATGAGTAGGAAAAAAGACGAAAAAGAAATGAAGAAAAAAAATTTAAGGTTTTTTTTAATCTTTAGACCAAAAAAAAAATCCGGGATTTGAAATTTTCATTGTGACATTTTTTCTATCAGAATTTTTTTAAATCTCTTTCTGCTTTAAAACAATAATTTTTTTATTATATATTGAAAAATAATAATGACTGAGGCTAAAGGACCTACCACTTTTTCTAATTCCGGTGAAGATGTCATTCAACGAGAAATAAATGTTGAAAGTATTCGCCATGATGATATCACTTTGTTAACATTTTATGAAATTGAAAGAACAGTCAAATATATTCAACAATATCAATTTAAAAAAGTCGCTTTACAGTTCCCCGATGACATGTTAGCCGATGCTGCTTCTGTAGCAAAGATATTAAAAGAAAACACCAAACAAACTGCTTATTTTATATTAGCCGATACTTCTTATGGAAGTTGCTGTGTAGACGAAGTAGCAGCTCAGCATATTGATGCCGATGCTATTATCCATTATGGTCACTCTTGTTTATCACCGTAAGGTTTTTTTAGATTCTTTTTGATTCACTCTTGTTATATAAATATATAAATGTATATATATATATATATATATATATATATATATTTAGTTTTTTCCTTTTATTATTATGATTTATTTATTTATATTTATTGAATAGGACAAGCCACCTTCCTGTATTATATGTATTCGGATACCAACCCTTAGAAATTAACGATTGTATACAGCAATTTAAATCTTTAATACCAGATCGACAACAACCAACCATACTGATGTGTAATGTAGAATATTCTCATATCATTGAATCTTTAAAAAACGAATTATCAAAAGAGTATCGATGGATTATTTCAAGCCATGTACAAAAAGAAAATGACATTAAATATAAAATACAACATCATCAAAGTGGATGCCAAAACAATAACAGTGATTTACCATCATCATGTAATAAATGCCAACAGTGCGATCATGATAATAAGGAAAATGATGACCAGAATCAATCAATAGAAGAAGAAAAAGGACATAAAAAAATAAATCAGTATAATAATAGTAGCCGATCATACATATTACCTAATGACATTACCATTGATCAATGTGTTATTTTTTTCATTGGTAAAGAAGGTTTAACTTTAACAAATATAATGATGGTACATAATCAATGCCAGGTAAAATATACTAAAAAGTATATATTAAATATGTTATATTAAAAAAAAAAAACATTTAATAAAAATATATATATAATTTTTTTGGTAATATTATATAATCTTCCCCTATTTTAGATTTATACGTATAATCCATTGTTAAAGGAAGGACGAAAAGAAACGGTGTCGGTGAATAAAATGCTTATGAAAAGGTAAAATAGATATAGTATTAAAAAAAGGGACAAATCGTTATTAAATAAATAAATAAAGATATAAAATGAAATACATGTGGTTAAATTAAATAATAATAATATAACTTTATGATTATAATATTTAATTATTTACCCTATTTTTTTTATCGTTATTATTATAACTATTATTTTCCCCTTTCGTCCCTTAATGCACGCACATTCTCTTTCAAAAATATAGATACTTTATGGTTCAGAAGGCAAAGGATGCAAATACAATTGGTATTGTAGTCGGGACCCTTGGTGTTGGTAAGACTAAAAAAAAGGAGAGATTAGGAAGAAGAGGATGAAAAAGAAGAAGAGGGAAAAAAATAGGTTCGATTATTAGGCGGGAGGAAAAATATATGATTAAATAGTATTTTAGAAAGAAAAAAAAAAGGGATTCCAAGGGATTATTATAATATAAAGAAAGAGAGGAGGACGACTAAATACTAACGTAATATATATATATATATATATTTAATATAGCTTCCTATATGAATATTATTGAACATTTAAAAAAAATCATTACTTTATCTGGAAGGAAATGGTATTTATTTGTAATGGGAAAATTAAATGTAGCAAAAATGGCCAATTTTATGGAGATCGATTGCTATGTTTTAGTAGCTTGTCCTGAAAATAGTTTGATTGATTCTAAGGTAAAGAAATAAAAATGACAATACTAATGTTTTTTTTCTATTCTCCTATTTTATACATGTACTACTTTTTTTTCTTTCTTTTATACAATATTATCATACCATATGATGAAACCCTGTTTCGGTATTATATGAATTGTTTTTGTAATTTTTTTTTATAATACCCTTCAGGGTTCAGCTTCTCCTACTTTCCAATTATGTACTTATTTTTTTTTATCAATTTTCATTTTATTTTTATATTATTATTATTTTTTCGAAATGAAATGAAAAATATTATCGATCTTATGAATTTATTAACAACATAAATTTATTTATTTTTATTTTTTTTAATATTAGGAATTCTATCGTCCTATTGTAACACCGTTTGAATTAGAAATTGCTCTTGTTAGGTAAGAAAAAAGTTATGATTAATATTAAATTGAACTAATGAATTATACGAGAAATGAAGAAATGAAGATTTAATAATTTATTTATTTAATTGCATTTCTTTTTATTATATATTTAATTGTCTTTCTCTCTTTTTTTTTTCTTTTTTCTATTTCTTTTCTTTTATTTTATTTTAATATTCATTTATTATTTTCTTATTCTTCCTCATATATATATATATACATATATCTTTTATTACTACTATTATTTTAGATCACAAGAATGGACAGGTAAATATATTTTGGATTTTTCCAAATTATTACCACAATTACGAGAAGATGATTTTGAATATGATGAGGTAAAACTTAAAAAGAAATGAAAAAAGGGTCTTGCACATGTTTTATATTATCATCACTATCATATATAAATATATGTTTTATGAAGTGGCAAATTGTAATTGAACGTGTGTTTTCATTTTAGGAAATTGATCAAGGCTCTAGTGACGAAGAAGGGCATTTCTCCTTGATCACAGGTCAATATGTATCGGGGCCGTTTCAAAAAACAAAAACAAATAAGGGTAAGCACATACATTATAATAATAATTATAATAATAATAATAAAAATAATAATAATAAAATAAAACTAGGTGATAATTCTTATGAATTCGTCGTTACATTATTATTATCTTAAAAACAAACGATTTATTTTTATTTTTATTTTTAAAAAAAACGATAGATTCCAATACAGAGTCATTAACAAGCAATTTAACTGATTTAACTTTACGTAATCAAGAGACAAGCATAACACAATTAATGAACAGTACTGCTGGTAAAGTTATAATACTTTTTTTTTAAAAAAAAAAAAAAAGAATGAGAGAAAGAGAGCAAGAGAAGGAATTTTAGGGGAAAAGGGCATATAAATATAAAGGAGAAGGATGATTAAAAAGGGACAAATTGTGTCTATGGAAATGTTCAATGACGTGGGTTTAGTAAAGGGTAATATACTTTTTTATTTTTATTTTGTCTTTCGTTATCTTTATTTATTTATTTTTGGCGGTAAAACCGTTCCTAATATGTACTTTTTCTTTTCTTTTCTTTTTTTTAGGAGAATATCTTCGTAGTCGATCATACCGGGGCTTAGATCCCAAAATGGGCCAAGATGAGGCTGGTGATGTCAAAGAGGGAAGATCTGGTATAGCTAAGGGGTATTCAATGGAGCACAATTGAAAAAAAAGAGATGAAAAAAAAAAGGTGAAAACGTTATTTAAATTAATATAAAGTGTTTTTAATGTATAAAATAAAAGTAAAAATAAAAAACATTTAGTTCTTTGTTGCATTATTATTTTTTCAATATATATAATTTTATATTTAATGAAATCAATAATACATAAAATAAGAAAAAAGGAAACTGTCAATTGAAACTTTAGATGTATATATTTTCTTCCTAATATTAACATTATTAATTATTATTATTATTTTTCAATTAAAATCCTAAATACATTGATTATACTTTACTTTATTTTTATTTTTAATGGAAGTTATTAAAAAAAAAAAGACTATTTATACATACGCACTTACTTATGTATAAGGAAAAAAAACTTAAACCTCACACATATTTGGAAAGTAAAATTGTAAACATTTAGCGATTAGGCGTCGATCATTATTTATTTATCGATTTAGTTTGAGTTAAATGATGTCACGGGGAAGAGCCTCGATTACCAAAAAAAAAAAAAAAAAAAAACGACGAAGAGAGAGAGGAAATGTTGCAGGAGCTATAATTACTTTTTTTTTTCTTTTTCTTCTTGATCTCCTTATGCGTATCATCGAAAAAAAAAAACAAAAAAAAGGAAACGGGGGGAGCAAGTAAAAGAAGAGAATTTACTTTTTTTTATAGCACTCTTAACAGTGCGTTCGAAAATTAGGTTGGTTTTTACGGGTGGTGAATCCGTCCCTATGATTTTTTTTTTTTTTTTGCGGTCTTTTGGATAAATTATGATCAAATGATCTAAAAATATAAAATGATAAAAATAAAATGACGACCAAAGCGAAAGGGAGACCTTTTTTTTTTTTGGGACAAGGTACGTGTGTTTTTTATCCACTAATGTACGTCGTCATGTAATATAAAGGCGGTATTTTGTGATGATAATATGTTTTACTTTTTTTTTCGAATCTCGTTGTGTAACTATTTAGTCCCTTAAAATAATAATAATAATAATAAAACAATAGAAGGATCATATATGTTCTATACTGTTATAATCTGCCCTTATTTTAATATATTTTTTTTTTACTTTTATTTGTTTTCAATAATCCACGCAGTTTGCCAATCGATTTTTTAATAAATAATATTAAATTAGTTATATAAAAAAAAAGGATGCTTGCCATTTTTCATTTTTTTTCTATTTATGAAATAATAACCTTTTTTTTTTTTTTACTATTACTATTAATATTAATATTATAATGTTTAAGGGGAATAAAGTCTTATTTTATTTTTCCAAGTAAAAGATGAAAAAAAGTGATAAATGGAAAAAAGTTATTTTTTTTCTCGATCAGCAGTCAGCGCGCATTCTTGGCTCATAACCTGCTTTTTTTTTAAGAAAAAAAAGCGAGCTTGTATATTCATTTACTTTATAATTGAGTTTCAGCCGATGAAGGCGCCGCTAAACCTCGAGAAGCTAAAAATCCAAGTTTTGTATAGCTTTTATATTATAAACGCCTCCTATTACACTATAATTAAATAAAATAAAAATATATTAAAAGACCCTTAAAAGAGCCTTTTTTCTTTTTTTTTTATCGTTGTCATGTTTGAAAAGGTAAAAAGTGTCAAGGATAGATATATGATGTAAAAAAAGAACTATAGTCACTATGATGTAGATAATGGTGGTATGATTTTTTTTTTCATTGATGCTCCTATTTTGATATTATAATATATATATAAATCTAGTAGATATAGAGAAGCATTTTTTTTTTTTAATTGAACTCCTACGATCATAATAATATATAAGAGTTTAATCATATGCTATCCTAAAGGGAGATTCTCGTTGGCCCTACAATACCTAAAATACCATTCCTATTGTTTAAGAAAAAAAAAATAATAACCTTTTTGGATTTGTTTTTTAGTTTCTATTTCTCCCACCTTCACTTTTTTTCACTCCCTTACTTTTTTTTTTTTTCTTTTCACACTCTTCTCCCCCCTCTCCCTCTTTTTTTTTTCTTTGGAATTTAACTCTCCTCTTCACTAGCTTTATTGCGCATTGGCTCTTTTCAATTTTTGATCTCCGGGATTCTCTTTTTTAAAAAAAAAACCTAAACGAAAAAAAAAAAAAAAAAAAATGGTATAAAAAGAAATCATTTTTAACTTTTTTTTTTTCTTTCTTTCTTTATTATTTTAATAATTATTTAACTTTTCATTACTTTTCACTTTATTCATTATTTTAATTTTCATATTTTTATAATATCCTTTTAATTTATACCTTTTAATATAATACATATTTTTATACAATGGCAACAGAATCAATGCAATCATTTGAACAAACTTTCCACTTAAACAATAATAATTCTAATAACAATAATAACACTAACGTTTTCATGAATCATCAACAACAAGCTGCTTCTATGGCATCAGCAGCAGGTTCAGCCGCCGCTTTAGCTGCTTCTAATCATTATAATCACTCCATGAGCTATTATTATCATCCTGCCTCATCTGATTATGCTCAACATCACCAATTCATGATGGATCCCTATCATCCTACTAGCGATTTCCGCCCCACTTTTTATAACCCTTTTGAAATCAAGCATCGTAGACGTACATCTCGTGCCCAATTAAAGATTTTGGAAAAGGCCTTTTTAGAAAATGCTAAACCTAATGCTACTGTCAGAAGATATTTAGCCCAGCAATTAGATATGACTCCTCGTGGTGTCCAAATTTGGTTTCAAAATAGAAGAGCAAAAGCCAAATTACAAAATAAAAAGAAGTCTCAACAACATATGAATCCTTCATCATCATCTAACTCTATGACTGATGCTTCTCCTTCTTGCTCTGTTACCTCTTCACCTAACGATACTTTAATCATGTCTAGTGATAGTACTAATTCTTTCTTAATGACTCCTCCTTTAACCACCGCTACCTCCACTAATGATAATGGTGCTTCCTTATTCTACCCTATTGATGGCCATCACTCTTCTTCCATGGATTCTACTTGGTTCACCCATCCTTTAGAAATGGTTACTCCTGCTAGAAGACAATCTTGCCCCATCTTAACAAACTCCAATCATCAAAATAACAATAATAATAACAATAACCAAAATTTATGGGATCAATCTCTCGTTGTTCCTCAACAGGTAAATATCTTTTAATTATTTTTTAATATAATTATAATAGTAATAATCAATGATCATAATACTCATATTCTTTTCTTTTTTTTTAAAAAAAAAAATAGAATCGTCGTGCTTCTGAACTCCCAGCAAATGAAATTATGAACTGGATGGACCAAGATAGCTGCTGTAGCCAAAGCACCATTACTAACAGCCATTGGTCTAATTTAGATAAAACTTCTTCCACCTCTCCTTTATCTGATCATACTTCTCTTTTGGATTTATACCAACAAACTAATTTTAAATTATCTAATACTTCTTCTAATACTTTGGATTTATATGATTTAACCACTGCTACTTCATTAGATTCTATACCCTCTTTAACACAACCTATTATTTCTCCTCATTCTAATATCTAATTTAATTATATATATCTATAATTCACTTTTACATATTTTTTTTTACATACACATTTTTATTATTATACACACACACCACATATATACATATATATTTATATATATTATATACAGTTTCTTTATTTACATATTCTTTTTTTTAATTCTTTCTTTTTGTTATTTATTTGTTATCTCTATACCTTTTTTTATATTTACTTTTACTAATTCACTCACTACTACTATTACATCTTTAATACCACCTATGAAAAAGTTTTTTATTTTTATTATTTTTTATATAAGTTTTTAAATTATTTATATACAGTATTTTTTATGCCTAAATATTACTTTCCCTTTTTATAAATTTCCCATCAATCAATTTTTTCTTTTTTTTTCTTTTATTTACATACATATATAAATACACACACACATATATATATAATAGTAAATATATTAATAATCTTTTTTTCAAATTATATAAAGTATCATTTTGCCTAATCTATTCCCAATTCATTCATTGCATTATTACTCATTTTTAATATCTATAATGTCTTGATTATATACTTCTAACTTAAATAAAAAATAACACAAAATATCTATTATAATATTGATAAAATAAAAATCTAATCTTATTTAAAAAAAGTAAAATATATTTTATTATTATTATTCTACTTTATTATCTTTTAACAAAATTATATTTTCAAAATCTATGTTCGTTTTGTTTTTTTATTATTGTTGCTGTTTTCTTCTGGTTCATTTAATCGTTTAGGATGAATACTAATTCCTTCAACAAATGGTTCTACTAGTTGCATCTTCATTTTTTGTCTCATACCATGTTCATCACCTTCAACAGTTATCATTACTTTTACATTGCTGAATATTTTAAGACATACATCACCAGCTACTAAATAGCTATTTACTTCATCATATGTAAAAGGGCTATCTGTTGTGTTTTCTTTTGATGAGGATGTATATACAATACTTTCAATACCAAATCTAAAATGAAATAAAATAAAATGTTAATTATAATAGTAAATAAATGTATATAAATGAACGATACATAAATTAGTTTTAACCTCCTCCACGATTTTCTTTCCTTATTTAGATCACTAAACTTACTTGGGTACTAGTACAATAATACCATTTTTTAGCACACGAACTACTCTTCCATCTTCTATTTCTCTTTTATTTTTAAAGAACATATTGGTATATAGTTCTACTGAACTTCTTGCTGCTTGTTGAGCCATTCTATGTCTGTGATTAAGAACTATTTACAAAATAAGATTCATAATAAGAATAATAGAATATGATTTAGTATTACTATTTTCCCTCTAAACCTCTTTCTCACTTTCGCACTCCTTTTACCCCCTTAATATAATATAATGTCATTTATGCTAAAATCTTAAATAAATATATCTAAAAAACTACGTTTTTACCGTCACATAAATCTTTCATTTTCGCTTTGTCAATTAATTCTTGACCATAAACTGCATCTGGGTCAATGGTTGCTTGTAATAAACGATGAACAATTACATCTAATCATAATTATAAAGTAAATAGATAAATAAAAGAACAATAGTTAATTATAATTAAAAATGCTATCGGTAAATCCCTATATATTATTACTTTGTGTGTAATTATTAATGTATAATAAAAATGTGTTCACATATAGATATATACTAAACAATCATTATTTCACATATTCTTCTCTCCCCTTTTTTTTTTATTATTTATTCATACATATCAACTTTTTTCTTTCTTTTTTCTTTTTCTATAGTCTTCCTTCCTTTTTCCTTTTTTTTTTTTTTCTCATGATTGTGTAATACGCCATTAGTTAGTATAGAATATATGAATAAAAATAAATATAGATTTACATTACCTGAATAACGACGAATAGGTGAGGTGAAATGAGTATATATAGGAGTTGCCAAACCATAGTGACGAAATTCTGATTCAGGCTCTGTTCCTGAACAAAAGTATTGAGCTTGCATCATACATCTTGTAGTTAATATTCTAACTAGGTTATTGAAATAAGGATCATTGGGAACCTAAGCAAAAATAATATATTAATAATGAAAAAAAAAAAAGTTTAGATTAGGTAAGATTCCCCCCCCCAATATACTCTATATATTTTTTTACGTAAAAAAAAAAAAATAAGTGGCAAAACTTACAATAGCTTTATCCAATGAATCTGCAAGAGCTTTTGAAGATGAGATGTCCAAGTCAATATTATATTCTGATAATGATTTTCTTATTTGATCAAAGTTGGATAAAGGAGGAGCAGGATGACGACGCAACATGGATGATTGACTGAACTTACTATATATCTTTTCTGCTACTGAAATATTTGCCAACAACATGAATTCTTCAACCAATGCGTTTGTTTCTTTTAATTCTTTCATTTCCACATCAACAGGATCCTGAGATTCATTTTCCAGTTGGAATCTTACTTCAGGACTTGATAATGTTAATGCACCTCTTTCCATTCTCTTTTTACGGATAATCTTCGCGAACTTATTTAGTATTCTTATTCCTTTGGTTACTTCATCTTGCATTCGACTATATTAGTTTAAATGTGGTAATAGTATTATTTAGTTTAACATGCATTCGAATCTTCATATATATATTCATATATATGCAAACTTTACCCCTTAATTTTTTATTTATATTATAATAATTACAATAATAAAATTTTAACTTTTTATGTTATACTTTTTCATTGCTCTCTTTCTTCTCCTTTTTTTTTATATTATTCTGCTTTAACGTATAATTTATGAATTTCTCTATTATTTAAAACTTTACCTGTCATCAATTCTATTTTGAGCTTCTTCATAAGTGAATGAGTGTTTAGATCTAATTATACTTTTTGTAAAATCTACTCCAACAATTTCCGCGTTTTCAGTCATCTCCCATATACAAGAAAAAGCAAGACGATCAACGTTTGATCTTAAAGAACATAAATCTAAGAAGAAAATTAAAAAAGGAAATTAATTAAAGTTTAACTATAACAACTTCTATTTTATTCTATTTTAATCTAAATAACTTACTTGTACCAAGTAAAGAAGGTAACATATCAATTCGTTTGTCTACCAGGTAAACAGTTGTTCCTCTAGAAGCAGCTTCTTCATCCATTGCTTGACCAGGTTTAACAAAATAAGTGACATCAGCAATATCTATCATAATAAAATCATACAAAAGAAAAAGGTAAAATGTAATTAGCAATTTTATAATAGTAATAATAATATATTCATGTGTACTTACGAACGCCAACTTCATAATTTCCATTTTCTAAAGGTCGCACGTGTAAAGCATCATCGATATCAGTACAGCCAGGAGGATCAATACTACAAATATTCAAACCACGAAGATCTCTACGATTTTCATGGTGGACATGTTGATCAGTAACCACCCATTCTTCACCTTCTCTAGGCAAATCAGCAAGAACTTGTTTCGAGAATTCTTGATAAGGTACATCATGTTCCAATAATAACACTTCAGTTTCAGTTTCTTTATCACCAGAAGCACCCAAAGTTTTCACAAAATGACCAAGTGGAAACATGGAAGAAAGTGGCCATTGATCAATAGATACTACAATACGTTTACCGAGTAAATTATGCGCTTGGGAGGTTTTCATCTTAATTGGAGGTATCCTACGATCCATGGCTCTAAATAAAACATTTTCAGTGACAGTAGCACCAGATTTAGAATGAACTGATTTTTTAATAATAAACCCACAATATGGCCTCCATTTTTTACGTATAATGCCAACAACTTTTGCTGTAGGTTCACCATCTCCTGTATTTCCTAAATCCATATTATCTGAAGTTGTGGACGATTCGTGCTCTTCTTTTTGTTTTTTTTGTTCTTCTAATTCCTTTAACCATTGCTTTTCTTCTTCCTTTTCAATATCTACTTTATCATTTTCATCATCATCTGCGTCATCTTCCATAGCTACAGAGGCATGCTTTTTCCATTCGGATTTTGGCAATATTTGTAAAGCAACAATATCCCCTTGTATACTTCTATTAATATTTTTACGCCCAAGAATATAAATTGTTTTCACTTCTCCATTAACAGGTCCAACTGCTGTTGCTTCATGCACATTATGCTGACTGATATTTAAACTAGCTTGAATCAATGTTCCTTTTTTAATTCCATTTTGCATTTGTGCTTGTGTTAAATGTTCTTCATAAACAATATCATTATTTCCATTACTGTTTTGATTTTCTTTAGATGTTGCTACTACTATATCTAATAATTCTGGTACATCCTTTATTCCTTCTGCATAATCTTTCACTGAATATATTAGTAAAAAAAATAAAGTTACATATTTAAATATATTAATCAATCAACCAATCAAAAACAGTACTAAAGTTCTATATATGAGTGTATGTATGTAAGTATTTACCTGAAACAGCTCTAATTCCCATAATAGTTGCCTTTTCACGATTAGCACGATCATCGCTTAATAATATAACTTGAGCTGGTTTTCCTTTCAAATGATCATTATACCATTTTGTAGACACACGAATAGCTATACAAATATAAATAATAGAATATTGATATTATTAGAAATAAGTTTTATATAAATATATATACACATGCATAAATATTTTATTTAATATAGCTACCTCTATCATTTCTATCGTTTGGAGTTTCGTCCTTAAGTCTATCAATAAAAGTTTCACTAAAATAAAATAATAATAATAATAACAAATTTTTAGTATCAAACCTATATAAATGTTCTATTACTATTATAATGCTAACATTATCATTGATTATCTTTTACCGATGGTGTTCATTTGCAAACATATAAAATCGTTTATTTGTATCAGCTAATAAAGAGTTGACACGATTGTAAATTGGTAAACTTAAGTGTTTTAATTCTTCACGAACTGTTTGTAAAACAATAACATCTTTAATATTGTTGTGCTCCATAAAATCAAGTTGATTCATAAACACATTGGTGTCAGGAATAAGATAATGAGGATATTTTATTGTAGCAGTCGATCGTGGCACATCTAATAAGACAGCTTTTCCAGTAGCATAGGTACAGTCTTCGCATAATTGAGAAGAGCAAGGAATATCGTCTCTAAGATAGTGCTCTTTTACTACTCTAACAACATTGCCTTTGCGAGTTTTTTTTACAAAAGATTTTGATCTTAACATAGTACAAAAATCTACTGTAAAAACAGTGAATAAAAAAAAATGTACAAAATTGGTTGAAGAGAGAAAAAGCAAAAAAAAAAAAATTAATTTTTTTAATCTCAAAAATTACTTTGCATTATACTGAGCGGCACTCAGTAAAAGCAGTCATAATGTATTTGTTTGATTAAGCAATATATTATTTAGTATATCAATATCTCATTCCATATCCAATATCAGTATTTTATTCAATTCGCTAATTTACATATTTATATAAAAAGTTGATGACTAATATTCTATTATATTTGTATTATTATTGATCTCATAACTTTTTTTATGAGCCTAATGTTTTTTAACTACCGAAAGTCGAAGGACACCATAAGCGAAAGGTGCATGAAATACAAGGAACATTACCTTTTTTATTATTATTATATGTAACTCTTGACATATTAATTGTTAGTACACGATACTTTGCATAAATACAATTACTATAAAATAAAAGGTTGTTTATTGTATCTTATCTCGTATAATTTCTTTATTTTTTATATTATTGGGAATGTCAATAATCTGAAATTAAAATTTATCAAATGTTCACTACATATCTACTATAAACAATAAAAATTTTGAATATTATTATCCAAAAAAAATAAAAATAAAAAAATAAAAAAAAGAGTTTCTATAGTACGATTATCCCAAATCCTCACATATATTTATATATATATATATATATATATAAAGCTACATATAATAGTTTTGTTAATAGTGAGCAATTAAAATAATGACATCATTCTCTATGAGGTTTCGTATTTTAAAACTTTAATTTCTCGAATTTTTAAATTTAATGCTTAGTGAAGAATAAAAAAAGGGACAATAAAACTTTCCTTTTATCAGCGCATACATATTAAAAATGTTCTTTATATATATATATATATTAATAAGATAATTATATATTATTACGTTGTCATGAAAATCCTTTACTATAATCATTTGTTTAAAAAAATATACTTTAATCGCTCCTAATACATACATTTACCAAAAAAAGTATTTGAAAAAAAAAAAAAAAAATCAACTGAGTTTGAAAATACTTTAAAAAGGAAAATCCTATATTTTTTTACCTCTTTTTTTTGTTGTTTTTGTTTTCTCTCTCTCTTCTTAAATTTCAACTTTTTTTATTATTATTTATTTTATTTTATTTTTTAAATAATATTAAAGAATAATAAAAAAAAAGGTAATGTAGATCAACAAACTATATATAGATCAGCTATAGCAGTAATAACGAAGGTTATTATTAAAGAAAAGTATTAAGATACAGTAATAAATAAATTAATATATCTATATGCTTTCTATTTTATTCTCTTTTAATATTTCAAAAAGTTTTGATAGAAACGATAACAATTTGTTGAAGTATTCAATTCACCATCTAACAATAATAGCTACAACAAAAAAAAAAAAATATGCCACTTTTAAATAAGAAACGATTACCTTTACAGCCACCTATGGGCTGGGAGAGAAAGAAAAGACGAAAAGAAGTTTATTATTTGAAGTGCACCAATGAAGTATTTCCTTCCTATGAGTATCCTTTTTTAATTATCAATCTTTTTTTAAAAGAAAAGATACCATCTAAATATAGCATAAATACATTTTCATTTCAATTTTTAAAAGGAAAAACCAATATTACCTTAACTCTAGTGTTTTCCTTTACTTTCTTTTTTTTTTTTATCTTTTCAATAGTTCATATATAAAACGGTGGATGCTTTGTCAAAGGCCTATTTGGGAATGTGAAGTAACAGGAAGACAAGATTTAACCTATCAACAAGCAAAAGAAAGTGAAAAATCTCAAGAAAAACGTATTGAATTAAAGTTTTGCCCTGTGTTAAGAAAAAGGTTATTATCCTTTATTCAATTTCAAACCATTGGCTTGGATGATTTAGTAAACAAGCTATATGACACTTTTCAGTATAGTTATGCTATTGATGAAGTGGTTCAATGCTTTCTTGGTGGTCATACGTAAGTATATATATAAATATATATGTGCATTTAATAATAAATTTAAATATTAATGTAATAGTTATATTTATTTATATTTATGTAATTAGGTATATTGGTAAAATCATGGATATTTTTCCTAATCCAAATTATGTCACTCCTATAGCGATAAAAGAAGAAGAGGACAATACTAATGAAAGCAACATGCCACGCCAAGCTAATGGTAGATTAAGATTCCCTGATGCATTTTTACATCCTCAGGTAGAAACTTCTCCAACAGCAACTACATCGGGCAAACGACACTTATTACCATCAGAAAAATATAAGCATAGATATTCTATTCAATTAATTGGTAATCAAGGAGAAAATTTAGAAAACACACAAAGAACAATAGACCACCATGAATTAAGTCACGATCCCTATATATTCAACATGTCAAACCTTCAACAGTTGATTCGCGAATGTGCAACACGTGATTCTTATCAAGGTGCTCCTTGGATTTTAAAGGTAATACTATAAGTATAAATATAAATATATAAAACGATAGTTAAAATTAAAGATTGATAAACAGTATACTAAAATATATATTTTAAATGTTTATGTATTATTAGGAAAATGTCGCTAACCACTACAACATTACAACAGAATTACCACCTCATTTACAAAAACTTCAAGATACTACATATCAATCTATCATTAAAAAACGACAATACAATAGAAAATCAAACGGATTTAGTAATATTAATAATCAATTATCGCAAGGGAATGGTAATGGGATTACAAGTACATGGAGCATTCATTCACCTAGCTCATATAATAAAGAGGAAAGGGAGGCTGAAAGACAAGCAAGAAAAGAAGAACATTTACGATTAAAATTACAACGAAAATTAGAAAAAGAACGTCTTCGTGAAGAAAGAAAGAAACAAGCAGCGGTGAAATATCCTATCGAAGACTTAGATTTGCCTATTTACCGTAAAGATCCAAACCAAAACTGGGCATTAGTAGATATGACACCAACAAACAATAACTCTCCTTTAACTGTAGCATCACCTATTGATCCTAAGCAACAAAAACTAAATGATTTCAAAGAAATAAAAGTAGAAAATAACAATTCTCTTCATAACATTAATACAGATGACATTATTAATAATATTGAAAATAATGAAAACAACAATAATGAAACGATCAACAATAATAACTTAGATATTAAAGAAAAAGAAAAAGATACCAAAAAAACTATTCATATTCCTTATCCATCTGGTGGCAGAGGCCCTCGTCCAATACCACGTCCAAAAACTTTAAATAGCTTAACTGAAGAAAACTTTGATGATTTAATCAGTATTTGGAGTTTTTTAACCGTATTCTCTGTGCCTTTAAAGTTAAATACTATGACCCTTGATACCTTTGAGCATGCCTTGTTAACGACCACTACCTCTGTTTCAACCAATACAGCACTTTCACCTATGATTCAAGCTTTTATTGTCTTATTGAATGTCATTATTACAGAAAGACAACAAAACACAACAAGTGATCTCTTAAATGGGGACATTATGGAAATTTATCTTGAAGATCATCCCTCAGAAAGTGAACAAGATAGTGATGAAGAAAATGAAGAAAACGAAGATGATGAAGATGATGAAGATGACGGAGATGATAATGAAAAAGAAAAGAAAGCTAATAAAAACAAGAAGAGGGGGAAAATGATGAATAAAAAAAAGAGCGATTCGAATGAAGAGGATGATGCTGAAGAAGAAAAAGAAGATGGTGACTCTGATGATGAAAGATTGAAAAAGAGACGCGGTAGAAGACGAAAAGGGGAAAAGAAAGATACCAATAGCATTAAAAATAATAATAATCATAATCATAACACTAATAATTATAGCAGCAACAGTAACAATAATAATAACAACAGCACAACTAATAATAATACTAAAAGTAACAACAACAGCAATGAAGACATTAATATCATTGGATGGCGATTAAAAGAACCTTTAAGATTATGTAAAGATTGGGATCAAAAAGAAATTCGCTTAGATCGTGGCCCCTCAGCTATTAAAAATTGGATCACTTCATTGATTGGGTGCTTGAATGATATTGCAACACCTGATTTAATTCCAAACGTCAATGAAATTTTAAATCATTTAATTCCTAGACCCCACTCTACTATTGCAGAACGAGATCGCCAGTTTTTATCTTTATCCTCCTCTTGTAAATTACAGCTGCTTTCCTTTTTGGTGATGGTCGTCAATGAATCTTTAATTATTAAAAATTATATGGACGAATGCCAAGAACAAATGACAGAATTAAGAAGACAAAAAATGGATTTGAATAAGGAATATAGATCATTGTAATTGTTATATAAATATTAATACTGGATACTTTTGAAAAAGTATACATACTAATCTTACATCTATAATTTTTTTTTATAGAATGGTTCGTAAATCCTCTTTTGAAAAACAGGAACGTAAAAAGAAACAAAAGGAAAAGGATAATAATGAAGGTAATAACGATGGGAATGAATCAGCTGTAGACGAAGATGACGAAGATGACGAAAATGATGAATCCAATGAAGACTCCAATGATGAATCCAACATAGATGAAGATGAAGATGATGAAGATAATAATCAGAATAACAATAGTGATGATGAAATGGAAGATACTTTGGAAGATAGTGAAACGCAATCTTATGACTCTCAAATAGATGATGAAGATTCTGAAATTGCCGAACAAAGTGATTCAAGGTATATATATAAAAGACTGGATATGAAAATGATAATGTAAAAAGCTGAAATGACGAAATATTAATATCGTTAATAATAATAAAATACATTTACAAATTATATTTAGTAAACAAGCAGCTAGAAGAAGTAGAAAGAAGCAACGTGTTACAAAATATGGTCAATTACATCAGTCAAGAAGAGCTAAATTACAACAAAAGAAAATTAAACAAATTGCTATGGAAGAATTAAAACGTCGTCGATATGAAAAGAAACGTGAAGAAGCTAAGTTAAAAATTCAAGCTAATAAAGAAAAGGCTGAAAATAAACGTATCTTGGAAGAAGATGAACAGAATTTAAAACGAAAGGTAGGCGATACATAGTGCAATATGTAAATACAAGTAAACTGAAAATAATTGTAGAAAATAAAAAGACACTAAATTTATATTATTATAATTATTTGATTATTTTTAATAGGAAGAACAATTAGAAAGGGAAATGAGACAATATATGACGTTAAGAATTCGACCTCTTGGTAAAGATAGATTTTATAACCGATACTTTTATTTAGATAATGTTGGTATTAAGGATCATCATGGTACTGGAAGATTATATGTTCAAAACCCTACCTATTTGGATGTACTCCAAATGATGAATCGTGATATAAATGATAATAATGAGCAACAAAAAGAAAAAGGCGAAGATGAACAGGAGCCAGCTTGGGGCCGTGGTGGTGGACGAGATTTTATTTTAGCACTGATGAAAGAGCAAGGTTTATTAGTAGAAGCTGCATGGCTAGAAAAAAGAATGAATCAGTTACAACAAGATATGGATCAATTAGATATTATCAAAAAAGAGCATGCTTCCAAAATAAGCCATTCCTTATGTTCAAAGCATACTCTCTTAAATCAGCATATACATAATCAAAAAGAAAATGGCTGGTGGCATTATTATTCTGATCCAGAAGAGGTAATTTTTTTTTAAAAAAACATATTTCCATTCAAAGAAAAAATAACATTTAAATTAAAATTATATAAATTGAATGACCTGATATTTATGTTTCAAATTTTTTTAGATTCAACAATTATTAGCTTGGCTAAATCCAAAGGGTATACGTGAATATAAATTAAGAAACGAAATTGTAAAACAACAGCATCTTATAACAGAGTCCATGGAAAAACGTGATAAAGTAAAAAAAAAAAAATAGACCTGATGATAATAATAAAATGATATCTTTTATGTATGTAACATATGAAAAAGTAAACATGTATATCTTTTTTTTTTTTTTCTACTTTAATAGATGGAAAAGCAAAGTAACGCCCGTGTAACAAGAGGGAAAAAGGCATGATGAGCATTAAGAAAAGTTTTCATTTTATTTATTCTAAATGTTTAATGTAATTAAAACACTTGATATCATTTTTATTTAATCTATTTTTTATTTTATTTTTATTATCATTATTATTGTTATTATCAACAGCAATAAATAATAATTTTATACAATTATGTATATACATATATATATATAGTAATACAAATAAAAAATTCAAAATAAAGATAATATATACATAAATAATAATAAGAATAATAAACATTCGAACCAATACTTGCATTTATCGATAATATAATCAATCCACATCATTGCTTTCTCCCCCCTCCCCCTAAGATTTTTTTCTTAGCTGTTTTTTAAGATGATGTGACCTTTGAGAGTTTTTTTTTTTTTTCTTTTTTATTTTTTCATGCTTTTTTATCGTTTTGTAAATTGTATTACAAAGTAGCCATATTTCTTAATTAGACCACGCATGTGAATATGATTTTTTTCTTAATTTTTTATTTTAATATTCACGGTTGAAAATAAGAAAAACTTAATAACTATTACCACCAAGAAAAATAAAATAAAATCCATAGTTTAGTATTAAAAAATAAAAAATTGTCAATAAAAAGTAACAAATAATAATAAAAAAAGTTTATATGAATTTTACTTTCGATAAATAAAAAATATACAACTTTTTATAAAAAAAAAAAAATAGGATGGAGATTCAATATTCAAGTTCGCTTCATGTGACAAAAATGGGTTCAGCATTTAAAAAAATGGCCACCTACTACTTAATTTGATATCCGCCGATTTGGCTCGTGATAAAATATAAATAAACTTTATTTTCAATTTTCAACTATCTTTTTTTCTCTTTCCTCTTTTTCTTTCTTTTTTTCTTAAATTCATATTTTTTTCTATATTTTGTATATATTATTATTTTAACATAGATTAATGCCTACCATATTACCACCATCACCTCCTTCATCTGTTGGAAAAAATCCATGGGTAAAAAAACCATCCTCCTCATCCTCATCGGCGGTAACTTCACCTAGAACAGCCACACCACCTACAACCTTATCCAAACATGATAATAGGATAGGTAGCTTTATATCCTTTTTATTTGCTTCATGGGCAACTGTGATGAGTTTACAATCATCATCATCATCAGAAACAGAAGGTATATCGCTATCTAATAACAACACAGGTTTACTTACACCACCTAATTCCGCATCATCTTCTTTATCAAAAAGAAAAATGAGCCAATCTATGAACAATAGTAAATCGTTAACCATTAATACCAATACATCAACAACAGTGGCAACCACTAAAACTCGTAAATTATTACCAACTGTTGCTCACCATTGTATAGATATTATGTTATTAGCATCAGCTATGTTTATTACTATGATTCATTATTTAACCGGGGATTTAGATGATGAACCTAAACCTATTCAACATCAATATCAACATTCTACAAGCTATCACCAACAATACCATCGATATCAGTATGGTAGAAAAAAGAAAATCATTACGCCCCCTTCTCAAAATACTATCATGGATATTAAACAATTAAGGGAATGGCAGCGTCAACAGCAATTGGAAGAAGAAGATCAAAATCGTTACTTATTATTATCTCAATTAGATCAATATCATTACCAACAGCAAACATTAACTTCCCCTATGGATGATCATAAACAACAACGTATTTTAGCCTGGGCAACACAACAAAATTATGATGATGATACCAACAATCATATCGATCACGGTAACACAATGTATTCAAAAGTAAGTTTATGTTTTTTTAAAAAAATAAAAATGGACCTTGAAAAAAAAAATTTTCATACTCATATTTTTTTATTCTATACTTACTAGGCGTTAGAACAATCAGTTATTATGGAAGAAATAGATGATGATGAAAAATACACCTTTGATGATAATTGGTCAGTAGATGAACCTATGGCAAGTCATATAAACTCTCAATATCTTCATCCAACAAGTATGTCTAATCCAACTTCTTCTTATCCATCTTCGTACGCATCTTCTAATCAATCAAGTAACCCTTACCGTCCTAATAACCATTTACATAGTATTAACAAAATACAAAAGAAGATGCAAGATCAAAAATTAAATATGATGCAAAATCAAGTTCAATCTCTAATTCAAGAAGGTCAAGCTGCTTTAACGAAAAAAGTCAAAGTATATGAATTAGATCCTAATGAAATTCTTATGCGTAGATCTTTAAAACTTCAAAAACAACAGCGTTTACAACAACAACAACAATAATAATAATAATAATCATTTTTAAATACATATTCTTATTTTTATTATTGGTATTATTATTTATTATATATATATATCTTATACATTTTATATGAATATCATTTTTTATCATTCCTTATATAAATTATCTCTCTTTTATACCCTTTCTCTTATATTTATTTTATTTTATTTGTTTAGTTTTTATTTATTAGTAAATACATACATACATATATATATATATATATATATATATATATATATATTCATATTATTAGTACTATTTTATTAATCATATGTTTATTCCAAAAAAAGTTTTATTGAAACGCTATTCATTTGACAGTAAATATTTTGATTCTCAAACGGCTGTTTTGAAAATTTATCATTTATAAAACCCGATTCAATTGAACAAAGTTGCAGGATCTTTTATTTATTATTATTTGTTTATCTTTTTTCGTACCTGAATTTCGTGTTATTATTATTACTACTACTACTATTATTATTATTATTATTATTATTTTATATGTTTTATAATAATTATAATAATTATATACATATATATATACATATATATATATATATATCTAGATAGGAACAATATATAAGCTTAATAAAATAAATAAGAAAGTTTTAATAATAAAACTTATGAACAAAATAGTTAGGTTATTTTGGGTCCAGTACCAAAAAAAAAATCGGGAGTTTAATTTCACGTATGGGCAGGCATTAGTGGTGACTAGGTTTTCGAATAGAAAAAAATTTAAAAATGCGCCCCACGCTTTTTTTCTCTCTCTCTCTCTTTTTTTTTGACTTTTTTATATTATCCCTTATTAGTCATTCTTTTTTTTTATATAAATATAAATGAGTCGTTTATTAAAGTTTCGTGGATCTTTTAAACCTTTACGTCTCAATTTATCACAACGTACAATTGTTACCACATCGCGTACAATGACTAACAGTAATAAATCCAATACTATTGCTACTGCTAATCGTCGTTTAAATACTACTGCTCAATGGCTTCAACCCAAACGTCAAGTAAGGAAAATAATATACCATTTTTTAATTTTAAAAAAAGAAGGGGAGAATATATTTATAGAGTTACTCTTTTGTTTAAAAAAAATTCTTTCTCTTTCTTTCTCTAATCATTATTATTATTACTTGTTAAATAATATAAATTAGATGTCTACCTCTCATGAAAGTATTGCTGCTGCTGAAAAAGCACAAGTAAGAATATAGATATATACATACTACAATATAATATAATCTATATACATATTACCCATTCTAATATATACATATATATTTCTAGGCTGAAGTACTTACACGTAAAAATCTTGGTGTTCGTAATATTATTTTAAACCGCCCAAAGAAATTAAATGCTTTAAACCTTGATATGGTACGCGCTATGGTCCCAGAAATTCAAGTAAGTGAAAATTTATTTTTTTATTTTATTTTATTTATGGAGAATGAAATACAAGTATATATATAGAGAGAGAAAAACGAATAATGACAGGCGTAAAAGAATGGCTAAACGTTTAATTCACTCTCTTATCTTTTTAAAAAAATCACTGTAGTCGTGGGAAAAATCTGATTTAGCTAAAATCATTGTTATTAAAAGTGAACCTGGTACTGCTTTTTGCGCTGGTGGTGATGTGAAAAGTAAGTCATTAATAAAGATAATTACCATTTAAAAAGAAAAAGGAAATAGAAAGCGAAAGATTGGAGCATTCATTTATTGATTTTTATTTTACTTTATTTTATTTTATTTTTTTCATAATTTAGCCGTCGTCGATTTAGCACATGATGGAAAATTGGACGAAGCAGCCAAATTCTTTGAAGAAGAATATCAATTAGATCATTTCATTGCCACTTTAGAAACACCTTTTATTTCTATTATGGATGGTGTGACCATGGGTGGCGGTGTTGGATTAAGTGTTCATGCTCCCTTCCGTATTGCTACAGAAAATACTTTATTTGCTATGCCTGAAACCAAGATTGGGTTTTTACCTGAAGTAGGTGGTAGTTTCTTTTTATCAAGATTAGATGGCCAATTAGGTTCCTATTTAGGTTTAACTGGTAAAAGATTAAAAGGTGTGGATGTTTTATATGCTGGTATTGCCACCCACTATGTCCCTAGTAGCCGTTTACCTGCTTTGGAAGCTAGATTAGCTGAATTAGATAACCCAACTCATGATATGGTCAACAATGTTATCGACGAGTTTGCTGGTGAATTGGATGAAACTACAGATGTCTTTTCTTTAGGTGGATCTATTCGTCAAGCCATTGATCAATGCTTTAAATCTGATAAAATGAACGATATCGTTCAAGCTGTTACAAAGCTTTCTGAACAAGATGCTGGCGATGCTAAAGTTACTGCTTGGGCCAAGGAAACATTAAAATACTTGAATGCCATGTCTCCTACTTCATTAAAAGTCACTTTACAACAAATTCGTAGTGGTGCCACGTTAACTATTGGACAATGCTTCAAGATGGAATATCATTTAGTACAAAAATTCTTAAGAGATCATGATTTTAGAGAAGGTGTATATACCACTTTAGTAGAAAGAAATAGAAAACCTGTATGGCAACCTGCCACCTTAGAAACTACCAATGATGCTGATATTATCGCCAATTACTTTAATGCTGCCTCACCTTTATCCCTCGATTTATTAAGCACCAAAGATTATAAACAATATCCTCATCGTAAATATATGTTACCTTCTGAAGAAGAAATTAAACAAGTTGTTACTGGTGAAGCCCCTGGAGTTGGAAACTATGCTTTAAACCGTCAGGAAATCGTTGACTATCTTGTTCGTGACCGTAAAGGAAAACAGGGTGTTAAACAAAAGGTTTCTGAAGTACTTGAACGTAAGACAAAAGTTTTGGATAATGATGAAGGAAAAGCTTTAAAATGGAACTATTAATTTATAAATAAATGAATATATATATATAAATATATATAAATATATATAAATATAAAATAACGAAAATAAAAATAAAAAAAATCTGAATCTGTATTTATTAAATAAAAAATAGTGAAAAATTATTTATTTGTGTGATTTTTTATATCATATGAATGGATACAAAGATATTGATTTAATAAGTGTGATGTGAAACATCAAGAATAAACTGTGAATATCAGTAAGTCCATTAAAAGTTCTGCGGGGTTTCAATTTAACATTTTAATGCTTTAAATTTTCTATTTTTTACTTTTCTTTCCTAAATCTTTTCTTTCAGTATACATATATATTTTAACAAATACTTTATTTTTTAAAGTTATTGTGAATATTTTGCGGTTTTCAACTTAACTAATCTTTACGTATTTTGTGTGATTCTCTTTTTTTCACTCACTTTGTGATTATCCTTTAAACCTGTACGTTTCTATCTCCCCATTAATAAAAATATCTGTAAGAAAACAAATCATATATTTTATTAATACCATTTAGTGCCTCATATCTTACTCTTTAAAAAATAATATATACCATAAATAACTTCTTTAGATATAAAAAAATAGTGATATAAAATAATATGGATAGTTATAATATCTCACCTGCATGCGTAAGAGCTATCTTAATCGGTTCAGGTGTTGGTTTATCTAGCACATTTATTATCACAGCTGCCTTACCAATTATTGGGTTTAGTGCCGCAGGACCAACAGCGGGATCATTGGCCGCATTTTCCCAATCTATTATTGGCGGAAAAGTAGCAAGTGGTAGTATATTTGCATTATTACAAAGTGCAGGTATGGCTGGGTTAAGTTTTAAAACGAGTGCGATAGTTACTGGTGCATCAGCTTCACTAGCCTATACTATTTGTAATTCCTTAGGATATGAAAACAGATGTTAATTCAGATATTTGTTCATGATTATAGCTATTAAATAAAAATAAACAAATTACAAATGAAGATCTTTGAGTTTTGTTAAATATATATATATATATATATAATAAAAAGAGTTGAGCTATGTATCCGGAAAATAAATAAAATAACATCATACAGAATAAACGGGATAGTTTAATTTATATACAAAAAAATGGTCGACTAAAAAACAGTGAAATTAAAAAAATTGTTTTTTATACAACGGAAGAAAAAAAATTTCCATTTTACCTATGGAAAATAATATATATATATTTATATATTCACACAGGTTTATTACCATGTTTACCTATGCAAACCTATTCTACTTAAACATAGTAATATAATAATAGTGATGTAATTTTACATATTATATTAGGCTTAGTCATAAAAGATTTATTATAATTTAATTATATAAAAGTTTAAAAATATAAGATTTTTAATCACCCAATAATAACTCTTATCATTCATTTTTATTTTCTAAATTTTTTAATTTTAAATCATTTAAATATTCATCAGGTTCTAATTTATGTTATTTTTGATTATTACTATTATTCTATCGCATTATATTCGAAAATACTGATATTGAGAAGATATCTGTATTTGCATCAATGAATAATTCAACAGAAGTATAGTATTTAAAAAAAATACGTGATGCAATTATATTAATGAACTTACTGTATATAATTTTTTAATAAATTTTATTTATATTAGATGGTTGATTAACTATACCTATATTCATAAGTTAGTATATTTCATTATTACTCTAGTATATATTAAACAATATGAATGTTTTTAGTAATTTTTCATATAGTAAAAAGTGAAAAAAGATAAATTTTATAACTTTTCCAAAAAAAATCTAGAAATAAAATAAAACAAACATGGAACCAATTTGCTCAGGAAATGGTAAAAATGAGCTTTTTTTTTTTTTTACTTTATTTCACTTTTAAGCTATATATTAAATGGTACTGTATATAATGAAATAAAAGTATGTATTAGAGATGAAAATGGAAAACACTATTTTGTTAGTGATAAAATGCCAATAAATTGGCATCTATTGTTGAAAAATTAATAGATGAAAATCAAAGATTTAGTAATGTATATGATTCTATGTAAATCTATAGATGGCTATAGAACTTATTATATACACAGACCTATCTATTGATATACTTACTCATATAGATGAAGGGCTACCAAGAAAGTAAAAAATGTAAGAATGCCTATATAGATACAGATATGTATAGGCCACCGTATTTATTTTGTTTTTCGGGTGTAACAAACAATGTTATTATACATTACTTGAAAGAATGATAGGTTTATATATGGTTTGATATAAGTTTCATGCAGGAAGAGGGAGAAAGTTAAAAAAAATTTAAAATTTTTATTGAAAAAATGAAAATTTTAATCTCTTTATTCGGCTACATTCTGTTAACTAATGTGTTAAAAAAATAATATTATTCAATATTTCATATTATAGCAATTCTAATAATTTTTTTCAAATAAATTATTTAATGATAAACATATACATAATTAACATTTAAAAACGAGACTTAGAAAATAATTTTGATAATCTCTAAAAATCTGCTGGATCCTACTCCAATTTTTTTGGATATTATTTATTAAAGTAAGTTTGAAAATTTTTAATAAAAAGTTGTTAAAAGAAGAAGAAAAGCAGCAATTCATTTATGAATGTACGCATATTAAAAAAATTAAATTAAATAATATGAGAGTATAGAGATAAAAAGTAAAATTTTAAGTAACACCGAATATTCCATGTGATACTAAGTTCTTTTTGTTTACTTTACATTATATATATATACATATATATATATTGTTTCATTTTTTAAATTAATCCACAAATATTCATGATCACTATATAAAATTTAATTCATTTATAGTATATGGTTATGCCAACAGACTATTAAAATTGTAAATTGATTGATATATTATCTATGTAAAAAAATATTAAACTAGGTTAAAAATCTTTTATTTTAATAAAATGCAATCTGCGTATAGATAACTATAAAGCAATTGTTCTGTTGAAATTTCATTTTAATTAGCACATTATTGATAGAAATAAGCGAGTACTTAGCATTAATATGATCAATTTGTTAGTCTAACAAATATACATTATCACCCCATAAAAATTACCTAATATAGAGAATGATTATGCTATCAAGCTGTTAAATATTCGTGTTGACTCAGCTTATTATTTGTGAGGATATAAAGGTATTTAACTAGATTTATTATTTAAGCTAGTTTACAAGTATACATGATTTTATATCTTATTTAAAAAATTATATGAGATGTGTTGATCATAACTACAATTTAAAAAAATTAAAAAAAAAAGGTACTTTTATTACTTAATAGAAACAAAAATGGTATGATTTTTACTGGGGAATTTTTTACTAATATTTTAAAATAAAAAAAGTAAACTCGATTGAAGACTTTTGCTTAAATTCTAATACGTCATATCTTGCAAATTACAACCTGTTGGAACAAAATATATATATATATATTTTTTTTTTTTTTTTTTTTTTTTTGGCATTAAAAATATAAGAAAAATCAAATTTATATAATTGTATTTTTCAATTATTTATTGATACAAAGTATTATATTATATTTATCCAAATGAATTTTTTTTTTTTTGTTATTACTTATTCATTTTCATTTAATATATCTTTAAACATATCCACTATATCATCATTTTTTAATCCTAATAATTTAGCCGCACCAATCAAAGCACGCATACTTTTTTGAATTAATAATTTACCAGCGTGTTTTTTTTGTTCATCCCATGTGGTATGGTGTTGATCTGTAGTTGTAATAATTTCTTTTTCTTTTTCTTGTTCTTGAGGTGGAAGCGGAGGTGTTGGCATAGCATCTCTTGATTCAGGATAAGCACCAGGTACTTTATATTCTTTATATTTTATATCAATACCTTGATCATCATCCTCTTCTTCTTCGCCATCATCATTAAATTCTAACTTGTGTTGCATTGTTTTTGGTAGTGGGTTAATTGGTTGTAAAGGTCTTAAAGAAGAAGGCATTGATCTTTTTGTTGTTGAAGTAGGCAAAGAGGTTTGTAAGATTTCAGTTAACTCTTGTAATGCTGCTGTATGTGTATCTACTAAATTAGGAACACTTGGTACCGTATATAAAGGATTATAAGATTGATCATATTCTTCTTGTAGTTCTTCCTGTTCCATTCTTTTAGTTTCATTAAGGCTAGGCGTTAATGTTCCAGGATTTTCGCTCCATCTTGCATAATAATCATCTTCCGAATCCTCTTCTTTTTCATCGTCGTCTTCTATTTCACTTGAACCGTCCTTATTTTTTTGTTGCTTTAATAGGTCTTGATCAGATTTTTTCATATCATCTTCATCGGATGACCAATCCCCCCAATAATCATCAGGTGCATCCTTATTAGCAGAACTCAACTGTTTAAAAATAATTAATAATTATAGTATAAAAAAAATAGATATATATATATATATATTAAGTTTCATTGTTTTTTACCTTTTTTATTTTATTTCATTTTATTTTTTTAAAGAAAAGAATCAATTGTTATAATTATTTATATTTCTTACCTCTTCTTTTTGATGCTTTGTATTTTCAGTTACTTTGATTAAAAATAGTCTTTCAGCTTCTTCTAAAGAATCTGACCAATTAGACTGAATTTCTTTCCACTCTTCCATAGATATTTGTTTTGTATTTTGATATTTTAATTCAGGTTCTTCTTCTTCTCTATTTAATAACGATTGTTGTTGTTGTCTATCTTGATCTATTTGATTTGACATATCAGACACTTGCTGTTGTTGTGGTGAATCATCTTCTTGTTCCAAAACCAAAATAACAATATACATAAAATTAAGATCTTGTGTAAAAGGAACAACCACATGTAATGTTTCTGTATCAAATCGTTTATAATATACAGGATTTTGATAAATATCTTCTCGACTTTGTTGACTTTGCCACAAGTGTTCTATCTTTTCAGGACATTTATCATGTTGCCATTGTATAATAGTATTCCATTCTTCTGCATCAGTTTGAGATTTAGGTTCAAGGTATTGAATACGCTGCTTTAAAGCTTTCGATGCCATAGGAATAAGAGCTATAAAATGGTGTTGCTGTCTTAGTTCCAACACTGTATAGGCAACAGATCTTGCAAGGTGCTCATTGGCATAATCATCTATAGCTTCCATTTTAAGTAACTTGTCGGTTGTTTTTTATATTACTCTTTTTATAATTATAGTTTGCTTTATTTCTCTATATTTAATAAAAGTAGTAACTAATAATAATAATAATAGTATATATATGTATATATATATATATTTAATTTATATTTATAAATAAGTGTAATATAATTTAAATAATATTGGTATGGTAAAAGGAAAAAGGAATGGAAAGAGAAAAAGAAAAAAAAATGTTGGGCGTTTTTTAAAAATTCGAAAAATTTATCATTCCCGAACAAAAAAAAATAAGATGATTTTTCATTGGATTAAAAAATTATTATTATTATTATTTATTCTATTTAATTGTAAAAATAAAAGGTGAATGATAATATGTAGCAATATTAAGTTTAATAAATAAAAAATTATATATAAATAAGTAAATAGAAAAATAAACTTTTTTTAAAAAAAATATCTAAAAAAATAAAACATCTATTTTAAATTTTTCCCTTGAGTAATTCGCCAATAATAGCATTTCCATATAAACGGACAGTGTGATATAAATTTTGGAAATCAACAGTAGAGAAGAAGGTGTCAAAGAAACCAAATGGCAACATCAAAGGAATCCAACCTTGAGCATATTCTAAAGCCCAACCATGTTCAGGGATTTTATATTGTTGAACATGACCTCTAGGTAAATGATGCATTTCACCTACTTTATAAACTTCACGTTTCAATTCACCAGCAGCATAAGCCCATTGTTCACCTTCTAACATGATGAAATAATCATCAGCTAAGAAACGGCCTGTATGACCTTCTGTACCAACAGCTGTACCAAAAATAATCACATATTCTGTAATAGATCCATGTAAAATCCACATACTACCCATAGCTCCACCTGCATTATTAAATACCCATTCTTCCTTTAATTGTATATGTCCAGGATATTTTTCATTTAAATCTTCAGCAATCTTGGTAATCATCTTGTGTGTATCATTACCGTATAAAGCAATATTCTTTTGTGCTATTTCTTGTAATTCATATTGATCAAAAATATAAAAGTTATGTTTGACTTGATCGAACCCAATAAAGATGGCCACTAATAAAGTCACAATGAATGATAACTTGAGTAAGCAATTACTAGCCTTACAAACCATGGTTGTTGAGGAAATGAAGGAAAAAAAAGAGATGAAGAAAGAAATAAAAAAGAAAAAAGTTTAAAAAAAATAAAGGTTCCATCATTTTAAAAAAAATGCGGAGTATTAATTTAATTTTAAAGTGACAACTTCATTTTAAATAATAGTAATAAGAAAAAAGATAGTTAAAAGCTACTCTTTATTAAACGGCGCATATTTTATATTATGCGGCGCATACTTCCGGGTAGGATGAACTATCTAAACATGTAAATTAGATAAAACATATATTAAAAAAGTATGTTTTTTTAATTCATATGAATTTTATTGGTGAGGGGAAGGAGAAAGAAGAAGTCAGCTTCAAGTGGTACAAAAAAAAAAAAAGACGGCCATAAATACCGAATAAATGACTATCAAAAAAAATAGCATCCCTACAAAAACACCTTCATTTGATTAATTCTTTTTTCATTTTCTACTTCAAACTATTGATTTATCTTATTAATTCATTAATAAATGAACATTTTATATATCAATTTTAATATTTGATTCAATTTTTCATTTTTATTTTTTATAATCGAATAGATAAAAAGAGAAAAAGAAAAAAAAAGTGAAATTGATTTATTATGTATTGGTACTATGTATTAGAGAAAGTGAACAGGTCATGATGAATTAAAGAATATATATATATATATATATATGTATATATATAAATCAGCATCAAATGAGCTACAAAAAGATATGGTATGGCTCGCTTAGTGAGAATAGTCATAGTTATTTGATAAATGTATCAAAAAAATTGAGTTTAAATTATTCTTATTTTATAATAATCATTTCATTACATGTATATAAAACCTGTTCACCTTTTATTTTATAAGCTGTTTATTTTTTTACTTGGTTTCTTTGCATTAATATTTCTGTTAATAAATTAAATTGAACTTATTTGGGTATTCATGAAAAAAAAAAAAGAAGTATAAAGTTGAAGAAAATATGGAGCAATATATATATATATATGAACCACTTACACACAATTGACAGAAATTAATATAACACATTAAAACACAAACCATAAAAAAAATCTAAAATGATATATCAAGAAATTGATTAAGGATATAACTTTGGCGAAGATAAAAACAAGCATGATAAATGAAATGATGTTACAAAATATAGCGATTATATAGTGGAATGATCATATGAATAACAGCTGTACTATGTTCTACCAGTATATGATTTAAAATTATGAATAAAAAATGCTGTATTATTTTTTAATAATCAATAAACTGTTATTATTATATATGTTATTAATTATAATAAAAGAAAAAAAAATGATGTCAAGCCTTTGATATTATTTCTATTTTTTATTTTTATTTTTTCATAGCCGTAAAAATAGCCAATAATTTATATATATATATCTACATATAAAACTATGTTTCTTCATATGTATATTATTTAGCTCTTCTTTCAATTCTTTTATTGTTTATAATTTAGTAAATTTAGAAAAGTACTTGTTTATTCTTTTATATAAAAATATATATGTATTCTTATCTGACTACATAACTTTTGAATAAAATTATCGTTATGGCTGAGCCATTAAGCGACAATATTGAATTATCAAAATACAGACTTTTAATAACTAATTAAAAAAAATACTATATGATTATATATAAACTTTATTACAATAAAGATGTCAAATTTTTAATAATTTTTTGTGCTGAAAAAGAAGCTTGTGATAATAAATAAGCATAAAATAATATCGATTTCTTTAGTATTAATGCGTATTTTTTAAAAAATATAAAGTCTATATAAATATATAAGTATAAAATTTGATTTTTCCTCGATAAAACTTAAAGCTAAATTTGGTCACTTAAAATAAGAAAACTAAAACTTTCAAGAAAATTTTTATGCATTGATCAAATTATCGAAGTAAAAAAGAATTTTATGTTTATTGAATAATTTTCAAACTCTATATTGCATAATTAACTTATGATTATTAAAAAATGAATAGGAACTGCTTGTAATTAATTTTTTTTATCATTATCATTTTATTATTATACTATTAGTATGTTTCTTCTTTACCTTTTTATTCTGTAAAACTAATTTTGCTGTCTACAGTTAACTAATAAATAGTAAATTATTTTGTTTGGTTGATCCAATTAGTTTTAACCTGGCTTCATAATAAATAAATAAAAAAGGTACCTTACTTTTTTTTGATCATCAATTTTTATATTTATGCATAAATAAGATCCATACGTAAGTAAACATGAATCATTTTTATTTTAAAGAAAAGTATTGTATTACATAACTATTATATATATTCACATTTACTTAATTTAGAAAAGATTTTTCCTGAGCAAAAAGTAGGTACCAATTTCTTAATTTGGTAATCAACCTCTGGATATAAAAGTGTGGAGGGGTTTCTTTTTTGAATTTCTTCTTCTTCTTTCCACTATATCTATTTTATTAATTATACATATATATATATATATATATATATACACTAAAAAAAAAATTATTTAACGTCATTTTCCATTGCAAAAAGCTACATACTACATATACACATATATACTTCATCATACTTATAATTGGAATACGTACTACTTTAAAAATGTCTTTAAAAGAAAATGTGGCAAAATTGAAATTGAAGGTATTAATATCTCATTTACAACAAGAAGATTTAACTCTTAATGAAAGAATAAGCTGTATCGAGCGTATTGAAGGCTTAATCTACTATAGTCCTAAAGATGCTAAAGAGTGGATGCTATCTTATTTTGATAATTTTGTGGATCAATTTGTTGGTTTTTCTTTAAAACCTAATGTAAAAAGCTAAATAAAGAAAACTCATTCTTTTGTATTATTATTTTCGTTTCAACTTGTTTTTTTTTAATATTGAAATACATACGTAAAAAAATTCTTTAAGCAGTATATAATGCACTGAGTTTCAATATATTCGTTCATTTTTAAATTTTTTTTTATAAAATATCTATTTTTTTCACCTACTTTTTCTTTTCTTTTTCTCTCTCTCATTTTTTTATTATTATTTTCTTTCCTCTCCCTAAATTATCTCTATATAAAAATAAGCCTATATTACCTTATTTTTATTTTTTATAACCATTTGGACTCAAGTAATGGATGTCTTTCCAAATGAAATACTGCATCATATTTTTACTTATTTATCATATCGATATGTAGCTCGCTGCTCATTGGTATGTCGCACTTGGTACAACCTCATTATACTTGATCCTTTCTTTTATAAAACTATTGAAATCCATTCACCTTCCCAATTATACAAGTTTTTAAATATGGCTACAACACGGACAGTAAACAAAAAGCAAGCGGGATGGTATGTACGCCGCTTACAACTTGAGCATTATTATTTTTATCAACAATCGCTATCTCGTGAAGTAATAGGAAATTTATACCGTGCTTGTCCTTTTCTACATTCTATTGAGCCTATTCAAATTTATTCTTACCTTCCTTTCCCTACCACTCTTCCTATCTCTTCTTCCTTTTATTTTCCTACTTGGCAATTGACAACTCTTTTAAACTGGTACCCAGATATGAATAAAGAATGGATTGATGCTATGCAAGAACGGTTTACTTCAATTCAATTAGACGTACAGCAAGCGACGGAAGAAAATTCTAACTTACTGTCCCCACCCTCTTCATTAGACAAGAAAAGAATAGATTCTAAAAAAATACAATTTGTTGTAGATGAAATACCAACAAGCCAGATACCTCCTCATACCCACGATGACGATATTGTAAACCATATGGGTTATGTCACTTATTATGGAAAAGTCTTATCTTTACCTACTTTTCATCGGTTGAAAATATTAAGTTTGGATTTCAGTAATTCTTTCAATCATTCAAGAACGGCCATTTATGAAATCGATGAACGCACTTTCTTATCCATCCATAATTCATGTCCTTCGCTCGAAGAATTAACTTGTATAGCTTTATTTATGAATATGTCGAATTCAGCAATGTCATTATATAAACGTGCCTCTGCCGATAATATTAATTTCAATAGCAAAAACAGCCCATTTTTACAAGCAAATATACCCTCTTATCCGCTTAAATCACTTACATTAAAATGGTGCGTATTGAATCAATATCAATGTTTTGACTATTTATCGAGGCTATATCCTACATTAACAAGTTTAAGTATGGATTTGAAATGGTACTCGATTTTGCCTGCGAAAGATGGTCCTTATGAAATTGCAATGTATAATATGATCACTCGATTGACTTGTCTAAAGGAGTTTTTTTTGAATGATATAATATATGTTGGTGTTGGTGGTCGTCTCCCTTATTACTCCGGTTACTGGCCTCACCATTTGTATTTAATTTGGTTATCGCATCATCCAACCCAGCTGAAAGCATTAAAATATCCCTATGATTTGAAAATTGGTGATTATTATAATGATTTCGGTCGATCAGGAAAACAGTTAGGCTTTTTAAATCATCTTACCACTTTAGAAATCACTATTTCAGATTATCAACCGGACACCACTTTATACCATTTATTAAAAAACGGTACAGAACTATATGTCTCTACCTCTATTATCTCATTAACGGTTCATAATCATATGAAATTTATCAAGCAGGAGCCGTTTTACATCATGCAGTGGTTAAATGCATTTCCAACATTAAAAGAATTTACTTTGGATGGGATAGCAAAGATTCAATATCAAACTGATATAGCCTATCAACCTTCTTATTCCTTACAAGTATTTAAAATAGAAAACTCTAGTTTCAAATCAAGGAAGGATTTCAATTCTATTTTATACCATTGCTCAAAATTGCGTATATTAAAACTATGTAACATTAAATGGGATATCATAACAACAACGAACAATACATTTTTAATTAATGAACAAGAGCAAGAACAACAAGAAATGGAACAACTTTATAAAAAAATAGGATTGGGTGAAGAATCGTTGGCTATAAAAACAAAGATGATTATTGATTTACCTGATTCCACTCTAGATCAATTTATTTTAGATCAGTGTTGTTTCGCAGAAACCAAAGATGTTTGGAAAGGTGAAGAAAAAAGTATTATTACTAGATTGATGGTAAACGAACATGATGCAACGCATCATTTTGAAACAAAAAATAGATCCGCAACCTCCACAACTACAGCCATCCCCACTTCTATCAATCAACCCGTTGATATTGTATTAAATTGTAAATCAGTGGATATTATTGCTTTTAAATAATAATATTCCATTATATTGTATAGTGTAATTGTATATATAATATATATATATACATCCTTTTATTAGTACAGTCGTTTTTTTTTCTCTTTATTTATTACATATTGTATACCATTATTATTATTATTATTATATATCTTTTATTATTATTGTATAGAATTATTATAAGTATTGTCATTTTTCAGTAGCATATGAATAAAAATAAAAATAAAAATAGCTATACCCTTACCTCATACGTATTTCAATTACTATATATATTGACTTTTCCATTTTTCTCTCTTTTTTTTTAATAAATATTTTAGGAAACTACGAATGGAGATTGAGCAAAAAAAAGAATATAACCATATTTGGTGGAAGACAGTGTGGTTTATCATTTTTTATTTTTTATTGTAAAATGGAAACTTACATTTTTTGATTCTTTCCTTTTTATTTTATTCTATTTTACATAATATCTTTTTTTTTTTTTTTGTAAATGATCAAAAAAATTTATATTATTAAAAACCCAAAAAAGATTATGATTCCGTAGTACTTTTTTTTTTTTTTTTTTAAAAAAAAAAAGTTAATATATATATTCATGTAGTAAAAATTGACTAGTACCAAAGTTCTTTTGAAATTCAAAAAATTCATAAAAAAAATAAAATATCTATGCATTAACTTTATATTATGTTTCATATTCACTTTATTTTCAATCACTTATTGGTTAATAGATAAAATTGATTTATTTTATGTGCAGGGCACGGCCTATATTCTTTTTTTCTTTTTAGCTATGTGAAATTATTTTAAATTCCGATTTTTTTTTCTAGGTTAGTCTTTTTTTAATTTTTTTTTTTTTTTTTACTTTTACTTCTTTCACTATTTATTTATTTTAACTCATAGAAAAATATTATGAACAATCCTAACTATACATATAATTATATCATTAAAGTAAGTTTTATTTATATATATTGTGTAGCTCTCTATAATGAATGATAATAATAACAATATAATATTAATAGTATATACTCATCTTTTTATTTACCCCTTTTTTTGTCATTGTAAATGAATAACAGTATATCATAATTGGCGATACTGGTAAATATTTCTTTTTATAATAATAATAATAATATTATTATATATGTACAAATGCATTTTTTCTTTATGAGTATTAATTAATCATATTATTACTGTTATTATTACTTCTTTAATTTATATATAGGCGTTGGAAAGGTAATAATAGTTGAATATTTTATTAAATCACCATCTACAAATATATAAGCTATCATCCATCAAACAAACAAACAAACTAAAAAGATATATATAAACAAACTAAATAAAACTACTGTGTATTATAAATATAGTCTTGCCTTCTTCTTCAATTTACTGATAAACGATTTATGCCAGCACATGACTTGACGATTGGGTAAATAATGATAATAATGATAATGTTAATGATGATAATGATATATATGAAAATTTACAAATAAAAAACCATACATATATATTTTTAAATATGGTAAATAGTGTTGGATTTGGAACTCGATTTGTTACAGTGAATGATCAACAAGTTAAATTACAAATATGGGATACGGTAAAGCTTAGATTAATATAAATAGATAAAAAGAATATATATATATATATGTACTCTTATTATTATTATTATATCATTAATATAAATGAGTTGTTATATATTTTATAGGCAGGACAAGAATCTTTTCGATCAATAACTCGTAGTTATTATCGTGGAGCAGCAGGTGCCTTATTAGGTAATAATATGATACACTTCAGTACCTGAATATAAAAAAACATAAAAATGATGATACCTGTAAATATATTTAACGTTTTATTCCATTTTATTTTGTTTATGATTTTAGTGTATGATATTACAAGAAGAGAAACATTTGAACATTTATCTACATGGTTACAAGGTAATTATAATAAGAATAAAAATAAAATAATGAAAGAGAAATGAAAAGTAAAAGAAATAAAAAAAAAAAATTGGAACTAATACATAAAAATTTTTATTTTTATTTTTATCATTAGATGTACGTGATCATGCTAATCCAAATACAGTTATTATGGTGATTGGAAATAAAAGTGATTTGGATGCAAAGCGACAAGTATCAAGAGAAGAAGGAGAACAGTTTGCAAAAGAAAATGATTTATTCTTTTTGGAAGCCAGTGCCAAATCTGCTGATAATGTTGAAACAGCTTTTGTACAAACAGCAAAAACCATTCATAATAAAATTCAAAGTGGTGTCATTGATTTATCAAGTGAAGTAAGTATTGTTTTTATCTATTGGTTTATATAAGTGTGTGTGTGAGTGTGAGTGTATTTATTTGTTTGTGTGTATAGATTAAATATTTATTTACCTTAAATAACTAAAATATCCCACTTTTTATTTTTTTATTTTTATTCTAGTCCAATGGTATTAAATTAGCTCCTTCTCAAGGAAATGCTTCACTTCCATCCGGAAATGCAAGTTCCGGTAGTGGTGGTTGTTGTTAAATAAAAATAAAATGAAAGTTTAAGAATATATATATTATATATATATATATATATATATCAACTCTTTTTATTTAAATAATACGATTATTAATATAATTATCACTATTATTATTATTATTATTATTATTATCACATACTATAATTATCACCAGTATTTATACTATTATTATATAATTTTTTTATTTTTATTTTTATTTTTGGTTATTATTAATTATTAATACAATTCGTATGTTTAATATTATCTATATGTACTTCAACATATATATATAAAAGAAAAAAGAATGATAATAAATAATAATAAATAAACTAAAAATTGTACCATGTTACCCTTTTCCGCTTTGAACATCGGTTTTCTTTTTTAAAATATGGATTTTCTTGATCTTCGTTAGATTGATTGGTTGTTTTTCTTTATTATTAATATTTTGATGCGGGAACTTGAATGTTTATTTCTAGAAACCTTGAAAGAAAAATTGAAATATATCAAAAAAAAAAATAAAAGTGACACTGGATTACTTTGAGATTTCCAAAAAAGTAATAAATATTTTATAATAAAATTATTCATAAATAGATAAATAAATAAATAAATATAGGATACGTATTTACGATATAAGAATTAGATAAATAAATAAAAAAATACGAGGTTATTGTTCTATTTGTTTTATGTTTATTATATGTAGGATTGTTCAAATATCGAGCCCTTTTAACCGAAGGTTATTATTATTTATTTATTTTAAATCTTGATTTTAAATAATCTAACGATTTAATATTTAATTTTAAAATTATTTCTATTACCAAATAAGAAGAAATCATTTTTAAATAGAGTAAAACAATAGATTTAAATGAGGGTAAAACGGGAAATCAAACCATCGTTCAATGCTTCATTTCGTTATAAATAAATAAACAAATAAAACCCTTTTTTATGAAATGAATGATGATGAAATAAGATCATATACAAGTAGATAGATGTACATACCGAGGTAAATGAAGGCTGTACATAGACCAATTGCAATTATATATTATTAGAATAATGGTTTAGTAATTTAAAGATATATGATTTTATGAAACTTGATATTAAAATAGGTTTAAAAAAATAATTAATTTTCTATAAAAAAAAGATGATATAGATGTTTCCAAGATGGAATTATTAAATCTTGTTTATTTTAAGGGGAATGAGGGGGTCTTTTGGTCTTATTCTCAAATAAAAAAGTATACTGGTCTTCGCAAGTAATTTATTTACCCATATATGGTATAATTTACTCAAAATAGTTCTTTTATTATTCAAATATAGATATATAGATACATATATATATATATAAATATATATTTCTATTATCAAATAACGTGATTTGTTTGTTTTTAATTATCATTATAAACAATAATATGAAACGTTTTATTATATTTTCATTGAACTAGTATTGCCTTGTCGATCTTTTAAAAACCTGGTAAAATTATCATGTTAAGATAAAACTTCCCAGGAGATGAAATAGAATTTTGGCGTAAAAATAAAAATAAAAACATAGATATACTAAAGATATTTTTTTTTTTTAAAAAAAAAAAAAAAAAAAGATATAAAAAATTAAATCTTGAATTTTTTTTATTTTTTATTTTTTTTCTTTCTTTCTTTTTTTCATCACTTTTTTTTATTTATTTTAAATGTCTGATTCAAGTGGAATAGGATCTTATGGTAGTATTGCATTATTAGTGTCATCCATGACTGTAAGTGAAATCAAATAAAAATAAAAGCATGTTTAGATAAAGATTAATAATAGTTATATATATATATATATATATATATGAATAGGGTCCTGGTTTGGCTACTATTCCAGCCATGTATCAACAAGTAAGTTTATTAAAAAAAAAAACAAGAGGTTAGTAAGATAATGTGTAGGTATTAAATAAAATACTATATTATTACTATTTTTTAGGCAGGATGGGCAGCACCTACTTTTATATTCCTTATAATTGGTTTTTTATCTGGTTGTTCAGCTTTATTTGTTTGTGAAGCTTTATCTAATATTCGTGGTAACGAAAAGTTTCAGGTATGTAGATAGTTTTCTTTTCTTTTTTTTATAAAAATAAATAAATAAAATAAAATGTCAAAAATCGCTCATTATTTTATGAATAGGCCAAAATAGAATTAACAACCATTGCACAAGTTTACCTTGGAAAAAAATATCATTATTTTTTTCAATTCATGTTATATGTGGCTCTACAAGCAGTAAATATTTCTAGTATTATTTTGGCAGCTCAGGTATTATATTAACGGGATTATAAAATAAAAGAGAAGGTGAGAGAAAAAGAGTAGTAAATTAAATTGGAATGCTTTTTAATCATCGTTTTCTTTCTTTTTTTAATGTGTATAGACATTCGATAATATGTTGATCACTATTTTTAAAGGGACATGTGGTTTAGGTGTCAATCCTGGAGGATGGTTTTGCACTACTAGTCAATCAACTCAAAGCAGTTCACCTTTTAATACAGATGATTATTTTATATTTACTTTTGGGTATTTATTAACCGCTGTAATGGTCATTCCTTTAGGATTTTTCAGTTTGGTAGAAAATATTGCTGTTCAGATGATTTCCTTTATTATGTTAATTGCAATTTTAATTCAATGGTTAGTTGCTTTTGGTCAAGAAGGGTTTAAACCAGAATTATTACCGGCTTCTGGTACAAATGTAACAACGGTTTTAGGCATTGTGATTTTTAATTTTAGTTATATTACTACTGTAAGTTTTCTTTGATAAATATTTATTATTTATTATTTATTTGTTTATATATATAAACTATTTTTGGGTACTTTTTTTAACGTCCGATCTTTTTTTTTTTTTTTAATATAGATTCCTTCTTGGGTAAATAGTCTTAAACCTAGTGTGAATGTTCATAGAGTTTTATGGATTTCTGTTATTGTGTCTTCTTTGTTTTATATTATTCTTGGTAATATATATATATATATATATATATACTTATATTTCTAAATTTTATTCATGTATTTTTTCCTTTCTTTTTTTCTGCAAAATATAGGTATTTGTGGTGCTATGGCTTTTGATATGCCAGGATCAAGTGATATTCTTTCCATTCTAAGTGCTACCGGAAAAACACCTTCTTTAGTAACCGCTTATTTATTCCCTGTGGTAGCCTTAGTCACATCTATTCCTGTCTTTACCATTGTTATTCGCTCTAATCTTTTAAGAGGTCAGATTTGTAATCGTTCTTGGAGTATTTTTTGGTCTAATTTTTTACCTTGGATCGTTTGCATGTAAGTGGAAAATGATAATAATAATTATATAATATAAATTAAATTACACATTTATTTCATATCATCTAATCTTGTATTTTTTCATTTATTATCTAAATATATATATATATATATATATATATATTAAAATAGTCCTTTACAAACAAAAGATTATGTCGGTACTATACAAAACTGGAGTAGTTTATTTTTTCAATCGGTAATAATAATGATAATAATAATAATAATAGAATTTAATAATATATATGTATGTGTATTTTTATTTTTCTAATAATAATAATAATAATAATAAACTAACAATCATTTCTTTTTTCATAGACGGTTAACTTTATTTTGCCATTTATTTTATACTTTGTATCAAGAAGAATTATAGCTAGTGTACAAAATATTAGCAAAGAAGAAGCACCTTTGCCATCTACACCTTTGCCACCTTTATCTCCTAGACCAGATACTATTAAATCACGTCGCTCCAATAAAAATGATATGAATGAAGAACAAGAAATTATTGACCAAAAGAATAGTGTTATAATGTATAACCCTGAAGATGATTGCGCCATCTCTATTCGTAGATCTAGTATTGCTCCTTCCGGTATTCAGAGTCGATTAGAATATCAACAATCTCCTTTCAGCCGTTCCCCAAGGTTCCCATTAAGTAGCCGGTTAATGAATCATTCTGTGATTAGTCGTCAATCCATGTTAAGTCCTCCTACTTCACCCTATTTTATGAATGATAACCCTACTACCGCTGCTAATAATAAAAATAATAATAACAGCATGATTCCAACCATTGTATGTAATAACAATAATAATAGTAACATTCAACCTATAGAAGAATCATCCAAATTAGATATTCCTCCTCATTCTCCACATCCTGCTATTACTGTTGAAGAACATCAAGAAACAAAATTATTAACAACTAATAATAATAATACTAGTGAATTAGAAGGCCAGTCTCGTTTATCCTCTCAAGGTAATTCTACACTTGTTAGTACTAATGGATTGGGTATCAGCCACCAACAACAACAGCCTTCATCATCACCTTTATCACAATCTAATAATAATAATACTAATACTAATAATAACATCATTCAAACCCCAGCCAATGCATTTATACCTTCATCTCCTCAGTTAGGTTATGGTCTATCTCCTGACATCAATAAAATTAATACACCCACCTCTTCACCCCATTATCATCCTCACCAACAACAACATCATCAATCCATGATTACAAGTGTTTTATCTGTAAGATCAGCAGTAGCACCTTATCATCAGCACCATAATGTTCACAATCAACCTATTAATGAAAAATCAATCATAGAACAAGAAGATGAAAATAAACAAATAGATGTGCTATCTATGGAGCAAGTGGATAAGTTACGTGGGAAATTTATTGCTTTCCAACAAAGATCTTGGTTTAACCCATTTTATTTGGCTGTATTTTCAAGTGTTGTTTTGGCTTTAGCAATTGTATTTATGATTATATATTCTATTGTTTTACTTGGGATGGGACAAGATATTTTTGGTGAATAATTATTTTTTATTTTTACTTTTATTTTTATTTTTTCATCATTCATTTTTCATTTCATTTATTATTATTATTATTATTATTATCATTCTTATATATATAGACATTATTTAATATCATTTTATGTTTGTATTTTCTTTTATTTATTATTATTATCATTATCATCCTTTTTTTCTTTTTCTTCCCTACTGTTTTATTATTAGTATACAATCTATTATAAATAAATATTCGTATGTATTTTTCATTTATATTTTTTTTTTACAATCATTGGTTATTGATGGCCTCTATATATATATATCTGTATCTTCGTCTGTGATTATTAATACTTTTTCCGCATTGCTCCAATTTTTTTTTTACCAATTTTTAGTCGTGTATTATGACATGACATATGTTAAAGCTATTATTTTTTTTCACATTTTTTTATTTTTTTCATAGACAATTCCATTAAATATTTTAAAAAAAATAATTTGTCTTAAGAATACATATATATATATATATCATAATATGTGTTTAAAACGTTAGAGTGCACTATATTTTATCAATTAAATGTCTTACGATTTGAAAAAGCATAAAAAAATCTAAAATACTGGGAAAAAATTAAATCTCAGTCACTGGAGGTATTTTTCAGCAGTATAAAAATTCTTTGACTGAGGCGGGAATACGATTTCTCTCTCTTTTCTTGCTTTCTTAAAATAATAATAGTATTATTTATTTCATCCTTTTTAAAATTATAGAAATATTTATTATATAAATCATATATATATATATATATATATCTTCATTTTGCTCTTTTTTAAATTTTATTAAATATATATACATACATATACATACACCTACATATATAAAAGTTTTTTCTTTTCTTTTACTTTTTTCATCATGAGCTTTCTAAGTTTTAGGTAATATAAATAAAATAAATATTTAAACATAATTATATGATTTGTTCTTTTTAATTTAATAAATCTTTCTTATTTATTATTATTATTGTTATTATTATTAATACTATTATTGTTGTTAAAATGGGAAAAATAGTCTAGGTGGAAAAAAAAATAAAAGTAGCAAGAATAAATCCTCATTGTCATCCAGTTCAACAACTTCATTATCAAATAGCAAACCTTTATTCCTATGTCAACCATATGTTACCCATATGATAGTAAAAGGGAACTTTAAAACTATTATAGAGTTACCTAAATATGTTGATGTTAATGAATGGCTTGCTTATAATAGTAAGTGTTAATAATAATAATAATAATATTTTAATTATATGAGAAATACTAAAAGATAAATATATATCTAATCAAAACTATAACCTTGGTTATTTTTTCTTTTTTTCTTTTTATTGATATGATAATAGCCTTTGAATTCTTTCAGTATTTAAATTTATTTTATGGATCTTTAACTGATTTTTGCACTTCACATACTTGTCCAACTATGTCAGCAGGAACAGGGTAAGTGGCTTTAAAAAATAGTACATGTATAGAAAAAGGAGAAAGGGGTAATAATAATAATACATTGATGATGATGTTGATGATGATGATGATATATATATATATATATATATTATACGTAGGGTTGAATATACTTGGTCCGATAGTCAATCCAAAAAAATTAAATTACCAGCACCTCAATATATTGATTATATGACAACAAATATAGAAAATTCATTAAATGATGAATCCATATTCCCTACCAAATCAGGTAATCTATCCATCTAAATATACATACACTTAAATAATCATAATAATAAAATGATATATATAAAATGTTTTGTTTGCTTTCTTTATCCTAATATATTATTACTATAATTTCATATTTATAGGTAAAGATTTCCCCCGTGATTTTGGATTAATTGTTCGACGTATATTTCAACAATTATTTCGATTATTTGCTCATGTGTATCATCACCATTTTGATAAAGTCTTGTGTTTAAATGAAGAACCTCATTTTAATTCTCTATTTGCTCATTTTATATCTTTTGCTCGTGAATTTGATTTGTTAGATTTTAAGAAGGATACAATTCCTTTACAACCTTTAATTGATACTATGACAAGAAATCAAATGATTTGATAATTATAATAAATAAAATAAATTCTCTAAATACATTAATGCATGGATACTGTTATTTTTACGTGTTGTTTTTTTTTTTTTTTTTTTTTTTTTTTACCAAACTACACGTAAGACACCTTTTGGATAGTGTTTTTTATATACTCTATTATTGTTATTTTTTTTATAAAAAAAGTAAATTATTTTTATAAATAAATATATACTCATAATAATAATAACAAAAACATGCTATTGTGTATTTATATAAATATTTACATAGTAAAATATGTAAGAGTAGGCAAAAAAAAAGAGAGAAGAATATTATATAATTGGTCAACAAGTTACTCTAACGGGTTTTTAATTCAAATATATGGATTTTTTTTTTTTTTTTGAATATCTTTCTTCCCCTTTTTACTCAAACTCTTTTTTCCTTATTTTAATAATAATAATAATAATAATAATGAATACAGATATTAATTGTATAGCTATTATTGGGAAACAAGTAATAACAAAAACAATTAAAAAAATAATAATAGACTAATAGTTATAGAATGTTCATTAATTTATGTTTCATATATATATTTAAATATATATATATAAAGAATAATCCTCTTTTTATAAAAAACTTTAGTTCCACCCATCCAGATTTAAAATATCATTATATTGCACACACATCCATAGATGTTATTGAAGAAAGAGGTAATATGGAAATGCCTATTTATATATAACAAATATTTATTACTATTATTATTTATTATATATATATGTATCTATTAATATGGTAGTTAATAACGGACCTAAACATCTTGATTTATACCTTGGACTATTATATGCTATGGAAGACTTGGCCGTGTAAGTTTTTTTTATTTTATTTTTTTAAAAAACCTCAGGGGTTGTATATATAGTTATAGATAAATGAATAGAAAAATGTTAATATGGGTATATTTTCTTTAAATATAGATACGGTTATATGACGAATACTAAAGTTAAATTTATTGTTGTTGTTTCAGTTACTGATGGAACGATACGTGATACTGATATGAAAACGGTAAAAAATCATCATTTCCTTTATCATAAGCTATATTATAAAAAAAAAAAATGGAATAGAGAATTGTGTCTAATATTTATATCTTATTTTATTTTTCTTCTATTAGATATTTAAAAAAATCCATAACGCTTATGTTTCACAAGTTTGTAATCCATTTTATAATATGACAGAAAATCAGCCTTTTGATGATTTATTACCAACATCAAGCTTTTTAAAATCCATTGAACTTATTGGCAATGCTTCAAAAACATCTCAATCTCTAGAATAATTAATATAAAAATGAAATAAAATAATGCCATCTTGTATATTATATTAAAAAAAGAAGAAAGTGGGATGAAGATTATATATATGCTATACATTTTTATTTAATCTAAAGAAAAAAAAATAATAATAATATAAAGGAAAAAGAGAAATCTATTGTGATGAAGCAGCAACTACTTTAGTTTCTTCTAAAATCTTTTGTTCTTCGGCCTTTTCTTTACCACCGAATTTATTATATTGTAACCAACGGTAGCCTTGGGTTAATTGAGCACCTTCGTTTGTGAAGTGACAAGCGAAAAGCAAATAATTTTTTGGTTGAACGGCTAAAGCAAATCTCATGAAAAGGGCAGAATAAACACATAAAGCTATATACATAAATAATAAAGAAATAAAGAAATAATAATATGAATATAATAACCTATTTCTTTATGATTATCCTTTTTCCTTTATCCTTCTTTCTTTTTCTCTTTCTTTTATACTATTTTTCCTACCAGCTGTCATATTTCCAGAGATTAAACTAGCATCTTTTTGAGTATCAGCGATGGCAGCTAAAGGAATACCCCAATTAGCAACAGGTCCCCAAAAATGCTAAAATAGAATAAATAATAATATATATTACTTTTTCAACCCATTTACTATATATTTTTTCTTTATTTTTATTATGTTTTATATTTTTCTATTTACAGTACTAATTAATAATTAAAACAAAAAAGTTATTTAATAATTAGTAAATATGTATATTTCTATTAATATTGTTTTTATTCTATATTATTATTATTCGTTATTTTTTTTTTTTTTTTTTTTTTTTTGATAAATATATATACATACCTCGTAATATAGTCTCTGAATTCTTTAGAAGCTAACTTTTGAGAAATTCTACTAGCAATAGATCCGGAAGCTTGAGACATTTTATATATAAAAATAAAAGTGTATGAAGATGAAAGAAACGGGAAAAAGAAAAGAAAGTAAGAGTTTTTTTAAAAAAAAATAAAGGGAGAAAGAAAAACAAAAAACTCTTAAAAAATTTCGTTTTTTTAAAGGCTGGCGCTCTTTGAAAATAAAGATTATCTTTTGTATTATATTATGACAACATATATTTTATTCTTTACTATATATTATATATAGAATACCATTCTTTTTTATTATAAAAAGCAATAGTATATTTTTTATTGTCCATTAAAACAGTGAATAAAGTTTAGGTAGTAAAAAATAGAATATTTTAAAAGCGATAGAAAAAAATGCAGTTTAAATAATTCTGTGCTTAAATAATCTTTTTTAAAAAAATAAAAAAATTAATATTTCCTTTTTCACTTTCTCTCTCTTTTTTATGGACGAAAAAAAACGCGATCAAGTACATGATATAGATTCTACAACGTCATCCATAACAGAAACTATAAAAAAAAATGAACCTTTAGAATCGACTACTACCTCAAAAGGATTTATATTAATTATATTTTTACTCTATCGATGGTGGAATGCTTATATGACACGTACTTTTGATAATCCAGATGAATACTGGCAAGGCAATGAAATAGCACATGGCTTGGTCTTTGGTTATGGCTATGTAACTTGGGAATGGATACATCAACTACGTAGTTATTTTCATCCTCTATTATTAGCTTCTGTTTATAAACTTGTTTCTCTTTTCAACTTGGATCATCATTATTGGATCATGAATCATGTATTAAACTATTTTCAAGCTACTTTATCGGCTACTGGGGATTTTTTTACTTTTACTCTGACAAAAAAATTATATGGTAATGATATAGCACCTTATATTGTAAGTATAGAATGATACTATGAATTATTACATATTAGTTTTGATAACTATGATATTTTTACTTATTGATGATTTTCGTTTTTGTTTTATTTTTTAAAAAAAGCTATTTGTGATTCTTAGTTCATGGTTTCAATTTTTAATGGCTCCTCGTACTCTATCAAACACTTTGGAAGCAGTTCTTACTATGGTTGCTATGAATTACTGGCCTTTTCCTGAATTAAAATTTAATGATTCTAAAAGCTGGTTAAGGTAGTATTAGGAAGGAAATAATAATAGTAATAATAATAGTAATAACAATATTTTAATTAAAATCATATAATATATATTTATTTCCTTTTAGTCAATATCGATTAAGTTTATTTTGGGCAACACTAGCATGTATCACAAGACCTACTAATGGGTTAATCTGGTTTTTTTTGGGTTTACAGTTATTACATCACCATTACCGTACACAAACAACTTTACAGCAATGTTGGGTAATACTATTGAATGCATTTATGATTGTTTCTTTCTTATTCATGGTCAACAGTTTAATAGATACTTATTTTTATAATTATTATAATCAACAACAACAAAACGATATATGGTGGTTACAACTAATACTATCTGATCCAAGTAAAATTGTATTTGTCCCTTGGACCTTTTTAAAAACAAACGTTTTTCAATCTATTGCTGTATTTTATGGTATGCATCCTTTCCATTGGTATCTCAGTCAAGGATTGCCACTTATGTTGTTTACTTTCTTACCCTTTACTTGCATTGGCTTTTATCAAAGTATGAAACCATCACGCTTTTCTTCATCTTCATCATCACTTTGTGGGTTAATTGTTTGGACTGTCACTATATATAGTTTATTATCACACAAAGAATTTCGGTTTCTTTATCCAGTATTCCCTGTTTTATTAATGATGACCTCCTTCGGATTAAAAAATACATGTCAATCTTTTACAAATAAAAAATGGAATCTTTTTATTATCTTTGGGTTATGGTCAAGTCAGTTTTTTTTTAGTATTTATTTTTCAGTGTATCATCAACGCGGAATTATTGATACGATGAATTGGTTACAACAACAACAACAAAAACAACAACAACAGACAACCTCAATTGGATTTTTGATGCCTTGCCATTCAACCCCATGGCAATCTATGATGCATCAGCCCAATTTATCCATGTGGTTTTTAACTTGTGAACCTCCTTTAGATAAACACGCTGATCTAAATCTTTATATAGATCAAGCTGATCAATTTTATAATGACCCTTTACAATTTTTATCAATTCACCTTAAACACAATTCATCATTAACACCGATACCAACATCAACTGAAGATTTAATATGGCCAACTTACCTTGTTATGTTCGATCATTTACTTCAATTAGATAACGGTACAATCAAAGATTATTTATTATCACAGCAGAATTATAAGCAATGTAATCGATTTTTTAATTCTCATTTTCATTGGGATAACAGAAGAAAGGGTGATGTGGTTATTTTATGTACCGAAAATAGTATTTAACCCTTCATTACATTATTTATTTGCACGGCTTTTAAAAAATAATTAACTATATTAAAATACATATATATTCCCTCTTTCTCATTGGAAATAAAATAAAATAAAATGAACCATTATAATTATTATATAAATACATACATATATATGATTGACGATTAAAAATTTATTTTATTTATTAAATTTTTAAAAGTAATTTAAATGACTATGTATGAATATATATTTGTATTTATATATTCATATATATATTGCTTGCTTTAAAAGATACAACTTATCTTCTACAATCAGGAGAGCTACAGTCTTCACAGCAGACGCTACCGCATTTTACCAAACCATCAATACATCTTTGGGCATTTACAACAGTGGAAAGAGCAACTAAGGCCATTACAACGAGGACAGCGAAATACTTCATTTTTTTAATAATAATAGTTTGAATATAATATAAATAAAAAGGTAAAAAAAGTATAAAAAGTAGCATATATATAGGTTTTTTCATGGTAATACAAATGTTGGTACTACCTGTTAATTTTCTTCAAAATATTTTAAGAAAAGAATAATCCGGGGAAAGGATTTTTTTATCAAGAATCTTCTTTTTTTTTCTTTTTTTCAAAGAAAACTTTATTTTGGCATTGATATAGTAATTTTGTCTTTAAAAAAGAAATTATTTCTTTTTTCAAAATAAAAAAAAAACGAAATAATGTACGTAATATGATGTGAAGTTTTAAAAATAAAATTTTTAAGTTGTCTATCAAGATACTGAGGAAATCATAGAAATAATTATCATAATTGCTTTTTAATTACGTATTATGTAGTGTTTGTTTTTGATAATATATATTTATATTAATCTATTATATTTCTACAATATGCGTTTACTCCAGTTTATCTATAAAGATAATAAAGTGATCTATAATTAAAAAAACGCGGTTATAATCTGCGGAATTTTAAAAATTGCAAAAAAATAAAAGTATCCTGGTTTATTTTTATATCTTAGTTTTTTATATGTTTATTGCGATATTGTCTATTTAAAAAATATAATATAATCTATTAATCATAAAGAATTGATTAATGATTTTTTTAATACATTAAATAATAAAGAATTATCGAAAAAAAAGGGTAGAATATTTTCCATTTTTTTTTTATTTTATTCTCCACTTACACTCCTTCTGCATAAATCTTGTATCGCATCATATATTTTTAATGTTTAGAGTTTAGAGTAGAGCTGTGAGAATATAGTTGTAAGACAGGTTTTAATTTTGTTCATATTTAAAGGTATCCTAAATATATGTATATTTTATTTCCAACATGTCAAGAAATAATCGATATATGTTCTTATTTATATTAAAAAGTAGATTGAGAAAAAAAAGACAGCAATATTTAATAATTTTTATTTTCTTTAAAAAAACGTATGTGGGAGCTAAAAAAATAATCATATTAAAAAAAATTCCCTCAATTATATATTGATAATTAATAGTAGTAATATTATATTAATAGTTATTAATAGTATTTAGGTAAAAGTATATATACGTATAAAAAAATAAAATATAAAATGAAATTGATGATGATTTAATAGGAACGAATAGAAATGATATTGATAAAAAATAATATAAGCAAATAAAATTAAAAATAATAATGATGATATAAATCATTTAATCATCATTATCTTTAATCCATATACAACCAGACATAGCCAGCTGTTTTTTATCTTGACTTGACATGGTAGAAGAAACATGAGGTAAATAATCTTCAAATTCATAACCAAGTACCCATCTTCGCCAAGCTTCTAATAATCCCGTTTCTAAATTCTTGGTCCAGCGATGTGTATCAAATAAGCGACTTGTTTCTCTTGTTAAAAATAACTTCTTTCTTAATGTCATCAAAGGTCCAATACCATGTCTATATTCTTTTAATGTGCTGTTGCTATTGTTATTCATGTTGGTATTATTACTATTTTCATTTGCATGACCTTCTTCTTCCTTATTATTATAATCATCATTTTTCACCATAATATAGGATAAAGATTGAGCCCATTGAACAACTTTATCTTCGTATTCTTGTTCCGTGTGTACCACCATGTCATTTCCATGCCCAGTAGCAAAAGCAATACTTGCTCCAACACGAGAGCACATTTTATGTTGGTATTTGGGATACGTTACAATGGGTGTACCTGACCATAAAATATCAGCCGCTGTTGTATGAGCATTACATTCTGGTGTGTCCAAAAATATATCAGCAATTCTACCACGATGAATATGTATATGTTTAGGTGCAACATCCGTAAAAACCACTCTTGAACTAACTTCAGCCCCTGCCCATGTAGTTGCAAACCGTTTCAAATGCTGTTCACCCGCTGGTGGAAATCTTAAAAGCCATAAAATACTATTAGGCACCTTTGATAAGATACGTAGCCATAATCGAAATGTGGATGGATCTAATTTGTACAGTTGATTAAAATTGGCAAAAATCACTACATTATCTGGTAAATCAGGAAATACTTCTTTTCTCATTTTCCACCGTTTTATTTCTTCATTTTTCCAAATGGCCTTAATTAATTCATCTTCTTCTTCTTCTTGATTTGTTGATGGCGATGATGATGTTTTTTCAATTGTGACATTGGTTGATGTTGATGATGAATATGAGGAAGAAGAGGAAGAGGAAGAGGAAGAGGAAGAAGGCAAAGATGAAGAAGGAGAAGAGGATGATAATGAGGAGGAAGCTGTAGTAGTAGTAGCAGAAGAAATTCCTGTATGACGATATTCGTTTTTATCTTTATTTTCATTATTATTAGATACTGACATGTTCGCCATCATTAAAGTTGGTGTATTGTTTCCATTACTGCTACCATCATTTTGATTTTTTTGAATAGATAAATAATCCATCACTTTTTTCTTATTTCTTTTTTCTTGTAATTGCTGATGTAGACGTTGAGACATATCATCTTCTTCACGAAAACCTTGTTTATGGTCATTTACAAAATAAGAATGTGGCATATAAATGAATTTTTCAGTATAAACAAAATCATCCCTAGCGGATTCAGGATCTAAATCACCATCTAAATCACCACCTTGAAAGGACCCATTTTGCTGATGCTGTTGACGCCATTGTTCACAAGATACTGTAAAAGGAGGACACACTATAGGATCAGCAATAATCCAATCACACCATCCCCCACCTAGAGTACCCTATAAAAGAAAAATAAGATAAAAGAACATAATAATATTAAAAAACAATATTAACATACTTGCTTTTCTTTTTTCTTTCTTCATACTGTCTTTTATTTACTTACAGCAAAACCCATAAAAGAACATTGTACAGGGCAGGGTCTAGCAGCAAAAATTTCATTTCTTGCTCCTTTTGTATACCCATTCAAATTGACCAAAACATGAATCCCATCACTTAAGATTTGATCAATGACTTGTTGATTTGACCATGTACTAACATCCAAAAAATGCTCTGCACCTTGTTCAATTGTTTTACGATAAGGTGATTGGTCGCTTGCTGTAATCGCATAACAATATACTTCACATCGTTGTCTATCATGAAAACCAAATACAGATTGCATCAAATGAGCTAAAGGATGGTTGTTAAAATCAGAAGATACATAACCAATTTTAAGTCTAGGTTGAGGTGGAGGTGGAGGTGGGTAAACATGAGAAGGTAACCAAGAAGAAGAGGATAGTGTAGAATGAGTAATCCGTAATGCATTACGATGAGATATTAAACGTACTTGTCTTGCAGTTAAAGGATATGTAAAAGTATGAAATGGTAATACAGTTGGTACAGGTGGTGAAGTGGATAACATTGGTGATATATTCATATTCATAATCATATTCATACTATTACTGTTCATATTATTATTATTACTGTTATTATTATTATCATTATGATTATTATTTACAGATGAAGGTACTGAAGATGAGATGGAAGTGGAAGTGGAGGTTGTAGAGGAAGAGGAGGATGAAGACGACGATAATAAAGGTCGCGCATACATGGCAGAAGCTTCAGGCGTAACATGAATTGGTTGTTCACTTCCATCCAAACTTTGAATTTTCGTTCCATAAGTATTCACATACCACTGTCTTTGTAATCGTCTCGTTAATCTTTCTACAAGTCTAACAATCCATCCACCTTCATTTTTATTTTTATTGTTATTATTCTCCTTTGTTGATGTTGTATCATTATTATTGCTATTTCCGATATAGTAAGCTATTCGTTTTTCCCAAAAAGAAATATCTGTTCCATCTAGTGCCATTAATCGATGGAATAAACCATTCATCAAAATACGAATCCAATCTTTAGATGATGATGTCATTGTTGTTGATAATGGTGAGGAAGGAAATGAAAACAATAATTTAATTTGCTGCTGTTGCTGTTGTAAAACACCTCTGCTCCATGATGAGCCTTCATCCAATTGTTTATCAACAATATCTACCAATCTTGACATCCAACCCATATCTTGAGACAATGATTTACCATTATTATTATTCTGAAGTGTAATCCATTGACCGTATTGATCTACCATACCTGATTCCATACTAACATTCGTTAAAGTTGAACCTCTTCCACGCCAATCGCACACACCTCCTAACGCATTAATTAAACCACATACTGCATCAACAAAATCAGGATTGACTTCTACTGCACGTCTATACCATTGAATGGAGTCTTGTACTCGACCCATATCCTTTACTGTATTTCCTAAATTAGCTAATGCTACATCAAATTTGGGATTATACTCTACTGCTTTTTCATACATTGCTACGGCTTCATTCAAATGGCCCATATCTTTTAATAATGATCCTAAATTTGTATATAAATGCGGATGCCTTTGGTCTAATTGTAAACCATACATATAATATTGCATTGCTAACATTGTACCCGTTAACGGCTGTTGTTGCTGTTGCTGGGATTGAGAAGTAGGATGATGAGAAGAAAGGTTCATTAATCGAATAGCTGTTGAGGTAACGGAGTTGGGTAAATTACTAAGTATGATACCTAAATTATTGGCTGTTGATGGACTAGGACTTAATGCTAAACTTAAATAATACAATGGAAGTAATAATGCTAAAGATGGTATAGATGTTGATGCCGATGCCGATGATGATGCTGATGAAGATGCTGATGATGCTGATGCTGATTGTTGAGATAATGCTGCTGCTGCACTTACTAATGCAGGGGTAGATGGATTCATTAAATCTTGGAATAATTTGGCTAAAGTTAACATAATAGTGGATGTAGTTTGATTAGATTGTTGAATAATATTGGATGAATTAGCTTGATTTGCGTTTGTATTACGATGGGCGTCCATTAAATGGGAATTTGTTGTTGTTGAGGTTGGTGAAGAAATAGTATTGTTTTGATTGTTTGTATTTACTAATCCAGGTAAAACACCGTTAGTGGATGCAAAAGCTATTTGTATAAATCTTACTGCTTGGTCTGGTTGAACTAATATTAATGGGACAGATGTTGCTGGGGATGTTGATGTTGTTGTTGATGTCATAGTAGTCCCTCCTGTACAAACAAAAGCTAAATGTTGGATCACTGATTCCCAACTCATGCCATTAAATACTAAATCCAAACCCTTTTCATATTCCCATTTAGCTCCAAGTATATCCCCTAATGCATATTTTAAATTTCCTTTTGCATAAAATAAATTTTGTAATCTAGGTAATTGTTGTAAAGGTAGTTCATTTGGTAAGCGAATATGCTGATTGGGTTGTTGCTGTATATGAGCATCTTGGCCAAAGAAATGTTGTTCCACATATTCGCATACACCTAATGCTTCTTTATATCTAGGTATTTTATCGCTAGTCTTTAATGATGCTTTTCTTTTCGTACCAGCCTATAAATAGATAGATAAAGGTTGAAGTATATATAATCAATTGAATACAATAAATAAATAATATATGATTTATTTAATTTTGCTTAGACAATTTTTTCTATTATATTTTTACTTGAATTACCTTTTCTAGTTTTTGTTGATTTATATTATCATTTGTTGAACATAAGACACCTACTAAATTTTCTACAGCATCCCAATAACCGGGTCTTAGTTGTACAGCTTGATACCACCATCTTTCAGCTTCATTAGTTTTCCCCAAACTACGTAAAGTAGTACCAATATTACTCATAGCTTCAACGTAATTAGGATCGTATTTTAAAATTAAATGATTATAACGTAACGAAGCTTGGTAATCTTGATGAGTATAATAAACACAAGCTAATAATAAAATGGTTGGTAAATGACGTGGAAATGCATTGTGTAACGAATGTAATAATTGAAGTAATAAAGGGCTTTGAGGTGAAGTGGAGTATAAATTATGAGCATATTGTAAAATGTTTTCTCGCCATTCATCATAATGTTCTTTACTAGCATAAGGATGTATTACATATAAAGCAATAGGGTTAGGTGGTGAAGTAGTGGAATTTGTTAATGTGGTCACAATTTGATTTAATTGTGTAGTAGCTATACTTTGCTGTGGTGTTAAAATATGGCTTATTGGTCGACTGCTCGTTTGATGATGATGTTGAAAAGGAACTTGCTGTTGCTGTTGAGATAGTGGGTATTGTGAACCAATTATATTTGTTTTATGCAATAATTCGTGTTGCTGTTGCTGTTGATGATGAGGATGAAGTGATTGATGTGGTGGAGTCACATGTGGGTGATGATGTAAAGGCGTAGACTGTTGTAATAACTGTTGCTGTACCAACTGTTGTTGTTGTTGCTGTTGCCTTAATATAGTATCTGATGAGAAAATTTGTTGTTGTTGTTCATGATTCATATTTATTGGATGTAATTGAACATCAGATTGTACACGAGGAGATAAACTATATTTATTTACATCATAATAATGATTAACCCAACCATTTGAATTTTCATAATAATAAGTTGCTAGAGTAGGTGATTGTGGAGGTACCATAATAGAAGGTAAATATTGTTGATGTTGTTGTTGATGGTGATGGTGATGCTGCTGCTGTTGTTGTTGTTGTTGTTGTTGTTGTTGCTGCTGCTGTTGATATTGTTGTTGTTGAAGAAATCTATCTGATAACAAATCAGTTGTGTTACGATGTAAAGGACGGAAGGAAGTAGATCCAGAAGAATATAAAATCTGCTGTTGATGGTGATGGTGTTTTAACATAGCATTTTGTAATTTTGGTGATAATAATTCTTGTTGAAAATAAGCAAATGCAGCAGGGTCATCATGCCCAAAGGGTGAATAAGTCATCGATACCTACATGTTTATGTATATAAATAAATATAAATAATAAATAAATAAATAAATATCAAGTTCTATGTATCTATGATATCATTTTTTTTTTTTTATCAATATTATCTTAGTTTTATATTATTTAATTATACTAAAGTACCATTAAAGAGTTTTGATCTATACTATCTTGTATAGCTTGTAATTGTTGAAACTGCTGCTGTTGTTGTTGCTGTTGAGATTCATTTTGTAAAGTATGTAAACCAGTAAACTGATGATGGGTAGGAGGTGTAGTTTCTGGATAAGGTGCGTGTTGATAGAACATTCAAAACGTTGTTCTTTTTTTAGTAATAGATTTAATGGCTAATAGAAAATTATATATACAAAAAAAAGAAGAAAGAGAAAGAAAGAATGAGAGAGAGAAAGAGGAAAAGGAGAAAAGAGAGATGAAGAATTGTTGCCGTTAAACCGAGAATAAATAATAATACAAAACAGATAAAACTGAAAGAGAAAAAAAAAAAAAAAAGTGAGGAAAAAGAAAAAAAAAATTGTGCTTATATCTGTCCTCCCTCCTTTGAATAAGGCTTAATTTTTAAACACCGATCTTAGCGCTAAACCTTATTTGTTATATTCAGTTGATACTCTTTTCCCTAATAATTGTTTCATTGTATTAAAATATTATAATTTCATTTTGTAATAATAGATATTTATCATTTGATTTAATCTAACTAACTAAAAAAATAAAAATAAAAAATAGTAAAAAATGGAATAACTATATAAAGTAAATACTATATACTTTGTTAACTAATTATTTATAGTTTATGATTTACAGAAAAAGGAAAAAAAAAATTCTACTTTTCTTATTCTTCTGGATTTTAATATTAAATAATAAATAATAAATAATAAATAATAAATAATAAATAAGAGTAATAAGAATAATAAAAATATAAACTTTTTTTTTAATTACATTGCATTTGCATTTATTTTAATTATTATTATTATTATTATTATTATTATTATTATTATTATTATTATTTTGATATTTCTTTAACCATAATGATCGACATTGTTGACTACATACAAGATGGACAATAGGAATAGATTGATTTTTAATAATTTGATGCTGTATTAAAGGAATACCGTTAAAGTATAATAACGTATCACATTGTTCACAGTGATTATATAATGTAAAAGAATGATGAGAAGAATTATATTGCTCTATGATTGAAAAAGGTAAATAATGCATTTGTTCTTTTTGTAAATGAGGTGCAACCCTTTGAAAACATAAATCACGTAAGGGCGGAATGATGCTAGTATTATTATTAAATGATAACTGATCATGAAATAAATTATCATCTAGCCAAAGTTGTTTTAATGATCCATAAGGTAATCCATAGGGTAAATAAGTTAATTGATTGGCTGTGATGTCTAGTTCGTTCAATTCTTTTAATAACCCTAGTTGGTACGGTAACCTTTTTAATTGATTATTATATAAATAAAGTTGTTGTAAATGTTTTAATTGTCCTATCCGCTCAGATATTTCCGTCAACTGATTATGTCCTAAATTTATTTCCTTTAAATTCTCTAATTGCCATAATTCTATAGGTAAGCTGGTTAAGTGATTATTTTGTAACAATATACTTGTTAAATGAATAAAATATGAAGTTGGTGCTGAAATAATCTAAAAAGAAAAAAGAAAAAAAATAAAAATAAAAATAGAAAGAGAGAAGGAATGAATACATATATTAGGAGAGAGACTTTTTATTGTATATTGTATGTTTAGTATTTTTATTTTAGTTTACTTTACAAACGAGTTTAATTGTCTATATGCAAAGGAAGCCTTTTTAGTAAAACTAATTGTTTGAATAGGTTTTCTTTTTTCATTAGGTTGTGATTGTATGTAAAAGGTGGCAGTACAACCTTGAAGATACCATAAAGAAACTGAATAATAGGCTGTTAAAGTTTCGTCCATATAGTTTTAAAAAAAAATAAGAAAGAGATAGATTTAAAAAAAATAGGCTGGATTTAAATTTTCCAATTTTTTTTTGACTTTGAAGCGCAACAACTTTTTTTTTTTTTCCATTAACTCCTTTTATATTCTTTTTACTCTTTTTTTACTATATATATTAGTATTTTAATTATAAAAATTAGCTGGATGCATTATAATTTTACATTACGTAGACGACCTTCTAAAACGAGTTATACAGATGACGATGATCAGTTAAGTAGAATGTCTGATGTAGAAGAAGGTCCTCCGCAACCTTTTGTCCGACGTCGATCGTCTTGCTCTTCTATTCCTGCTTCACCTTCTTCTTCATATAAAATGAGTGTTGATTCAGATGATGCTCGTTCCATCTCTTCTGTAACAACTGCTAATGGAAATAATAACAATAATAATAATAATAACAATAATAGATATCGGCATCGTATATTAAGGCATTGGCAAAACGAAACAACGGATATACTACCACCTTCTATCACAATAGGATCACCTTTTAATAATAATAGTAGTAGTAGCTCTAATATGAATAGCAGTAATAATATGAGTAATAATAATACAGCCAATAATAATAATAGCAATAGTAATAATTCACAACAATCAATATTATGGCAAACAAATACTTCACTTTCTTCTACTTTGCGCCAAAATAATGATATGAAGATAACTAATAACCGAAATAACAACTGCGATAGTATGTTGGATAACACTTCTCCTAACACACCTTTAACGAAACCATCGCCCTCACCTTTAAACCAGCAACAACAACAGCAACAACAGCAGCAAATAATAAAATCAATGGAATTTGATAGTATAAAACCTTCCACTTCTACATCATCTTCATCTTTACGTACAAGCCGATCTACTTCCTCCTTATCTATCAACCATTCAAAAGATCCAGAAAGAAGAATTGTAAGACGATCATCTTTATTGCCCAAATCAAAAGCTTTATCCAGAGTGATTCATCAAACAGAGGTAAACTATATATAATAATAAAGCAATAAAAATATATAAAATATACAAAAGATTTAATATGGATGATCAGTATGGGCAATAATCAAATTGTAACTATAATCATAATTTTATAGGAAGAAACTCATTTATCTGAATTAGAAATGCGTAGAGAACAATGTACAACTCAACAATTAAAAGAAAATAACGGGCAAGATTTGAATTCTATTCGACCGCCACCTGCTAATTGGATTCATTTATCAGCTTCAGCCATGTCACCTATTGTTCCTCATACATCCTTATCTACTTCATCAATTCCTTCTTCTACATCTTCTTCTCCTTCAATGATACCCTATCAAAGTTCTAAATTAAACCCTGAACTTGAAATGACGGTAAGTTTATTCATTCAATTATATATATATACATATATAGCTTAACTGATTTACCATATTAAAAATATCTTTTATTTTATTTTATATATATATAGAATTTTCAATTTGATAATTTACCTTCACCTATACAATCTATATCCTCCTCATTTCGAAGTGTTAAAAGAAAAGGTAATATATATTTAAAAATAAATAAATAAAATAAAATAAACTACAGGAACTAATACTACATTTTTTATTGATTTTTATTATAGCTTCGGAGGACAGATTAGATAGCTTTTTTACAACTACATCCTCATCAGCATCATTAAAACGCCGAGCCGTTTCGCCTTCTATTTCATTAACAGGATCCCCCGTTTTAACAGCCATGGCTAGTCCTCCTACTTCCAATGCGGCTGCTCGTGCTCAACAAAAACCTAATCAAAATAGTGGATTTAATTTATATGAAGCAAGCGGTGGCCTTAGTCGCATGTCTTTAAGTGAATAAAAAAAAAGTATACCTATTTATATATATATATATATATCTTTTGTATATTTTATTACCTATATATATATAAACGTAAATATAAATATAAATTAATACATAAATACAAATATATTAATTTATAATAAAATGTTTATAACAAAATAATAATAAAAAGAATACTGTTTTTTTTTTATTTTTGTATGATTAGTGTAAAATATAAAAATATTTAATATATTGATTATATCAAATGATTAATAAAAAAATTATACACAAATGTACGTATATAGTTATTGTATTTATCTATATATAAATATATAGAAAGTATGTAAAATTTGTATGTAAATATATAACACTAACGAAATGGAATGAGATTTTTTTGTTTCTTTTTTTTCTTTTGTTGTGATTGTAGTTCTCTTTTTTTTTTTTTTTTTTTTGTTTTGCAAGAGGAAGGGTACTTAAATAAAAATTAAAATTAAAAAATCAAAAATGAAATAAGAATAATAAAATTTGATAATATATATGAATATATATAATTAAAAGGAAAAAGAAAAAAAAGGAAGAGATGGGGTTTAAAGAATAGATTATATATAAAAATGAAATAGTAATAATAAAAATAATAAAACGAAAAAAAAAATGATAACAATGTAAATATTTTTTTAAGGACGAATCACTTTGACAGACACCTCACCATCATTAAAACGTAAAGTGACCGTCACACCATCATTAGCTTCCAACATAGATTCTCTTAAAGCAATTACTTTTTTAGCAAATTCAAAACGTTGCATAGGATCTCTTACACATAAATGATCATGCTCAATACATTTTTCCAATAATCCTAAAGGTAAATGGGAATACACATGAGCCAAATCCATATAATTATCCCCATAAAAGCTTTCCAATTGAACAGGTAGTGTTTGTGTTAAATAATGAATTCCAAAGGACATGGAAGCAGACATAGTGGAATGTTTTTGATTGTTCCCATTCTTTTTATTTTTATTCTTTTCATCACCCTTTTCATTTTCATTTTCATTTTTATCCATAGGTGGTGTAATGATGGAGGTCGTTTGATCAAGATAAGGTAACCAAAATAAAATTGTTTCAAAATTCCATTCATGTCGAAGTGCGTCATAAATCATACTAGTTAAAGATTGAATATCTAAATAATCTGCTACATCCAACATAGCTAATAAATTACGTGGTCTTGCAAATAAATACATAATATCTTGAATTGTCATGGGTCGATAAAGGTGACTTAGGACAGTGGTCATGACTTCTTCAGTTACAGAGGATGGTAAATCGTGAAATGTAAGATGATATTTGATTTTATTTTTCTTTATAGGATGATGTTGTTGATGGTTCATTTTATTTTTTTCTTCTTGAAGTAATCCATAAAATATAGGTGATCGTGCAAGGATAATGGCATGCAATGAAAAAGATTTATTTATCTGAGTCACTTCTACTACTGTATCAGCAAATCGACCTATTTTTTAAAAAAGATAAAATAAAATAAAATAATAATAAAAAAAGGTTATATATATTAGTATTTTTACCATGTCGATTACTCATTATCTATACTGTTATTATTATTTACCTTGTTTAAAACCATATTGATATAAATAGTCACCATATTCTTGATCAATAGTAATAATATTGGGATTCAATAACGTTTGTTGCTGTTGTTGTTGTTGAAGTTGTTGTTGTTGCTGTTGCTGAGGGAACATTTGAGTAGGATGTGGGTGAGGTGGTGGAGGTGGAGGTTGATGATGGTGGTGTAGATGATGTTGAAGAGGAGGAGGGTGGTGAGGATGGTGAGGTGGTGGTGGATGATGTGGATGATGTTGAAGGTGTAAGTTGGAAAGATGTGGAGGAGGAGGAGCCATCGTCATAGGAGGATTAGTAGTTGTATAATAACCAGATAAATGAGAAGGTGGAGGTGGAGGTGGTGGAGGTAAAGTAGTTGGTAGCGGATGATGAGCTAATGGAGGAGTACCTGTATATTGATTACCAGCTGGTGTTGTATTTGTTCCTGCAGTAGCTACCATCATTGGTATTGGCATCGTGGCTGCTCCATTCATAAAAGGAGGCGAGTAATAATAGTCTGCATTTCCATAATGGTGAGAATTATCACCAGCCATAAATGGTGTAGGCATTCAATATATTTATTTTTATTTTTTCTACCTATATATAAAAAAAAAGATTGATTTATATACAAAAATTATTAAAATAAAATATATATAGGAAGAAAAAAAAATATATATATAAAGGAACAATGGAAAAAAAAAAAAAAAAAGGGAGTTTGATTTTTTATCTTTTTACATTAAAGTCACAAACCCTGGATAATTCTATAACCGTGATTGAAATATTTTGTTGACCAAAAGATTTACTATTATATATTATTGCTATTGTTTTAAATATAAAAGTTAACTATTGCATATAAAGATATTTTTTTTCAACGTTTAGTTTTTTAAGAATAGATAAGATTTGATGCATATATTTTTTACAATATAAATTGAAAAGGAATATTTTTTTCTTAAAAATTACCATTGCATACCAAAATAAAGGTTTTTTTTTGACCAAAAATAAACTATATTAAGACTTTATCAATTACTAGAAATGCAAGATATACCGGAATTTTACACGTAAATATAAATTTTTTTATAGTAAATTAAATAATATATATATAACTCGAAGCAATACATATTTAAACATATGGTCATACGATATGTATATTTAAATTAATAAATAAAACTAGTCAGTTAAACTAAATTTTAAATGATTTCTTGAAAAGGAATAGATATGATTTATATTCTTTTGGACCACATTTACTCCATTTAATTGGGTTGGAATAAATACATAATCTTTTTTTATACATATAATTAAAAAAGCTGTTGTTCTACTTTTTATTTTTGCATAACTACTTGTTGTATCAAAGTAAAAAATAAAAGTTAAGCAAAACTCAGTTTCCTTTTATAGATTTGCGCTTCGGAAAACATAAAAAAGTTTATTTTATTTTTTTTGCTACTTCGCTTCTACTTCGGTCTATTTTAAAAAACACTATAAACTTTATAAGACTTTGCTAATTCATATAAATTACTATTTTTTTTTTAAAAAAAAATGATACCTAGACTTCCACCCTTTTTATTAATAGCCTTAGGTAGTGCTTCAGCTTTTGGGATTAAAAAGCTATTGGATAATTTAGAAACAAAAGCTATAGCAGGATCACCTGAACAACAGCAACAAGCTATACGACGATTACAAATGACTCGAAGAGCTGGATGGGTAGCTGCAGGATCTGTTTTAATTACAGCTGGCTATTATGGTAAGATAGATGGATGAATGTTAAAAAATAAAAATAAGGTAGTTTGTATTTTTGTTTATTATATAATAATATACCATTATATTGTATTTATAATATTTTTATAAAGGATATCATTCTTGGAAAGAAAGACCTAGTCCTTCAGTAGTAACAATAGAAAATGACCCTAGTTTTTATGAAAATCAATATGCTACTCGAGATAAGCATAATAAAGAAACAGATAAGATACTCGAGGAAAAAGAGCGCCAAAAAGAAGCCCTAAACTTACAACGTTTACAGCATGAATATACAAGTAAATAAATTAATATTTAAATAAACCATTGTTATTACCATTATTATTCTATTGTACATACATACATACATATATATATATATATATATATATATTAAATTGTTCAAAATATTGTTCAAAATATTTAAAATAAAAGTGTAAATAAAACGATTTATTATTATTATTTTTGCAAGATACGAAAAAGAAATTTTTGATCCGGGGTAAGATACTTGATAATTAGCATTAATCACCATCAGTTGATGTTTTTTATTGTTTTATTTTTATTTTTATTTCTTGGCTTACCATTATCCAAATATATATGTTATCCCTAAAAATTAAAATAAAAAACGTGATGTCTTAATAAAATATCTAAATTTAAGTGTGTGTCCGAATTTGTAGTAACTTTTTTTTTTTTTGGTGACGATATCACAATAAATCGGTCATTTAAAAAAAAGATCTCTTTTATTACATTGATCAACATTTCATCATATAAAAATAAAAGAAATAATTATCATTTAGATCAAGTTCATAAACTAAAATAAATGAGAGAGAAATAAATACAAACCAAAATATAGTATGATTATTATTATAAGACTAAAATTTAATTTTTTACCAAAGGGTCTGTGTTAAAATGAGTATAAATCGGTCTTTATTGATTGATTTAGAGAGAAAAGAATATGCGCGCCAAGGTATTACAAACCTAATATATGCTTTTTTTATAAACGATCATTTTTTTTTTTATGATTATTATTATTTTTTCTCCTATCAACCCTCCCGTCACTTTTTTATTTGATATTTTTATTATTATTATATTTTTTTTATTTTTTTATTTTTTTTTTATATAAATATTACCCAACTTTTTCACTCCCTTTCTTCTTTTTCTCTTTTCCCTTAATTTTTTTATTTTATTATTATTTTTATTGTGTATATTATAATTTTTATATAACTCTTTTTACTTTTTTTTATTTTTATATTATTTTACTTTATTAAGTACACATAAGTTTATACAAAATGATATTAAGTTCAACTATAACCTTATTTTTAAATATTTACCTTGTAACCTCATTACTACGGCCTATAATGACCATGGATATTACATATCACTGTTATTGCAATATAGGAAAAATGATTCAAGATAATAATAATAAGGGCAAAAATAATTCCATACAAAACTATACTCACTTAACAAGTCGACTGATTACCTTATTAGTACGTACCTTTATTTTGCTATGCTTATTACTGTGTAAAGCTATAAAAGAAGACTACCATGAACATATTCAACCTGCTTTAACAAAAATTTCAAATGATAATAAAATAAAAAAGATTAAAACACAAATAATAAATAATGAAAATAACAACAAACAACAACAAACAATTATCACAAATAATAATAATAATAATAATAATCAAACAATAGTACCAGCACCATCAACCTCCTCCGTCATTTTGCCCAATGATGATAATAATAAGAATGGCAATAACAATAATAATGACACAATGACTGAAAAGGAAATTATAATGGAATCGATCCCTACCATCACTCCATTAAAAATGGAGTCAGCTGCTTCATCAATGAAAAGTCAAAGTGTTACTTCCTCACCCTTATTGTTACCCACTCCTCCATGTGAAGAAGAAGAAAATGGTGAAGAAAAAGAACCTGAACAAGATAAACAAACAAAGCAAGATGATGTTGTGCAACATGAATCACCTGATTTTAGTCTTTTAAATAATAATAATAACAACTCTCCTCCTTCTTTAACTACCGTATTAATCAATGATCCTCCCTCCTCTTTATTAGTATCTTCTCAGCAACAAAATGAACCTATTGTTCAGCAAGAACAAGACGAAAAGGAAATAGTAAAAGATGAAGAAAATGAAGAAGATAATCATTCCATAAAAACAAAAATTCCATCTATAGCATCTCTTTCATCTTCTAACGTACAAACTATGACTGATTCTATTGACACTAAACATAATGATCAAATACAAAAGGAAAAAGAGATACCAATGACTCATAACGAACATGGTGATGATATAAAGGAAAAGGTAATTTTAAATACATTGGACAACGATAAAGCGCTACCAAAATTGGATATCAAAGAAGAAAAAGAAGATCAATATATCCCTACTCAAGAAATCAATAAGAACCATTCATCTCCAGTAGTGGAAGAATTACAACCTCTTAATGAAAAGAATACTGATTTATTGAAAGAAAACGAGGGTAATGCTGAAGAAAAAGAAAAAGAAACCAAGGTATCGATGGAAACAAAGGAGCCAGAAGTAGTAAAAGAAGAAAATAAAATTCAACAAGATGAAAAAGAAGATAAAATGAAAAAAGAAAATAATGTTCAGTTAAAAACTTTAGCAGCTGGATCTACTATCAATAACCAACTTGAATCAAACTTATCTAATGGTTTCTTACAGCATGATCCTAAACAACAACCACAACAACAACAACCAGCTTCTATAACTCCTCGATCATCTACTTCTACTACACATACTACTACTGATACAAAAATGGATCACCGTAAGTCATCCACTTCTCTTCGTTCCAATATAACAATGTCTACTTCTACTTCTTCAAGTTTATCAAAGAAGCTTCAATCTAAATTAAAAAACCCTGGAAAAAAATTAAGTAAATTATTTAACAAATCTAAAAAGGAAAAAATCTAAAAAAAATTAAATAAGCTGGAATGTATACTTTGTATATTTATATATTTATACATATATATATATATATATATATATATATATTAAATTATTATTATTATCATCAATATTATTATTATTATTATTATCTTTTTTAACCTTTTTTTATAATTTAATGAATTTTATATATATTTAAATAAGTACATAATTAAAAAAATCTTTTATAGTATAGTTTTCTTTCTTTTTTTTGTTAATAAATAATTAAATATGTCATATTTTCTCCTTTTTTTAAAATAATAATAATTACAATTAAAATGATTATAAAGCATGGAACAACCATATGGTTTGATTTTATTATATAGATGAACCATTTTTATTAAAGAAATTCAAGAATTACTTTTTAATATTTTTGTTTTTTAAATATATAGAATGGAACAGTATTGATAAATCATAATAAAATTAAAGGGCCACCACAGTTTTTAATAGCTGACAACTGACTTTTTTTTTTTTTTACCGAAATGGTTTGTTAGGTTTGCAGATATATTCAAAAGGGTATGGGTTAGGAGCAATAGGAGGAGGCCCAGGTCGATTAGGTTTACTTTTTGGCATGATGATGACTGATATTTTATTACACTTTGATAATAAAAAAAGAATTAAAAATAATAAGAAAAAGTAAAAAACGAAATTATATTTATACTTTTAAGAAAGATAACTATTGACGACCATTATAAGTTTTCTATTTTTAACAATGGAACTATTATATTTTCGTATCAAAAAGTGGTTAATCAAAATAAAACAAAGGAACAGTTTCTATTTTACTAATATTATTATTAATTATCAATATAGTTGTCAAAATATAAGCATAATTTTATACTTCGTATTTGAACTTACTCGTTGTTCTTTTATTTTATCAAGTGTATTATCACATATAACATTTTATACTCGAATTAACGTGATATAATTTTTACAAGAGATTAACTGTACAAAGCTTTAATATATTTTTTTGAATTAGTGAATAATTAAAACTCATTTTTTTTTTTTTTGTACCTATGGAGAAAAAATAAAATTTGAGTTTTTAATTTTTTGGCGCTTTCTCTCCTCTTCCACTTTTTATTTTTATTTTTTTTTATTAAAATATAGATTAAATATAATGGATGATCCAAATGCTGATACAGAATGGTATGAAAATTATTTGATATATATAAATATTTGTACGGTTGCATTTATCTAATAATAATAAAATAATAATAGTTGTAAAGGCAATAATAATGGTAGCAGTAATAACAGTTCGTATTCTATTTCTATTTACTTGTTTATTTTTATTTAGGAATGATATTCTTCGTGCCAAGGGAATTTTACCACCAAAGGATGAACAAACCAAGGATGAAATAGAAGATATGTATGCTGATGCTTTAAGAGCCCGTATAGAAGAAGAACAAAGTTTAGATAAAAAAACCTTGGATGAATTGGATGAATTAGAAGATGATATAGAAGATGATCGTATTTTATTAGAATATAGGTATATATATATATATATATATGTTAAAATAAAAGAAAAAATAATGATAAATAATTAAAAGCGAATATATATCATGGTAAATGATGATTGTCGTTTGTTTAACTAAACCAGTTTATTCATGTATATACATGTTATTTTTACAACATAAATATAATAGACAAAAACGTATACAGGAAATGCAAAATGAAGCCATGAAGAATAAATATGGAAATGTGACCCAGATTAGTAAACCTGAGTTTGTGAAACAAGTAACCGAAGCAAGTAAAGAATGTTCAGTGGTTGTTCATTTATATCAAGAATATATCCCAGCCTGTCAATTAATGAATCAACACTTAGTAGCCTTGGCGGAACAATATAAACAAACTAAATTTGTAAAAATCATAGCAGATCAATGTATTCCCAATTATCCTGATCGTAATGTCCCTACCCTTTTAGTTTATGGTCAAGGTGATATCCAAGCTAACTTAGTTGGGGCTGTTCAATTTGGTGGTATGAACATGACAAAAAAAGGAATTCAATCGTTATTATCTCGTTATAGCGCTTTACCTCCTCCCCCTTCTGATAATGATGATGCCAAGGATAAGAAGAAATCCATTTATCGTACCCAAGCTACGGCAGCTCTAAGTAGTGATGAGGAAGAGGAGGATGACGATCGTGGGTATTATTAAATTGTAACCATTTTTTTATTTTTTTTTATTTGATTATTGTTATTGAATATTATATATATGTACAGATAACTTATTACAATATATAAGTAAAAAAAAAAATTGATAATAATGATAATGATATAGAGTAATTTATTTATTATTGTCTGTTGAATATTAAATATATATGTACAAATAAATAAATAAAAAGGAGAGAAAACTTATAGTAATGGTAATGATAACCCAGTTATAAAATGATTTATTACTTAATCTTTATTATTTATCATGGATAATATATGTATATGCATAAAAAAACTTCCACATTATAGTTATTAACAGCACCTTATTATACTATTTTTTTTTTTTTTATTTATATTTTGTTTCATCAACGATATAATTTTGACCATTAAAAGTCCAATTATCGCCATCAATTTTTTTTGATTGTATTGTATGTTGTAATTCTTCCATAAAATGAAAGGTTGGTTTAGGTATTAATTGAAAAGAGTTTGATTTCACATGCTGCTGCCTTTGTTGCTGCTCTAGTAAAATGGATTTATCATTGGCTTGATCGATTTCTTGATCTAATGTTTGATGTAATCTTTCCGTTAAACGACTTTGTGGTCCTTTTTTATCCATCCAAAAATTGGTCTCTTCTTCATCTTCTTGTTGTTGCGTTGGTAAATCTCTTTCTTTTTCATGAATCTCTGACCAAAATTTATTTTTTATACGACTTCCATTAGGTGTACTATTAAAAGCAATAAATAATGAATAAAAAATATAAAAGAAATGAAGAATTATAGATAAGTATAAGAGAAATAATCATTGTTTTTATTTGATTGTCATATTATTTTCATTTTACTTATATATTCACATATTACCTAATTATTTTAGTAGATTTTAACTTTGCTTTAGAAATATCGCTTAATAAATAGTTCATTTTATCTTGTTGAGAATCATTAATTGTTGCTTTCTCTTGATTATGATGACGATCATCTTCTTCAGAAGTGATTTTTTTTTGAGATTTTGTTTTAAAATGGGGTGTTGATATAGATGGGGAAGAGATATAAGATGATAAAGGTGTTGGAGTTGAAGGCGGTACATGCTGTATAGAATAAGGTGTCATGGAATGAGTGTGTTCTTGATTAAATTTCCTTTTATTATTATTATTATTATTGTTATTATTGTTATTATTATAAATAGTATTATGAAGATGGCTAGCACCATATGTATTATGTCTTTTATTGTTGTTGTTGTTGTTGATATTATTTTTAGTATGGTACATAATTGATGATGTAGATTTGGATGGTTGTATATGCCCAATTGGTGATTTCATAGTAATATCTATCCCACCTTCATCATATTCTTCTTTTTCATGTTGTTGTTTTGAAAGTAATCCATAATTAGCTAATAGTGATGATTGTTTTTTTATAAATAGTATATCTTGCTGAAGTTTATCTAATCTTCTTGATTCATCTAATAAACGATCATGAAGCACGGTACTAGGTGATGAAGGATAATGATGGTTTGATAAATGGCTACTTTGATGATGGCTATCTAATACATGATCTGTTTCAATAAAGCTGTTATTATTATGTATATTAGTAGTATTAAAAAATGAAGAAGGTTGATTGGATATACGTAAAGGTGAATAATATATATTAGAGTAGAGTCGTTCTTCATCTAGTTGTTCATTATCTTCTGTTTCTTCATCTTCAGGAAAAGAAGATTGTAATAAACTTTGTCTAGTAGATGATGTTCTTTGTGTATTTGGTGTTAGAGTCATTGGTCTTGGTGGAGGAATATTTTGTCTATACTGATAAGTTGATCTTCTTGAAGAACTATTTATATACATATTATCTATATAAAAATTACACAGTCATAATAAAAAAGAATACTAATAAATTATTATATTCTTTTTTAATATATACATGCATACATACATACATACATACATACATACATATATATATATATACTTACTTGACTCTTCAGGATCATTTTGCATATATAATTGTTTTTCTAATAAAGGTGTTAGGGAAGTAGTACCATTACTATCCTTTTTATTAAGTTGTAACTCTCGCCTTATACGAGCAGTATTTTTTGGAGTAGCCTTATATATACTATGCGATGGATGAATTGATTTAATAGATGTAGCCTACCAAATTCAATATTCATATTATTTTATGAATATTAATATTATACAGTATGTATATATGTACATGTATATATTTTCAATTGTTTTTTATCTTTACTATATACATTTCTTATACCTCTGATCTCTTTGGTGTCATAACTTTAGAAATATAATTATAAAATTGATCAAATTCCTTATTAGCATTATCTTTGGTTGTTTTAAATTTATCTATTATTGGCGATGAGTATGATCTTTTAGGTGTTATGTGTTCCTCCATGTATAAAATAAAATAAATAGTGAAATAAAAACGAAAGGTACAAAGAAAAATATAATCGCGACTTGATTTTTTTTTTTTTTCAGCGACTACATTTTTATTTTCCGGAGATTAAAAACAAATTCTCTTTATTTTTGCCCATTGTTTTTTTTTTTTTTTCATTTAAATTTTATTCATAAAACACATGATCAATAAAACAATAAAATATATTAATCTTATTTTTTTACTATATTATATAAAGAGTATCTATTAATGATTCTTATATTCTTTTTTATTTTTAATCTTAATTCCGTATATCAATTTTATCACTTTAAATGTATACATATGCATTTTATTAAACTACTTTTCTTTTTATTTTTTTTATATGATTATTATAATAAAGATTTTTTTTTATTAAATGATGGTAAAATAGCCGTGGATAATCATTTAATCCAGCTACATATATATGTAGCCGTATATCATTAATATCAACAGTCTACCATCCCAATTTTCAGTTCAAATAATAATAACCATTGCTTCAATAGTCGGGAAAATGTTTAAAGAAAGCCAATTAATTATTTTATACAAAAACAATACTAGTGCCGAGAGATGAAGAATAAAATAAAAAAAGTTCTCGATCACGGAGAGTGGCATAATCAAAGTTGAAGAACTACCATTTAAAAAAATTTAAAAAAGTTACACAAAAAAACGGACTCTATAAATTCATCTTGTTCATTCATAATACATGTATATTTTAATAGTAAACATCATTAACAAAATAATATTATTTTTTTATAATATTATTATTATTATTATTATTATTATTATTATTATTATTACTATTACTATTATTATTATTACTATTATTATTATTATAATTTGTAATAGTAGTAGTAATAGTAGTAATAGTAGTAGTATTTTTTTTTTAGAAAAAAACCATCAAACTCCATTAACAGTTATTCTAAAGAGGAATTTTTTTTTGTAACACAATACAAAAATGTAAATATTTGATTGATAGTTTAATATGTATTTGAAACAAAGTACAAATAAATATCACGATTGAAAAAAAAAAAAAAAAAAAGAAAAGCCTCTTTCGGATAAGGATCAATCAGATAAATACCTCATTAAGTAGTCATTTTTTTATAGGTACATAGACTAAAAGAAAAAATGTTCTTTTTTTTAAAAAAAAACCATTATAACAACAGTTATATATATCACATGAAAAACATTTGGTTACTATGGTAACCGTATATCAAGATGAAAAATCTAAAAACTTTAAAGTCATAAATAGAAATTTTTTTGCGGTTGAAACAAATACGTTTTATTTCATAGGTTTGTTTTTTTTAATGTCGTTTTACATTGTTTACATTTTTTTATCAAGTCCGATATTACAGCCTATCGCTTTTTCTTCTATCCTTTCTTATTTAAAAAAAAAAGAAGCCAATATAATCAATTTTTAAGCGGAAGATAAAAAGTACTCTAATAAGATGTTGCTTACCAACAAAAAGAGTAAATATAATTAACATCACGAAATCTATATGTATATATATTTGATGCATGTATACATTCTGTATACCAGCAGGCTTATATATAGCAGTATATAAAAAGAGTTGTTCTAGAATATTCCTCAATATACATAAAAACAAATCGCATTTTGTCAATTAACAATAAAACATAAAAAGATATATATTTAATGAAAAAGTACAGCAAGAAGTTTATATACATGTATTTATAAAATAGTAATAAAACAAAAGCCAATTCAAGATATCATTTGTTAAACAGTAAAAAAATCCAAAAAAATAATCTGTGCACGATACTTTTCTACCATAAAAGGTTTTTATATAATTTGGGATTTTTGTTAGGATAGTATATTTCACCAAGTTATAGGAATTCATATCATCGTTCGTTGAAAGGGGTAATAGATAATGATTAGCTGACGTGTATATAAACATATTTGTACATATAGGTATATACAATTAAAGTTAATCTATTTTTTATAAAGTAGTACCTACATATAAAAAAAATTTATATATAAATAGTAGTACATAACTATTATTATTATTATTTTATAATAAATAATGGCCTACAAAGTAATATTAAAAATATATATAAAAATATATATATATATATATATTTATATATATTTTGGTCCCAGCATTTAATGAGGGATATAAAAAATCGGATTAATTTTAAAAAGTAAGGTTTATGCGGAATTTATCTTATTATCTTTATCTTTATCTTAATTTTATTACTTTTTTTTCATTTCCTCTTTATTTTTTTCTCTTCATTATTTGTTTGTTGATCATTTATCGTTATTTACTTTTTTTTTTCTTCAATGACTCAACTCTATGCAAAACATAATGGTAAACAGTTACCAAAACTAGATAGATTACTTATTTTAGGCACGAGTCCCGTTCTGCTGTTTTTCCTATCATCGTACTTAAAACCTTTTTTTTTTTTGTTATGACCAACTCCGCCATGCGAAGTTTAAAAAAGCAGATCAATATGTGTACTTTTGACTTCAAGTCCGATTACGTTCAACCTATTTTTTTAATTCACACACCTCTCATCTTTTTCATCATTACAATATATATATATTTGATCTGATTTTATAAAAAAAATTAATAATGATTGAAAACAATAAATAAATGTTCCTCTCTCTTTCGCCAATTTTTTTTTTTCTAACCTTAACTTCTTCCCTTCTCCTTATATTTATATAAAACATCCCTTCGTTTTCTATTCTTTTTTTTTTCTCATCCCCATTTTTTCCTTTAATATATAATTTTTCATTTTATTCCTTTTATATTTTTTTTTTTTTTCGCTTTCTTTTCTTTTTTTTATTAAAAAAAAAACAGTAAATGTATAAAAGAATGAAAGAAGAAATAGATAACGAAGTGACAAAGATGTAAAGTAAATAATTTGAAAAGAATAAGAGAGAGAATAGATAATTATCATGATGACTAATAATAATAATAATAATAATAATATATATATATGTGTGTATGTGTATGTATATATATATATATATATATAAATATATAAATATACGTAGATCATACGATATTAATATTCGTCAACAACCTTTACAATCACGTATGTGTGGTATTGGGGATAAAGGTAAACAAAAAAAACATTGTACCAAGAAAAAAAAAATGTACAAGCGCTAAATGAATTTTTTTTTAAAAAACAAATAAATAAATAATAAATAATCATAACATTTAATTATTATCATATATAAAATATATAGTTGATCGAAGACCGATCGATCCTCCTCTCATTGTTGAATTAATACCGAACTTTCATCAAGATCATCCTTTAGCAAATAACAGCAAAATTGAACAGTAATAGAAAAAAAGAATATTAACACTTATCCCTTATATATACATTCATATAAACATATAAATTGACCATATATATTTAAATAAACAAATAAACTAACCAACTGTTTTATTAAAAATGATAGAACAAATTGGTGGATTACAAATTGTATGGCGAATTTATTTTTAACAGCTATATTAATACCAGCTTCTTTACTTCAGGCACCTGTAGATGTACCATTACACTCGCGTTTAACAGTAGGACGAACTGTATCGTCTTTATATCATTTTAGAGATTTAGACCACATTGAAAAGTATTTTTTTGTTTTTTCTGATTTATCAATCCGAGCCGAAGGTTATTATCGATTTAAACTATGTTTATTTAATATTGAAAGGTAAAAAGTAGCAATAATAATAAAATAAAAAATATAGAAATATAGAAAATAAAAATCATGGGACCTTTTTTCTAATTCTATATTTGCTTCTTTATTTAGATCAACTATTGTATATAAAAAAAGTATTTTGACAGATGAATTCAAAGTCTATCCAGCAAAAAAGGTAAGTAAAGATATATATGTACTTTACTTGCTTTGTCATCTATATACTTTTTTTTTTTTTTTTTTTTTTTTCTAAGCACTCCATTTTTGTTTCATTATCACACACATTACAACGTTTTTCGCTTTTTTAAAAAAAATTTGACACACATTTCATTTTTTTTTTTTTTTTTTTTTTTTTTTTTCACACTTTTTATTCGTATCTAAAATATTACCATATTATGCTATAGTTTCCGGGTATGTTTGGGTCTTGCCCTTTGGCCAAGTGTTTTGCCGAACAAGGTTTAAAAATAAGAATCCGAAAAGAATCTAGGCACAGGAAGCCAAGAAATATTAATATTAATAATAACAACAATAATAATAACGACTTAAGGTTTACAACACAACAACTACAACTACAACATCACCAGCAACAAGTAAATAATAACGTTAGCTATGAAGAAGATCATAATATGGAAGACGAATTAGAAGAAGAAGATGACGATGAGGATGTTGATTATCAATCACCGGCTCTTTCAAGTTCAAGTAATACTTCTATGACTATCCCTACTTTTAACGAGTTAGACTTAAATCTCAATAATGATATGCCAAGGTAGCAACAATATTAAAAATAATAATAATAATAATGATAATAACAGTAATAATAATAATTAAATAGAATATAGAATATGAATTATTGTAAAAAAGAAAAAAAGGTTTTTATTATTATTACCATTATTATTAATATTGCCAATACATATAGTCAAAAAAAAAAAGTATCATTTAAAGAAAAAAAACTAACCTTTTCTACTTTTTCTTTCTCTCCTTACTTTACTTTTATTATTAAAAAAAATAATGCATATGTAGGGAAAATAAATACAAAAAGCAAAGACAAATTATAAATAATGATACATCAAATGAGCGACGTTCTAGTTTACCGATTAATTATAGACAACAATTAACAATAACAACATCTACGCAACAACAGCAACAAAAACTATCATCATCATCATCATCAACAACAACATCAAATCACATAGTGAACAGCATTCATAATAATATAAATATATATTCTCCTGAGAATCATCATTCATTCCAACATGGGACTAATCAAATAAATCAACATCACCATCATCATCATATGTTATCTTCATTACCACCTTATTTACCACCTATATCTACTATATTAAATTCACCGGAGTCTTCACCATCTTCTTTATTCTCTATCGAAAAAGAATCTAATCAGCATCACCATTCACTACCCTACTCTTCATATCATCAGCAACTTCATATTGAGTATGATAGTAATACTGATAGTAGTACATTAAGCCAGCAGCAACAATATCATCATCATTATTCAATAGAATCATCCATATCATCAACCTCACCTTCTTCTTCTACCTTTGTTAATAGCCGAAAGTTATCAGCCAACCATGTATATCAACAAAAAAATTATCCTAATAATAATAATAATAATAATAATAATCAAGAGAGTGAAGAAAATGACAGTAGTAGTAATAATATACCAAGTTTACCACCTTTTAAAGAATTTTTACAACATATTGAAAAACATCCACCTTCGGCATAAACATGTGTATATACTGGTGTGTATATATATAGATATATAGATACTATAATATATTGTATTTTTAATATATAATATAAATAAATAAATAAAATCCTTACGCGCGGTTTTTTTAAATAATGATAAAATTTTCCCCTTGATCTTTTTCTCTTTTTTTTAGGATAAAGTTCCTATCAGTACTAAAGTAATGATAGGATTCATTATTTTCCCCAAATAATCTGTAAAAATGGAGAAATAAAAATAAAATTTCGAATGTGAGAAAATAGAGTATTTAAAGGTTTCACTTCATTTGCATAGAAAAAAAGAACATTAATTAATAAAAAAGGAATCGTGCTGATGATCCATGTATATAATATTTTTATATTTTATTAAATATATACATACAAGCTTTTTTTTAGATACATCTTATCTTTAAAGGAAATAAATATGATTTTTCTATTTAATTCTATTTTTTTTTTTATTATATATTTTTACTATTATGGCTAATCCAGCTACATTAAGAAAGGTTTTTTTTCCTAATACTCGGGATTTCATACTCCAGTTCGGTGTTTAATTTGCCATTAATGTGGGACGAATTGAAAAAAACTCGGAAATGCGCCGTTTTCTAATTCTCAGATTAAAATAATAAATTATGTTCAAATGAACAAACTATTTGTCTTTTAAATTAAACAACTTTAAATAATTTTTAGCCTAATGATTTATCCCAAATGACCTTTTGGTAATAATAGAAGAGCTTTAAAATAAAAATAAATGGATACTCATTATTACAAAACAAAAGCGATATGTGTATGCACAAAAAAGTAAAATAATAAGCTTCAATTTCAAAGCTTCTTTTATATCAAAGTTAAACAAAAGAGGAATATAAATCACTGATCTTCAACACCTTTTTAGCTCCGAGTAATATACTTTTATTATTATTATTATGGCTATTTTTTTAAGAAAAAGAGATCATCCATTTATTTTATTTCTCGAAGCGTTCATTGGATATTTGCAAATATACATGTGATAAAGTGAAACTTTTTTATGTTAATATTAAAGTATGGATTGTACATTAGAATTATTTTTTCCGCCTTATACCAGAAGAGGAAGGTTCAGCATAAAAAGTGTGTATATAACTTTAAAAAAGTCTATTTACATCTGTTGATTCATAAGATATATATCGTTTTATTCCATGTGTTAAAAGAAAAAAAAGCAAGAAATCATAACTGTATGCAAAAGGGAGATAAAGATTGTATCTTTTCTAATGCCAAAAGAGTAGAAGGAGGCATATTAATTAACAATTCTTGCCATCGTTGAGTACCAATATCCGTTTTAAAAAGCGACAGACTTTCATAAAAGGAACAAGATAAGGAAAAATGATCATGAAAAGGAAAATTATGAATGGCCTTATATAATAAAGGTAAAATATCAATGATAAAAAAGGTATCCATCAAGATTAAAAGGGATCGAATCATTTGTTTGTAGATGAAGTAAGCTTCTTTACTGTTTTCAATCATTATAGGGATTTGATTTAATAAAGATAAAAATGTTTCAATGACCTCTGAAAGCAAATAAGGTTGAAGGATGATTGGGTCTTGCTGAATTAATTGAGTTATTATTGAACAGATCATTATCCTTAACTGATATTGTATACTGTTATCTAATATTAACGTTATTAATTTTTTTATAATATCTGATTTATATTGATACAAAAGTTGAGCTATATATTCGTATATAAAAATAATGCTTGTATGTATATGTTAGAGCAAAATAGTTTATACTTCTCTTATAATACATAAATAACCCCACACTTTTTTCATTTTTTTAAATATACCTTTTTTATTGATAAGAATACTAAATATGTAAATTAGCTTATTTAGGTCATTTGTATACAGGCAATGATTATGGTTATGATAAATTATAATGTCAAAGTTAGATAATATTGTTGGTAAAAATAAATCAATAGTACGTTTCATAAAATCAGTTGATAATATATAACATTTTCCAAGAAGGTGATAAGTGATACATTTTAGATCAATAGACCAGTTTGACTATTACAAAACAATAAAAATAGCAATAGATTTTAGAAAATGATTATAAACTAATATGTATAGCTACCATTACCCATTTTGTTTTATTCATCCTTTTTTTTTTATTACCGAAATTAAAATGGAAAACAAATCGACCAATTCATATTTAGATGATTGAATTAATGATTGACCTTTTATACTACCAAGTGTTTGGATAATTGCATTTATAAAATACAATGATTGCTTTATTAATTGAATTTTAAATGTTAACATACAAGAGCGTTGGTGTTGGTGTTGCTGATATACAAGAAAATAGCATTGATTTTTATGATTGATTTTTTTGGTAGTCATAATAAAAGAATGGCGATCATGATGTATGCTTTTCGCTTGAAAAGCTGTCATTTTTAAAATAGAATGAAATAAAAAATCGATACAAGATTTGGATTTCATAGGTGCTGACTCAACAATTGTACATAAACATGTCATTAATGCCAAAAAGGCTTCTTTTCTTTTGTTATAGTTATCATCGTACCTATCCATATTTTTATTTTTAAAAGAAGATATGAATAAAAAATATTTGCTTGTTCGTTGTGGTTGACGTTGGTATTGTTTATTTAAGAAGTACTTGATTGATTGGTGCCATTGATTTAAAAGTAAAGGGATTATGTTGTCTAAATAATATAATCTATTGGGTTGATATTTAGTTAAATAAATAATAATTTGGTTTAAAAGTTGATAAATGTGAATGTAATGATGAGGTATATTTTTTGAATCTTTTCGTTGTAGTGCTTTGGATAGTATATCAAAAAGTAATGTTAAATAAGGTAGCACATCATCTTCAATCATCCATTTTGATATGATTTCTTTCAAATAAATATATGCTAAATGTTGTGTCTGGTGATTTTCATAATTTAAAAGCTTTTCTATTATTTCATCAATCATCAAACAGATATATATGTACATTGGTGATAAAAAAATGTAATAGAAAAAGAATGGAAATAATAAAAAAAAATGAAAGAAAAAAGTACTTAATAAGAGTAAATTTATAATAATAAAAATAAAAAAAAGAAACAATGAAAAAGGTCTACTAAATAATGATAATTTTTTTCCACTTCCGCCTTCCCTTATATACCTAATCAATAAAAATATATCTATATTAGTTTATTGTTAATTTTTTAATTTTTAATAAAAGAGACATTGTTCCATTGAATATGTAATAATAGGATAATAAGAAGCTAAACAATGGAAAGAGAATTGAGGAAGAAAGGGGAACAAAAGATTTACGCGTAAAAGGTTGCGGAGTTTGTAATATATATGTATATTTTTCCACCAATATTTTTTTTTTTTTTTTTTTTTTTTTTTTTTTTCGCTGCTTTTTTTCAATACAAAAATATATTATATAATGGCTACAAATGCTGATGAAGAAAAGAATAGATTTCAAATTGAATTAGAATTTATACAATGTCTTTCTAATCCTTGGTACCTCAATAGTAATTTTTTTAAATAACAAGAAATATGTTTGCGTACATTATATGTATTTTTCTATAGTTATATTTTTTAACCACTTTTATATATACATGTACATTGTTTTGTTTTATAATAGATTTAGCACAACAGCAATATTTTAAAGATCCTGAATTTATTAATTATCTTGAATACTTGAAATATTGGAAACAACCAGAGTATGCAAAATTTATAGTGTAAGAGATTAATATAATAATAGATAAATAAATAAACATATGGATGCAACATTAACAACAGCAATAATAATGCTAAACTAATATTATATATATAAATATATATATTCTCAGGTATCCACATGCTCTTTATTTTTTAGATTTATTACAAAGTCCACAATTTAGAGAGTATATCAGTACATCAGAAAATACACAAGAAGTGCATAGAATGCAATATTATCATTGGATGTTTTTAAGAAATCCACCTAAAAAAGAAGAAACGGTAATGGAAGCCATGGAAAATAATAATAATAACGCTATGGATATCTTGCCACCATCTATTCCCCCTTCAACTCATTTTTAAAAAATAATAAAATTAGATTAAAAAGAAGTGTAAATAATTTACATTATGTTTATAAAAAAATTATAAATAAATAGTAATACAAGGCTAAAACAAACAAATGGAAAAATGACATATATATACAATTATACATAAATATGTACCTAAACAAAATAAATTGTGATTGGATATATAATCACATAAAGAATTAAAAAAAGGCAACATTTTATACATATATGAATCAATACTAATTTAGAGGAATGAAGTGATATAGATTAGCATCATTTCACCCAAAAAGAAATTGACGATGCATTATTTATAAAAACGAATTACATCAAAGAAAAAGGAACTTCCTTTTCTTAAAAAGGGTATAGATAGGATTGTGTTGATTTAACGAAAAAAGCGCCTATCTATTGAAATTCCGACATATTGATGAAGATGAAGAAAATATAAGATTTATGCAAGTTATATTTATATATATAATTTATACATAAAGCATCCTTTTATTAACCACTTGTTAATAATTATATATAGTAATAATGTTTAAAAAAAATCTTTAAAAAAAAAAAATAAAGTATAATAAAATATATTATACTTAAAAAAAATATGAGTGTGTGTAAAAAAAAAAAAAAAAAAAAAAAAGATAAGAGATAATTAAAATGGTTATTTTAGTTTATCAATCTTTTAAACTTTTTTTTCTTCCGTTTTTTAAAAAGTTTTATATTTTTTTTAAACTGTTAAGTTTTTTATGGGTTTATGAATAGGGTAGAAGAGGAGACTTATTCAGTAAAAATTTTTAAACCATAGCAGAGCGAGGAGGTAAACAGGAATGATCATTTGTGATTTTATCAAGGAAAAGCTGTTGTTTTTTTTTTTGTTCACTTGCTAACTTTTTCTTTTGATCTTGTCTAGCCTTTCTTTCTTGATATCTTCGTTCTTGTCGAGAGATTTTTTTAGGTGTAGGAAGAATGTTTTCTTTGTTATTATCATTATCATCCTTTATAGTAGTTGTTGAAGTAGTGGTGGTCGAAGTGATCCCATCATCTTTTTCCTTTATTTCTTCTTTTTCTTTTTCTACTACCTCTACTTCATTTTCTTCATCTTTTTTGATTTTTTTATTACTGCTATTTATTTGAAGATTTTTTTCTACTTTTTTATTCTTCTTACTCTTTTCATGATAGGGATCAGATGTTTTCGAATGAATATTCTTTTGATTATCATCATTTTTATTATTATGTTGTTGTTGATTTAATTGTGAAGTAAGTATTTGAACCCAGCCATCTTCTTCATTCACCTCCAACAGTGGAGGTTTATTATTGTAATATAGTTCCTTTGTATAAATTTCATCATGTTGTGTTATGTTATTATTATTAGTATTTGTAAACCAAGAAAAGACCATATAGAAGAAGAAGAAGAAGAAGAAGAAGAAAAGAAAAAGAAATTGAAAAATGTGATATAATCTTATTTATAATTAAAAAAAAAAAAAAAAAAAAAAAAAACCCAGTTTAAAAATGAATTTGGAGAGAGTCATGATCATCATCTTTTTTTTAGTGCTAAGTTATACGAGAATAATTTTTAGTAACAATATTTTTTTTTTTTTTTTTTTCGCAGCTTATAATATATAACCCGTTCAATATATAAAAAACCTCACCAATCAATTTTCCATTAAGATAACGTGATAAATGAATTTTTCTCTTGTTTCCCCGATTATAAATTTTATATTTTATGCAATTAATGATATGTAGAATGGCCCTTGTAACTATATATTTTTTATTACCCTCCCTTAAAATAACGTTGACCCTTTAAATAACCATTTTGAATATTTATAAACTAAATAAATACTAAATTAAAAAAATAAAAATAGGCTGAACTATTTAAAAAAAAAGAAAAAATGATACTAATAAATAGATGGTCATATGATGTAAAAATTTTGGGTTAGGGTAGGTATTACAATATATATGCAATGACCACTTTGGTTAAAAATTTATATTTATATTTATATATAATCTCGTTCTTTTTTCTATATAAAAAACGTAAAAAACAAAATATCTTATAATTTTTTTTTCATGGGGGAACTAAACGGTGCTTTGTACATATACATACCTATATACCCTCCTTAAGAAGCACGTGTAATTGGTCACATTTTCATATTGGCTAATAATGATTCATACTTATAAAATTATCCCAAGTACGTATCAAATCACATGCCTTTCAAGCTTGGCCTCATTGTCGTTATAATGTTATTCATTCGTTCAATTATAGATGTTTATGTAGTGTAGTGCGTTTAATATTCTATAATAATAGTTACATAATATACGATGACGGAAAAAAATAATATTTAAAATTGAATCCAATTATTTTAATATATAAGCCGGTAAATCTTTCCTTTATAAACAATATTAAAAAATAACACTAGTAAATAATAAATAATTTATTGTAATTTAAGACAACTGGGATGAAAAGAATCACCAACCCATCGTGATATTTGTTTCATTAACTGGATTTTAAAGTGACCTGAAGCTTCGTATCTTAAGTCATATAACGTACATAAATTCATAAGCGTTACTTCACATGTTCCTGCTGAGGTTGGGTTTTGTTGAATCATTTTATCTAATAATGATAATGCATTTGGTAAGTCACCTAAATAAACATGGCATACTGCTAGGTTGTTGACTGCCTATAGTTACAGTAAAATAAGTATATTGAAATAAAAAGACCATTTAATGCTACTTTATTTTTCCTCTCACATATATTTTAAAAAAATATGTATCCATATAACTACTTACGACCAAGTTTTCATTATTTTGTTGAATGACTTGTTCCAAAATTTCTTTTGCCTTTGTCCATTCTCCTTTACCAATAAATAAATAAGCTCTATAATATATATATATACAGTTGAGTACAATCAATTCATTTTTTAATATGTTTATTCATTTTTTAATATGTTTATTCATTGTTTTATTCATTATTTATATTATGCTTACCTATTCATTTTAATAGTTTCTTGTAGCACATGTTGTTTTTCTTTAAGTGAATCTTGTAAAGATTCTATTTGGGTATACATTTTTTCGGCTGAATCAAGATCACCTAACTAAATAAGCATTCAGTATATATAATAATAATAAGTAAGTTTATCTATCATTTTTTCTTTTTGTTTAGCATCAAATAATATATGTGTACATACCTGTAAATACAAACGACCTAAGCTTGATAGTAAATCTATTTTGACACCGTTATCACTAGTAGAGGAGGAGGATACTTTATCGAATATAGTACTTAATAATTTAGACGCTGAATGATAATCATTTATTTGAATGAATTGAGTGACTAAAATCATATACACTTGAATTTCTCGATGGTGATCTTGACTATTTTTTTGACATTGAATAGCTAATAGTGATAATCTTTCCAATGTAATCAAATGGTGTTGCAATTTGATTGGTAAAATTGCCCATAAAACACGCATTTCAAAGGGCATACAATGATGATATTGTAATTGCTGGAAATCTCCCATCTTTTCAAATTCTGCTGATGCTAGTTGATATAATCCTAATTGATATAAGGCTAATAATCGGATATACCATAGCTATTAAAATAAGAATAAGAATAATAGTAATAAAATGTATTATTAAAGCCGTATTGAAAATTAACTTTTGCAATTACATTTTAATTTATATATATTTATTCTTGTTTTACCTGAAATATAGTCTCTAAGTCAGTTGGTGAAGTTTGTACTAATTTTTGTCGAGCATACCTTGCTACAGATTTCCAATGATTATTCATCTATGATAATCAAATATATATATATATATATATATATAAATGAGTATCCGATATTAACACCACCGCTTTTTTTTGTCACTCTTTAATTTATTTTTATTTCATAAATATATATACTTACCACCATTGTTACTAACACGTCTGGTTTATTATCATCATCCAATCCGTGCTGTTGTATTTGCTGTGTTGTTTGTCTTGCTGGTTTTTGATCAGGAGGAACATATCTCTCGAGTAAATCAGTAAAAGCGTCTGTCTAGATTAAACATTAATATATGTATTACTTACCGTTATTATTATTATTATTATTATTATTATTACTATTATCATAATTACTATTATTCAATTATTATTTTCTTGTTTTACCATTGGAATATCATAAAAAGAATTATTGCTTGTTAGTATATGACCAAGAGAGGATGAAGATGGTACTGATGTATTTCTTAAAAGTGGTGTAGAGCTAAGCGATTCTGGAACTATAGAAGGTGAAGCAATATCCATTGATGTTGTTGGTGTCATAGCTGATGATGACATAGCTGGAGAAGGTGTTGGTGGAACACTATCAAGTAAATCTAAAGAATCTTTTGAAGGTTCCATTTTTTATATATATACTTTTTTTATAAAAAAAAAAAAAAAGGAGAGAGAGGAAAAAGATATCACGCTTAAAAAAGTATGGTGGGCTAAAACTAAAAAAAAAAAAAAGCTGATTTTTAATTATTATTATTTTATCACTTCAATTGTTTTATTACTCTTCACTTTTTCTTCTTGATTATTATTATTATTATTATTATTATTATTATTACTATTTAACAAAGCATACTTTATTGTACAGTTTAATAGATTCATTTACCACGATTTGAATAGTCAACTAAAATTTAATGCAAAAGAAAGTTAAGATTTGAGAATAAATCATGCTCAATAAAATCATTTTTGAAGATAGGAACAAAATGGAAATAATGACAATTGTTAGTGATAATAAGAATATAATTACATTGTTAAGTAATATAGCTTGTATGTTGGGAAGCTATCAATAAAAAGCATCGTTACCTCCATGATTTATATCCCTATACCTATAAACTACTAAAATACTAATTATCTTTCCTAATATTTGAAATTTTAATGAAATATACAGATAAACTAATCAAAGTCTATAAAAAAAAAAACGCTGAAACAAATAATTCTGACATTATCGTCACCTCCCTACTATCTAGATAAATTAGCACCTTCTCTGGTTCCTGCTGAGTGTCGATTTGGGTATTCCAATTATATAAAATTATGTTCATTAGTTGCTACCAAAATTAGAAGGAAAATGAGAAAAAATAGACGGTGTTTATATTAGCTAAGAAAATATTATACATTATGGGAATTCAAATAAAAAATTATACAATATATAAATATATCCAAGCTGTACAACAAGGTGAACATTAAAACGTTTGAAGAAAGGAAAGTAGTTATCAATATAATATCAGTAGTAGTAGATTAATCTGTTATGAAGTAGTTTAAATAATGATGGTATACCCTAATGATGAATGGAAAAATATCATCCACTTATTTAACATAAACTTTCAATGAAAGCACTATAGCATTATATACTTGTCAAATAGATGATTCCTCGTCATTTGTATACAAAAAGTAACTTAGTTTTTGCATTCTTTCAATGTTATAAAGTAAAACTCTTACTATTTTGAAATAGCGACTATCGTTACAAATAAAAATACATTTGCATCTAACAAAAATAAAAATAAAAATAGAATTAACTAAATAGTTGTACTTTAATTTTTACTCATTCAAGTAGGTTTTATTTTATTTTAATTTTCTATATTATTATATTAAAATTTTTATATTTTTATTAGCTAAATTATTCAAGAGAAATAACATTTATATGGATTATATATTAGTTGTTTTATAAACATGTAATTGTTTGTAATACGTTTTCAAATTAAATAAATTATACGTATTCAAACATTTGCTTACCAAGTACTCAACACCTAAATTAAAAATTTTACTAGACCGGATGAACTAATATCCTATGATTTTTATTCGATAAAAAAAGATTGTGGAATTTAAATTTTGCAGCGAAAAATTTTGTGACTCAAATTTAAATGGATTTTTAATTCTTTTTTATTGTTTGTTATTTATTGTTTCTTTTTTTTATTTATAGTATTTCTTTTATCCTTTTTTTATTTGTAGATTAATAATATATTTACTAATATATATAATTAATAAAATGGCTGATGACTTTGATGATGAATTATATAATGTTTATAACGATGCTAGTGAAGTGAAATTAGATAATGTAGAAAGTTTTGAAGAAGAATTTACTGATGCGTTAGAAGGCGATACTACTTTAAATGAAAATAATCAAGAAACTTCAGAGCAACAACAAAAGCAACCACCACAGCAACAACAGCAACAACAACAGCATCAGCAGCAGCAACATAAACAGCAACATAATTATCAACAGCAAAATCAATCTATGGGAGCCAATTTAATGAATAATAATGTCATGATGATGAATAATAATCCTAATATGGCAGCTCTACAACAAAGGTATCTTCAACAGCAATTTATGGCTGCGGCAGCGGCTCAAGCAGCAGCAGCGGCTGGTACTAATCCAAATGTTCAAGGAAATGCCAATATGAATTTTAATCCAATGGCCAACTATATGCAGCAACTTCAAATGATGAACATGAATCCTATGCAAATGCAACAAATGATGCAATATTATCGCCAGCAACAAATGTTTCAACAAAGGCAACAACAACAGCATAGACAACAACATCAACAACAGCAACAACAGCAACAGTTACAACAACAAGAGCAAGCTTTAGCTGATCAACCTACCGAAGGGTAAATAGATAGACTTATATATATATATGTATTATGTTATGCTATGTTATATTTTATTTTATTCTATCCTCCCCCTATACATTTATATATATCAATAGAAAAGAAGAGAAAGAAAAGGAAAGGGAAAAGAAAAAGAGAGAAGAGAAGACATATAAATTTGGGTATACATGTATATAAGAGTAAAGTATTCATTAAAATATGAATGATTAGCGGAAAGGGAATAAGTATATAATTACAAAAGGGTTAGGAGAGAGAGAGAGAGAGAGAAATTATTAGGGTGTATTAAAAAGAGATATAGGATTTTTGAAAAGATCAAAGTTGGCGAGTAAAAAAAAAAAGGTAATTTTTCTTGGAAAAATTTAGGTAGTTTAATTTTCTTTAGACTAATTAGGATATAGAAAAAAAAATAGCATTTTATAGATAATTAGTTAATCTACTTAATATAAAAGGATAGGAAAAAAAATAGATAGTATTTAATATAACATTATGGATTATTTAAAAGAAAAAAAATTATAAAAAATTATTTTTTTAAAAACTATGTCTTTATCACACCATATCAATATTAATACTTTTATTAAATATATATACATATATACATATATACATATATATATATACATTAAAAATAACTGTTTTATTTTATATTATTATTTTTTACTTGGGGGAGACTGATTAAGAAATGAAATGAACAATGTGATATAATTCTACTATTTTATAAATTTGATTTTAATTCTTTCCTTATATTATATATTATATATTATTTTTTAGAAAAATCTTTGTTGGTGGTTTAAATTGGGATACAACTGATGGTAAGAAATACAATGATCATAAAGCAAAAATAAATTAAAGAATGAGATGAATAATTAACACGTATATATATATATACTTGTTTTTATATTTGTTTTTATTTTATTTTTCTAAAAAAAAATAGAGGGATTACGTGAGTACTTTTCAAAATATGGTGAAATATCTAATTGTATGGTAATGCGTGATACAAACACTGGACAATCTCGAGGTTTTGGATTTTTAACAATGGTAAATCCTGATGATGTCGATAAAATAGTTCAAGAAGAACACCATTTAGATGGAAAAAAGGTAAACATATCAACATAATTCTTTATCATTTATTTTTTTATTTTTTTAAAAAAAAGAAAAAGTAGCAATTTTAATGTTAATATATATATATATATATATATTTTTGGTTAATTTAAAAACTGTATTTATGCATAAATAGATTGATCCTAAAAGAGCCGTACCAAAAACAGAACAAGAAAAGACTGAAAAAATCTTTGTTGGAGGTATTTCACCCGATGTGACAGAAGAAGAATTTAAAGAATTTTTTGAACAATTTGGCAAAATATTAGAATCAAGTTTAATGATGGATCGACAAACTGGAAGACCAAGAGGGTTTGGTTTTGTAACTTATGCAGAAGGTCAATCAGTTGAAAATGCATTGAATGCCAAGGATTTAAAAATTAAAGATAAACAAGTAGAAATCAAAAGAGCTATGCCTAAAACAAAGTCGTCCTCCGTATTACCTAATTCTAGATATACGACACCTACATCAACACCTACACCACCACCTTCAACAATGAGAGCACCTACACCTGGATTTAATCCAGCTGCTGCTATGATGTTTAATCGTCCTTCTCTTCCTCCACACTCACAACAAATGAACATGAATTTTTATAATAATCCTTATCAACAACAACAACATACTGGAACGTCATCATCATCAAATCATAAAGAACAAGACAAAAATGAAAATGAAAATAAAAGTAGTAGTAATAGTAAAAGGCATCATCATCAACATCATTCCTCTTCTTCTTCTTCATCACATCGTAGTAGAGAATCAAGTCGTGATTATCATAGATCATCAAGCCGAAATAGTAATAGTAAACATGAATCAAGTGGAGGGGGTGCTATTCATGCTTCACAATCCAATAAAAATACACCAACTTATCGACCTTATTAATAAACATATTATATATATATATGTATATGTATATAAATAACTTTGTATAATAACGAATAAATAAATAAAGATAATTTACCTTTTTTTTTAAGAAAACTATTATTATATATCTAAATAATTTTTTTATACATATATGTGTGTATGTGGATGATCATTTGAAAAAACTTTGCATTAATATAATAATAATAATAATAGTAATAATAATAACAATAATGACTCAAAAAATATTTTGTTTCAAATAGTATTTATTAATATTATTGGTTTAATTTTATTTCTATTTTTATTTTATGTTTTATTTAAAAAGTAAAAACCTATTTATTTGATGACTATAGTTCTTTTCATATATAAATTTTATAATCAAAGATTCTACTTCTTTAAATATTTTATTCAATATACTCCGATTATTTTTTGTGTGACAATATTTGTTCATATATTTCTTTTAAACACCATCGTTTTTTTTTATTCATTCTCTCATGTGATACATTTAATATATATAAAGTAACCATTATCAAGTACTAACAACACGCTTAATTAAAAAGAAAAAGAATAAACAATAAAAAACGTTATGGGAAGAAAAAAAGGGTGATTTTTTTTTAAAAAAAAAAAAGGTGATAATAAAATACTGGTGACTGTTGATGAATATGTATTTTCGCGTTACGTGCATGTTGTGTGTGGAGCGGTAGAAAAAGAAGGGGATCCTTTTTTTAATTTTTTAAAAATTTTAAAAAAACTTTTTTCAATTTTTTTTATTTTCTCTTTCTTTCTTCTCTCTTTTTTTGACACCTCTTTTTCTTCTTCTTCTTTTTCTTTCTTATAGTAGGTATGATTAATTATAATAATAATAATAATAATAATAATAATAATAATATAATGAATACTATACATATATATAAATTTATATAGAACTAAAAAATGAATAAATCTTTAATCATTTGATCATTTTTTTATTGTATTATCTTTTTTAGTCATCATCTAGATTAATAAATATGAGAGAAATTATTCACGTTCAAGCTGGTAAACAATAATATGAATCAATCAATATGAAGACAAATATTAATAACAATATCTATTTTTATTGATTCTGTTAATTTCTAAAACATATATTTATAAATTATTTTATTATTTATAGGTCAATGTGGTAACCAAGTAAATATCTATAATACATTATTATTGGTTCTTTATAAACTGATAAGATGAAGAAAATATATAAAATAGAAAAAAAAGGATAAAAGAAGGAGGGGTAGCACGTGCAGAAACATTCTATTTTTTTTTTTTTGTTTAACCTTATTTATTGTTATTTTACCTTTTTTTAACCTTTTTTTATATTTTAAAAAAATACTACTTTTTTCCTTTTTATATTAATAGATTGGTCAAAAGTTTTGGGAAACTATCTCCAGAGAACATGGCCTTGATGCTAACGGTAACTATTGTGGACAAGACGATCTTCAATTAGAACGTATCAATGTATTTTATAACGAAGGTTATCAAGGAAAATATGTACCTCGGTAAATATATATTGAAATAGATGCACATGGAAGACAAGGGAATGGATGATCATATAAAGTGGACTTATTTATTTGGAAAAATTTTGAGTTTTATTGAATTATCTTATTAAAATTAACACACCATTATTTTTACTATATTATATTATTTATTAATGATCATGATAATATGATTATTTTTACAGTGCTGTTCTTGTTGATCTTGAACCTGCTACTATGGATGCTATTCGTGCAAGCCCTACCGTTGGTAAAATGTTTAGACCTGATAACTTTATTCATGCTCAATCTGGTGCTGGTAACTCTTGGGCTAAGGTAAACAATTAAGTATAAAAAAGTAAAAAAAAAAAAAAAAGAAAAAAAAAATGATGAAGAGTGAAAAAAAGAAAATGAAAAATAACCGATTATTAATTATATTTCTATTTATTTTATTTTATTTTATATATATATAATATAGGGTTATTATACCGAAGGTGCTGAATTAATTGAATCAATTATGGATGTTGTTCGTAAAGAAGCAGAAAACACTGATTGTTTACAAGGTTTCCAATTAGCTCATTCCTTAGGTGGTGGTACAGGTTCCGGTCTTGGTTCTTTATTATTATCTAAAATCCGTGAAGAATATCCTGATCGTATTTTAAGTACTTACTCCGTTGTTCCTTCCCCTAAAGTATCCGATACTGTGGTTGAACCTTATAATGCTGTTTTATCTGTTCATCAATTAGTTGAAAATTGTGATGCTACCTTCTGTATTGATAACGAAGCCTTATATGATATATGTTTCCGTACTCTTAAATTAACCAACCCCGGTTATGATGATTTAAATCAATTGGTCTCTGCTGTCATGTCTGGTGTCTCTACCTCTTTACGTTTCCCTGGTCAATTGAACTCTGATTTACGTAAATTATGTGTCAACATGGTTCCCTTCCCCCGTCTTCATTTCTTTATGGTAGGTGTAGCTCCTTTAACTGCTCTTCATTCTCAACAATACCGTAATTTAAGTGTTCCTGAATTAACTGCTCAAATGTTCGATGCTCGTAATATGATGGCTGCTTCTGATCCTCGCCATGGTCGTTACTTAACTGCTGCTACCATTTTCCGTGGTCGTTTATCTACCAAAGAAGTTGAAAATCAAATGTTGGCTGTTCAACAAAAGAATTCCTCCTACTTTGTAGAATGGATCCCTAATAGTGTTAAATGCTCTTTATGTGATATTCCTCCTGTTGGTTTGAAAATGAGCGGTACCTTCATTGGTAATACCACCGCTATTCAAGATCTCTTTAAACGTGTTAATGAACAATTCACTGCTATGTTTAGACGTAAGGCTTTCTTACATTGGTTCACTTCTGAAGGCATGGATGGTAATGTTGGATTATTAATATATTAAAAAAATTAAAAGTGGTTTATTTTATATTCACCATTTATCAATCTTTACTCTATAATTGTTTTGTATATATAGAAATGGAATTCACTGAAAGTGAAAGTAATATGCAAGATTTAGTATCCGAATATCAACAATATCAAGAAGCTACTGCTGATGATGAATATGCTGATGATGAATACCTTGAAGAAGCTGATCAAATGGATGAAGAACCCATGGAAGAATAGATATATATATATATATATATATATATATTAATAGCATTCTCATTTTTTTATTTTATTTTTTTAATTAATATAATTAATCTTTTCTTATTATTGTTATTATTATTATTATTTATAAAAAAAAAAGTAAGAAAATTACAATACAAAATACAAAATAATAATAATAATAATAATATTAATATTAATACATATATACTTTTTTTATTTTTGGCAAAAAAAGAAAAAAATAATTATTCACATTTTTAATAACATCGACTACTATTATAACAAAACCAATAACATCAAATATAATAATATTAATAATAAAATTTTTAAATCTTTGATTTTTTTTTTTTTATAAAAATAAATAAATGCAATTATTTATTAAATCGTATCAGGTTTATGTATATTCGATAAGAAATGCGTATTAACTCTTCTTAAAGTTACTCTTGAAGGTGAAGCCTATAATAGTAATGATAATAATAATAATAATAAATTAATGGTTAATATTTATATATATATAGCACCAAATCTGTTTTATATTATTATATATTATTATATATTATTTTATTTTGAGGATTACCTTTGGATAGCTATCTATTAATTGAATTAATTTTTTCTTAATTTTATCTTTTGTCACTATGTATGAATACCAAAATACAAATATATATATATATATATATTAATATAATAAAAAAATTAGTATAATTGTAGATAATATATTGAGAAAAAAGTAGGAAAAAAATAAATAATACGTACAGTTTTGAGTCCCATTATATTGAAATTCATTTTGATCATTATAAAAATGAACAAAAAGAGCCAAAGCTATACCAACCGATCGATTTTTCCCATCCATACTACATATTAATAAAGGCTGTTTACTGTTTAAAATATCTTTTGCAAAATCAATGGCCAAAGGCATATATTTCTCTAAATCATGTTGCCCTCTTTTCCCTTCATCAATAAAAAGTAACAGTGTTTTCTTTTTCTTTTTTTCATCTTCCTCTATAGCTTGAGATGAATTGGATAAACATTCAATCCTATATTCATATTCCTTTCTATTATCAAATGTCCCAATGAATAAGTGTGTTCCATGTATCCTACTCGCTTGAATAACTTGTTTATCATGTTGATCACAATGATCACCACTACCCATTGATCTTTGATATCGGTAATCCTCTATCAATTCTTTAACAATTTCTTCACATTCATAAGCACTGTTGCTTGGATCAAGAATAGTAGTATGGTGCTGCCAAAATAAATCTTTGGTTAACCCTAAACTCCAAGCTTCTTGGTCATCAGCTGAACCTTGGACATATAAATAAGCATCACGTTGGACCACACCACCATTTTCAATACATTTTGATGCACTGATTAATAGAATAGGATAAAAATCACAGTTTGTCAAATCCATATTGTTGCTTAAATTTGATTGAGGTGTTAGCCATATAGGTCGTAACGGTTTTTTTAATAAATTCGAAAATCGTTCTATATTCACACCTAAATCCTAATGTTATTTAATTATATATAAAGGAATAAAATATAAAAAATCAATATCTAAACTTAACTTTTCTTAATTTTTTAATTTTTATCCTTATTGTATTTAATAAATTAACATTACCAGAAGTTTTTGAACAAAACCATCAATACGAGATTCAATTTGATCATGCTCTGAACGAAAGACAGCTGAAGGTAAAGAATGAAATCGATCATCCCATAGATCATCTTGTTTTTGTTGTTGATGTTGACGACGATAATGTAAAATAGCTCTATTAATAGTACAACACCAAATTGGAATTGTTTTTGATAAGGCATCCGGGATTCTTTTTCCACGTCGAGTTGAATCAATGATCATACATCCACCCATAGTTGATATCAAGTCTAATAAATGAAAATTTCCTCTTCTTACATTAAAATCCCATTCCCCTGTGTGACCATCCGTTGATTTAAAATAGGCTGAATATACTTGATTATGTTTATTACGATTGATATACCAAGATCCACAACGTTCATTTGCTGCAGGACAAATAAAAGTATGATATATATAGATTAATAAATAAAGTATCATATTTATTTATATATTGATATATTTATTTATTATTTACCTACTAATGGTAACTCAGGATATAAATCTGCTACTTGGTCAATAAACTTGGAATCTTCTTCTATAGATTTTAAACGATTGTAACTATTTTTCAAGAAAATAAAAAATAAATAAATAAAATGCAAAGATTATTATCAATAATAATTAAGAATAATAAGAATAATAGTAAATAAATATATAAATAAATAGATTGTTTTCATATACTTACATATTTTTATGTTCTTTACTAATTTGATCTATTTCATGTCCAAAATGTATCATATTTTTATTTATAAATAAAAATTTAAAGTTAGAGAGAGGGAAAAAAGAGTCTTTAATTTTTTTTTTAAAAAAATACGTTTGAAAAAAAAAAAAAAAAAAAATCACTTCGTATACTGTAATTATTTTTGAATGGAACAAAATAAAATAATAATAAATGAATATATGTATATTTATTATAATTTATTTTAAAAACTGCTATTCATTTTTTTTTAAAAAGTATATATGCATATGTATATATAAATTACTCTTTTTTTTTCATTATGTTTTTTTTAGATATTAGAAAATATATACAAATAAAATCTATTCTTGAAATGCACTTCCTCTTATAATACCTGAATCTTGTTCCATTCTTTTTTTAATATGATTCCATAAACTTTCAAAGAGAGAGCGATCATCCCCTTGCAACCAACTACAATCCACACGACATGCTTTCTCTTTTTCTTTATGTGTTGATAATATGAATTCTATTTTTAAAGAGATATTTTGTTCATTAGTATTAGTAATAGATTCTATTTGTCCTTGCTGTTCCTGTAATAACTTTTGTCGTTTTCGTTGTCGTCTTGCTGATCGAGACCATGTATTCCTTGTTGGTGTGATAACAATAATTATTAAATCATGAGTTGCTGTTTCTTTGCTTGCTATACTGATATCTAAATCGCTTAATATATCATCTAAATATTTGTTGGCAACTAATAATGGGACTGGTAGGTCAATTGTAAATTGTGATTTTGGTCTATAATATTCCAAACTATTTGATTTTACCTATTATATATATATAATTAGTTACTCTTGTTATTAATATTATTATTTTTATTAATTAAAAAAATTACAATTCGATTTGATGTAAATGACCATGCCAATCCCCATCTCTTTGTACGACCTTGACAAAATTCCGTTACAACATAGTTATTAATCTACTCTCATAATAAATAATTTTATTTGGGTATTAGTATATTCTTTTACTAGTTTATAGAAATTGTATTATATATATATATATATATATATATATATATAAGCACTTACATCATGCTGCTTTAAAATTTGAATAATAGGACGAATTGTCTTTTTTAATCCAATCATAGTTGTATACCATAATATTCGTTGTTTATATTTTAAACTTTCTATAATCATTTTTTGAATAAAACCAAATTCACCTCCATCTGTGATCATTTCTGATGGTGTTCCTGTACATACCTACCAATATATATAATGTTATGTCAATACCTTTATAAAGTCACGTTATTATCATCATATATATATTATTTATTATGCATACTGCTGAAGGTTCTAACTCTTTATTTTCTAATCCACTTTTTAATTCTTGTTCCGATTCAAAAAAAGGAGGATTGCACATACAAAAAGAATATTGAATAGATTCGTCTAATTTATCTAATAAAAATATGCGGTTGGGGTCATCATTCAAAAACAAAAAAATACGATCTTGCAATTGATTTCTATTCACATTTTCTTTTGCATAGTTTAATGACTCTTGATCAATTTCTAATTTATTTGAAAAAAATAAAATTAAAAATAATGGGGATAAAATAAAGGTCATGGTTGTAGCTTATGTCTATTACCTGTTCCAAGAAATTTCCAATGTTGATTTTGTTGACATCCTAATAAAGGGTAAATACATGATGCTCCAATCCCACTATTTTTATAATATATATATTCAATAAATTAATTTTAAAGGTGTACCGTTTTTATTTTTTATTTTTTTTATCATTCTCTATATATACATATATATATATATATATATATATATATACACCATACATATCAATACCATATATCGTTTGATTATTTTGATGGTTTGTCGTTGTTTCATTTAATAAATCCTCTATCCATAATATATAATTTAGCCGATTAGGTATAGGTGGGCAGAGTCGATTCAAAGGTATTTCAATGGAAAGTTTAAAATCACGTTTTAATAAACAACAAGTTAGTTCTCTAAGTAAATGAATAGATAAAAAATAAATGATTACTTTATTGAAATAATAATAGTAATAATAATAATACCAATGAGAATAATATTAAATATGAATATCATAATAAATTACCTTACAGCATTAGGATCTTTGAAATCAATATACCCTTTCACTTGTCCATCTTTTTTTACTTCTTTAACACTAAGTAAAAAGATAATGATAATAATAGTAAGTATATAAATCAAATAATAATAATAATAGTAATAATAATAAAATACAATGATATTATTTTTTCTTTACAATGGTTGAAAAGATTCATATTCTTCAGCTAGTTTTAAAAAGTTGGGTGAATTATTTTTATATATATTTCTTTCATGCATAATATCAACCAAATATTCTGTTGTTTCTTCATTTTCATCTTGTAAAACGCGTTTTTTACTCATTACTAAAAAAAATAAAAAATATAAAGAGGAAAAGAAAAGGAGCAATGGTTTGTTGGTACCTTTTTTCTTTAAAAAAAAATGCCACTGGGTTTGGATTTTTTAAAAAAAAGCTAAAAAAGGCGAACTTTTACACGCTTACCTAAAAAAAAAAATCATTTTATTTCTTTTTCTTTTTCTTTTGGTTTGGAACCAAAATAAAACGAGAAGATCAGACAATATTCCTACTGAAAAAACAGTAAAGAAAGTTTTATTTGAGGTGTATAGCACAAGAAATGACTCTGTTGGCGATAGGTATAATTTATTCTTGAAGTTAATACCGTTAAATCAGCAAATTGTTTTTATATTAAGTGAATAATTTACTCTTACAGCCTAAAAATTGGATTTATTGGAAAAGGAATGAATTAGCATAACAAAAAAGTGAAATTTAAAACTGCGTACTTCATTTTTTTATTATTGTTGCCTAAAATATATGAAATTTTTATGTATAATACTGAGCCACTAGTTTATTTTTTAAAATAAACGTGCCAAATACGTTTAAATAAAAAAGGTAGCCAAGTAATCATAAAGTTAACCTATGCTGTGAATTTAGAAAAATTCAAACTAAAAGAAACAGCAGTATTCGCTTTGGGCTCTAATCTATTTTGGACAGTAAAGTTTATTTATATTCAAGATTTTTTCTAAAAAATATATACTAAATCTATTATTTACCCGAAATAAACTAGGTTATTCAACATTTTTGGGATAACAAAAAGATATTAAATAAATAAAAGAGCTTGGCAAGTTATGATAAAGAAAAAAAAGAGAAAAATCAATATAAATTCTATTCTATGTTTATAAATATATAATATATTTAATTTCTTCTAAAATAAGCTAAACAACAGAACATTAGTAATGGTTATATATATTTATTTCAAATAAATAATGAAAAAAAAAAAAAAAAATAACCACAATGATATGAAATACATTGTTCAGGTATTTTACGTTTGTATATATGAAGTATTCTGTTATCAACAGATTGTTATGTCACGTGAAACTTCCCCCGCTAACAATATTAAATTTGATACACCAAACAATTAAAAATCTATCATTCTAAAATTGGAATTATAAATGGGGCTGTTGTAAATTTGAACATATATGGATAATTTATAGCTGAAATATAAATATATATATATATATAAGCGTACATATATATATATATATATATAAAGAAGGTTGATAATATTTATATCTGACTGCGTCTTTATACATATTCTAAACAAACAAATAAACAATCATTTTATACAATATTATCTATTTTTATACTAATTTCGCTATTTATTATTATTATTTCTAGGAATTTCTATATATAAATGAATACATAACCTTAAAGCGAAGCACATAACTCGGTAAAAAAAAAAAAAAAAAAAAAAAAACAGAATTAATGGGCTTAGAGTGATGAGTTTAAGGTTTTCTTTCAAAAAGCCACTATAAATGGATATATAAGTGATTATCCTTTCATTTTTAATCTTTTATTCATTTTTTATTTTAATATCTTTACTTTTACATATCTATTTTCAATATTATCTATCATGAAGAATACAATTTTTATACTTGTTTTTATATTTTATATTATTGAAACTAGTTGTCAATCGGATATTGGATCTCGTGGATGGACAGGTAAAATAAAATAGTATATTTACATGTATACAATAGTTATAAGAAAAGAAAAAGCAAAAAAATAAAATTATTAATTTTTTATGTTGTGTTGTATTACTTTTATCACTTAGGATGTTCATTATTAAATATGCAGCTATATTGTTTTGGTGGGTTTATTATTAATACAACAAATAATTATCTTTCATCAATTAATGAACATATCGTACTTGATCTATCACTATTTAAAAACTTTACAACATTTAATAAAAAAGATATTCAATGGCAACATGTATCAAACGAAATTAATAGTGGCGAAACATTGCAACCAAGAGGAGTGATTTCAAGTGTGCCCATTTATTCTGAAAAAAGCTACTTTATTTATGGTGAATTAACCGAGCAGCCATTACAATTTCCTCCTTCTTCATCTTCTTCAACGTTAGCTCCTTTTACAAAATACAATGTGGATATCAATACTTGGGAAGCTCTAGAATTAGATAATGAATCAGATTATACGTAATGATTTATATTATTTATAAATTTATCTATCTATCTATCTATCTATTTATATATCTATTTATTTATTTATTTATTTATTTGTCACATTATTTTTTTATTTGAAAAAATTTATTGTTTATTTTATTAGGCCACTATCTACTGCCATTAATCTTGGAAATGACACTATATGGATGTGGGGTGGTAAAATGTAATTTATGCTTTTAATAATATATTACTATCGATATCAGTTATCTATTTATTTGCATCATTAATAATATATTTTTATTGCTATCATTATTATTATCATATATATATATATATATATATATATATATATATATATATATATATTAGAAATTCAACTTCACACTTTACTTATAATATAGTTAATATGTATGATTATAAATCAGTAAGTATAGACATGACTGTAATTAAATATATACTATAAACAATAATATCATTGTATACTCATTGACCCATTTCTTTTATTTAAAAAATAAATAAATAAAATAAAATAAAAAAATAAACAAATAGAACTCTTGGAGCAAACCTATATATTATAATGGGCCAGCAAGAAGTTATTTTACAGCAACCTTATCACAGGATGGTTTTATATACATAATGGGTGGATATTATCAATTAGAAACTGGTGATACTACTTTTTCTAATTTTCGAAATGTATTACGATTTAACACCAATACATTTTCATGGTCAACTATTAAAGCAACCGGGAATATACCAAGTAATAGAATATATCATTCAACCACTGAAAGTAATTAAATATTATTATTATTATTATTATATATGAAAAATAACCTTTTTTATGTATCTATAAATAACTTTTTTATTTTTATTTTTTTCGATAGTTGTAAATAAAAATTTATTATTAATATATGGAGGGTTTGATACTGTATCGGGTAAAATAAACTAGCTTTACATACAATATTTTCTTATTTATTTTTTAATAAAGAAAAAGTATCGATAAGGAATACTAACATTATTTATTTATTTTTTATACTATACATTTATATATAGACTACCCATCAAATGACACCTCTTATATATATGACACTATTAAACAAACTTTTATATCTATTGAAATACCTTCCTCACTACCTAATACTAGATATGGACACCATGGTAATATATAAAATTAATTATAAACAAAATATAAAAATATAGATCCTTTATAATTAAATATATTTTTTACTTTTTACTTTTATGTTTATAGCTACAGTTTATGATTCGTCTTTTCTAATTTTTAACTTTGGCTATATTAGTCCTAACACACCAGCTGATAGTTTAAACGTATTAAATATTAAAGATCCATATCATCCTATCTGGTTAGTACCTAACGATACAACGACAACTAATAATGATGATAATTCTAGTAATAGTGATGATGAGGCTAATCATGCTAGATTAAAAATGAATTCAGCTTTAGTGGCAGCCATTGTGGTACCTATTGTTGTAGTCTTAGTGGTATGTAGTTTTTTTTTAAAAAAAAAATAATGATGAGATTGCAATATAAATATATATTAAGTTAAACATTAATTATATATATATATATATATATATATATAGTTATGTATCTTAGGATCTGTTTATTATATGCTCTATAAAGCTCGTAAACCTGAAAAGGCACCGATAGTATATAAAGAATTACAAGCGGAATTAGGTGAAAATAGAAAAAGCATTTTAATGAACGAGAACGAAAATAATATTATAAATGATTCAAAAGAAAAAGTGAATTCGGATCCACAATCAAGTCAATCGAACCAAGAACCTTAGCCAAATCTATTTATTTATCTATTTATCTATTTATGTATTACTATTATTATTATTATTATTATTATTATTATATATAAATGTATCTTTTATCTTACCATCTATGCACATGTATATATACCGCTAGTGTACGCTCTAATCTTAATATAATAAAATTGGATGTGCAGTCATTTTTTTCAAGCATTGTTTTAGTTGATCTTTTTTCAATAAATTTATGCATTAAGGCTATTAGATCTGCTCAATTTCGCACAAACTGGTAATTTAGTATTTTTATGTTAAGATAAACGTAAGCACGTCTCTAAAGTAAGTATTATAATAGTAAAAGGTTGAAAGTTTTATTTATTTTACTTGTTGATTTTATATAAAGATACTCAATAGTTGAGTTACACAAACGGGTATTTAGAGTGTCTCCAAAACCATTTCATTTTCTTTTTTTAAAAAAAGTATCCAACAATAATATATATATGTGTTATAAATTACGCTCTCTAACTATTTTTATTACAACAATAAAATACAAAAAAATAACAATCAATATAGTAAATCATCCTAAAAGATTACCATTCAATAAAGCAAAAAAAAAAGGTTATATTAATAAATAAATAAATGTTTTCTTTATGCATTGTTAATTTTTTAATTTTTATAAATTTTTAAACTTGTTCAATGATCAATTTTATAATTTATTATAGTTTATTCCACCTTCTTTTTTTATTATATACTATACAAATTCGATAAAAAAAAAATGAATTTATTTCCCTAGTTTAATTATCATTCTATTTACTTTATCTTTAATTTTATTCTATTTATTTAAATATCTTTATTTCTAACTTGGATTATTTTTAATATTTTATCTATCTATCTATATATTAAAACTCCGAACCACAATTTACTTTAATTTTTTTAGCCTATAAAAAGGCAAGGAAATTTTCTTTTTTCAATTTTCTTTTTCTTTCACTTTTATACTTAGTACCAATAAGGGAAACATAGTACCTTGGGAAGAAGTACCTTGGGAAGTTAGTACCGCAAAGGGAAGGAGTACCACCAAAAGGAAACAGTACCTTATTGGGAAGCCTTATTTTTTTTTAATTGTAATCTTTTTTAAAATATAATTGAAATAATATTTTTATGTTCATTTATTAGTGTTTAATAAAGTTGGTGTTTTTTATTAGTTTATTAATTACTATTAAATAGCTGTTTTCTATTTTGAATTAATCTTTTTATAAATAAAATTATTTTATTTCATAAGTTATTGTTTTATTCAAACGAGTTACAATGACTGAACAATGCATAAGATTTGATTATTAATCTAATAAAAAAATTAAAGCTAGCTATTCATTAAAAAATATTAATATAATATTTGTAAAATAACAATAGTTCGGTAATATATTAAAAACGAGGGAGAAAATGACTTAACGCGTACATAAAAATATAAAAAATTAACTTTTTCTTCTTTCTTGTACCTAGTATTTTCCATTTAGTTTTTTAAATCGCTTTATAATTGATATAAGCTACACATACCACTCACGTCTTTTCTCTTAACAAATAAATTTAAAGCAAATAACGAATAAAATATACATAAGTTTACTAAAACAACATGCCAACATTTAATATTATTTTATAATAACAATCGCCAAAAATAATTTAAAAAAGCTGAAAAAGAAAAAAATGCGTGGTAACAAATAATAATATTAGTAATAATACGAACATAAAAAAAATCCATTTATAAAATATAGTTTAGTAATAGGTATTGTTTTTATTTTTTTTATTTTATACTATATGTTTTTAAAGCAAAGTATTTTGGAGTTAACAATATAAAAATAGTTATAAAATGAATATGTATATGATTGAGGCTTGAACTATTTGACTACATTTTGACGGTCGAGATAAACCTAGGTAAACAACAACTAGTGAAAAAAAACTCCAATTATATACAACTCATGTCACTTTATTTGAATGGAATAAGTAAATACGGTTTGATTATTTTGTTTACTTTGAACCAACCTAAAAAAGATGTACAATACATGTGGATGGGTATTATAACATTGGATTGAGATACAAGAAAAGTAAAATGATAACTGTTTTATAAATAACTGGTATTATACAATATATAAATATATAAGGTAATAAAGAAAATGATAATACTCTTTAATTGATAAGTATACATAACACCGCCACCTATACATCTGTTCTCAATATACATCCAATATCAACCAATAAAAAAAACAAAAAGCAAGTGGATATATGTATATATAAATAACAACAAATGAATAGCACAAAAATAAAATAAAAAATAGAACAATCATAAATATTAAAGATAAAATAATAATTCTTTATATTACAATTTATAAATTTACGCTTTGGCGAAAACATTTATTTTATTTTACATTCTTATTATTACTATTATTATTATTATTGTTGTATATATATATAATAGAAAATAATGTCTATATAATTACATATTAAAATTATGAGTTACAAGTGTATTTGTAGAATAAAAATAATTTTTTGGTAATACTGGGTTGAATAATACATTTTTTGGCATTGATTCAAGAGGTCGGGTATGAAGAATCGTATTACATTCAGTGTAGTACTTGGAGTAACTATATAATAATATAGTAGTTTATTAAAATGGAAAAAAGGGGGAAACAGAAAGTAAAGTCAAAATAGAAAAAAAAAGAAAAAAGAAAAGTTAATATTAAAATACAATATAAATTTTTAAAAAAAAAATAATAATAATTATAATTATATATGTACATATGATATTATGCTATATCTATATATATATAGGAGGGAAGTAGTAGGAAAGGGGTAATGTATAGCTACGAGATATGAATTTACATCAACGGTTCATTACTATTTGAAAGTCGATTCAAGTGAAGATAAACATCAGTACCATATCTATAGAAAATAAAATAAAATGAATAAAAAAAATTAATCCAAAAGTTCTACCTAATTATCTATATTTACATATTCATATATACGTATTATATTTTACCCTTCCATAGATATTAATTTCAAATCACCACCAAAATAACGGGCGTACTATTTATTAAAAAAAAATAGAAAATTAGTATCCAACATATATAAGTATTTTATATTTAAAAAAAAGCCCTTTTTTTTTCATTTGTTTATATAGTTATATTATTTATATTACCAATCTTGACAACGGTAATCCATAACCAAAACCAGCCATTGGTGCTTTAAAATCAGATTGACTAAATTCAGCATCTAATTCTTGTGCTTGAGCAGTAGTATACTATAAGTTATATTTTTAAAAAAATAAAATAAAATAGCCATATTCAATATACAAATCACACCTTTATAGATATATATTTAATAATTCTTTCTTTTTTTTTTCTCATGTTCTTATCTTTTATCTTTATTTAATTTTTTATTAACTTACCATATAAGTCCAAACTAAAGGAACACCTGATCTTGGAATCCCACCACCCTCATCAGATATTTTAATAGTGATATCTTCTTTCCCATGAGCAATGACAACTTTAATGGGAGGATATTCATCTTCATAATCAGGACCAAATCGTTCAACGACGGCACGTAAAGAATTTTTTAACAATTCAAACAACATATGATTTAAATGAGAAGGGACATACATGAATTCAATATCGCCAGGGCAAAACATTTGTACATCAGGAGCCTTAAACAAGCCGTAATGTTCCTCACAAATAAACCGAGCATTTGCAATAGCATCCATAGCAATTTCCTTAATATTGGTTCTTGTACAAATCACACCTACATAATCCTTTCGAAAGGGACCTCTATATAAAGTAGTGTGTTGACCTATTAACATCCGAATCCCTATACGCGACATATAAAACCTATCTAAAAATTGCTGTACCTCTGTATCAATGATATCTGAATTTAATTTTTCCTTATATTCCAATATCCCTTGTGCTATGGTGGTGACAACTGGATCGTGTCTTCGTTTAATTTTTTCAATCGTGGTGACTAATTCTTTATTATAAGTAGTGATTTCAGGTGGGCATTGGAATGATTCTAAATTTGTATAGTAACGATGGCCAATAGGAACAGATGGATATTGGCTACTAGATGATGAGGATGATGAAGAAGAGGAAGAGGAAAGAGAGGTAGGTCTTTGAAGAGATGGATTTGGAATGCTTGCTGGTAATGCATAGGTTTCTGATGATTTAGTTGCTAATGCTTTTAATTGATCTCTGATTTCATTGGACATTGTTGGTGGTTTTAATTCTATTAAATCTTGAAAGGATTGTGCATACCAATTTTTTACTTTAACAATAGAGGGCATATCACTAAGGTTCCGTGGTAGCTCTTCCAGTTCTTTAACGCGATGTGCCAACCGTACAGGTAATTCCTCTAAAAATAAAATCACAGCAAAATAATAACTTTTTTTTAATAAACCTCTATTACCCTTTTATATATTATTTTATTTTTTCGTTTTTTATTGCTATTCTTACCGTGTAAAAACTGACTTGCTTTAAATAAAGTGCCTTGGGAAGGCTTTTGACCTAAAAAGGTATAGCAATTATAATAATAATAATAATAAAGAATATATATATATATTTAGTATACATCTAGTAATCATTTCCATCAACTACAATACTATATATATATACTTATTTTCTACTTACCAAACATGACCATTTGCCTTAAAGATACCCCAGTTTGTGGGAACTTTGCAAAATATTTAATTTTATCATATAATTGAGGTGACAGTTGAAACATATCTTTGGAGTAGACTCTAAAGGTTATATGTATGTATGTATATATGTATGTATGTATATAAATGGTAATAAGAAATACTTTAGCAAAAAAAGCAAAAAAGCAAATATAATATAAAAAGAATGGAAATAATATATCTTCTATAATATATAAATAAAAAGGAAAGAAAAAAGAAAAATATACAATATTTATAATAAATATCTATTAAATATATTAAATAAAAAAAAGAAAAAGAAAATAGAAGAGAGGAAGAAAAAAAATGAACCAAGTTTTTTTTTTAGTCGGAACCATTCGCCAACTAAAAACCAATAGAAATTGAAAAATCCCCGGACATTAAAAATTGCATGTGATTTTAAGCTTCTCCACGCTAAAGAGATCATTATTTTTGGAGTAAGTACCTTTAATATAATAAATACTATTAATAATAAAATTAAATTTTTATATACTATATAAACACTATAAATTTTTATATACCTTTTATACGTATATATATATATACATACCACATTATATCCCTTATTATATATAAATATATGACATCCATTGTTTTAAATTTATAAAACAAATATTTACTTGAAACATTTTTAAAGTTTAGATTACTATAATCTAAATTACCATAGTTGGAAGTTATTATCCTTTGTCATTTCATACATACATATAAAATAGCACATCGTAACAAAAACATGTAAAGTAGATATATACATAAAAATGAACGATTTATTTTATAAAAATAAAAAAACAAAAAAGAAATAAAGTGAGAGAGCGCGTAAAATAACAGTAGGAAACGCGTACTAATGATGGTTATTATACCTTTTCAGACTTTTATCTTTTAATTTATAATTTTAAATCAAAATGTAACAAAATTTATCTATAATTAAGAATTAGAATACATGTACGTATATAAACTATTAAAAATATTATAATGCATACAAAATATGTATAGAAATAAAATAAAAATATAAACTATAAAAATGATTCCATACGTAAAATGACAAAAAAAAAAAAAGAGAAAGAAAAAAAAAAACAATTTTAAAAATGAGTGGATTTTATCTATATAGCTTAAGATTCTGAATTAGTAAAAATAAAAGTCAAGATTATAAAATAAAAGTATAATATAATCAAACCATTGTTTTCTTTCTTTTTTTCTTTCTTTTTTTCTTTCTTTTTTTCGGATAAACATAATAAATGATTGAACCAATTTATTGTGTTACAGTAATAAAAATACAAATAAAAAATTACTAAATATACATATGGAGGGTTTTTTTTTGTTTTTGTAATTTTTTTTATAAATTAGGATAATATATATATATATATATATATATATATATAATATAATATAAACGATAATAAATAGTAAATAATACGAAATAAAAGATATGGTTATTCTTTATCAGTAGTGTTCATTTTTTTCTTATTCTCATCTATGGAGTGACGAGGAGAAGGTGATATTGAAGATGAAGGCTGAGAATCTGAAATTGGTAAAGAGGATAAATTAGATTCATGTGATGTTCTTTTTGAATTTTCTAAGGAAGAAATTACTGTTGTTGTTGGCAAAGCTTCTTTTTCCCCATCGTTTTGTTGCTTCTGATCAGTAGAAACAATAGATACCCTATCATTCTCTTTAATTTCTTTTTCTTTATGTTCTTCTTCTTTATCTTTTGTTATTATTGAGATGTCGTTTGTTACATTTTCTTGATCTACTGGAGAAGTTGGTAATCGAATATTTATATCTGTAATATCCACTGATTCGGTTGTAGTAGTTATAGCCGTAGTAGTAGTGGTAGTAGTAGCATCAGTAGTAGCGTTAGGAGGTGAAGACGTTGTTGATGAAGTTGATAAAGATGGTGATGATGACGTTTGAGAAGAAGAAGGGTTCATTCGGGATGAGGTGGATGGTTGTTCATCACTATTTTCAATATCTTTTTCATCTCGAAGTTCAGGAGGTAAACAATTGTATTTACAAATAGGACATAGCGTAGATTTTTGAGTTAACCATGGATCAATACATAATACACAAAAGCCATGGTCACAAGGTAATAATCGTATATCAGATTGATTTTCTTCATAATCATCTAAACATATAACACAGCTTGAATTTTTGATTTGATCAGCATTATAATTTTGAATAGGATAGGAATTTACAATAGATACAGGTAATGGTTTTAATTTACGTTGATTTAACATTCTTAAATGATGTTCTTCCAACATAATATTATAATCTCTATCTCGGATTCTTTGTCTAAGTCTCCACCATCTAAAGAACAGAAATAGCGCAAAGGATGCTATATATACGAGATAATAATTAGTATTACTTTTTATTATAATATATATATATATGTGCGTGTGTGTATGTGTGTTTATTTTATTCTATCTTAAATCATACCTAAAAAGAAAACAGCACCTAATGCAATAATCCAAGTAATATAATTTGAAAGACTTGCTCCACTTGTCCAATTGATTTCTTGTAAAAGAGTTTCTATGAATAAATAACTATGTGGTGCCGAAATAGGAACTTGGTTAAGAGCTTTTATTTTTCCAATGATATCCAATCCATAGTTATTCGAAACGAAATAAAGTTGACCGGGTAAATTATAATTATCCATTATTTTAAGTGTATTATTGTTCGTATTGATATCATTGTCTGGCATATTATTAATATCAGTAATGGCTGGAAGAGGTTGACTATATGAAGGTAGAGTGGTAACACCACTTGCTTGAGAGGTTGTAAAATTGGTATTAATATCGTTGCCGTATGTTTGATTATCGTATATAATTATATGGGTGACACTAAGGTTATATGCTGTAGATAATTGCCCAATATTGAGTACTTTTTCCATCCATTTACATCCACCTCCTCGTTTAACTAAGGCTATTTTATCAAACGCTTGAATTCCACTATCTCTATTAAATCCATTAAAATTCCAACTTTGTAAATCATTAAATGTTGTTTGATTATTACATGCATCAGAAAAATCGAATATGGGTCTCTATATAAATAAATAAATAGTATATATATATATATATATACGTTGATATTAGAACTATAATAATAATAATAATAATAATAATATCAAGTAAAAATAGTGTATTTTACAGGTCTTTTTAATTGAAGATCCATAGAAAAAGAACGATTGTAAATAGTTTGAAATATTTGGGATTGAATAATTCTAAAATCATTAGGATTATAATCAGGTGTGGTTTGTTTTTCCTTATAATAAGTGCCATCTATTTCTAAGAATGAAGGATTTTTAATAGATTGTGAATGAATAGGTCGAATTAATAATACAAATGAGTATAATAACAAAGTATACCCTACTTTGCTTAACCTCATTGTATTATTTATGTACTATAAGAAAATAATATTGGAAGAATTTTTTTTTTTTCAAAAAAAAAAAGAAAAAGAAAGAAAGGAAAAAGGAAAAATTTATTTTTTAAAAATAAAAAAATAGTAACACAAAATTTAAAAATTAATCAAGCATCATTGTATCTTCGTCATTTGCCTAAATTAATAAAAAATGAAAATCAATTGATGCCATTGTTACTATTACCAGTATTATTATCAAATATATTACGAAAATGCATTATAACTACTTACTGTATTATTATTGCTGTTATATGCTTCCAATTCTGCATCTAAATCATCAGTTGTACGATTACGAGATTGTCTATTAAAAAATCAAGAAAAAAAATTTAAAAGAGTATTTACATTATTATCACTATCTCTCATTTCTCAAATTTATTTATTTATTATTATTCTATTCTATTACCTTGATGATGATGAGGGTTTTCTATCATTACAGTTTGACTTTTCAGGTTTAGAAATTTTCATTGGTTGACCATCCAAATCTATGTTGTTAAATTTTTCAATAGCCTTTTCAGCACCTTCAGTTTCACTAAAAGTAACTTTAGCTACTCCAGTAGAACGACCTGATTTATCAAATTGAATTTTACATTTTTCAACTGTACCGGCCAAATTAAATACTTCCTATAAATTATTAATAATAGTACATTTATTATTATTCATTCATTCATTCTTCTTCTTCTTCTTTTTCATCATCATCATCACCGTCATTATAACCTTGTATGTATATATTATAAACTAATGCTATGATATAGTAGACTTACTCGAAGATCATCTTCTGTAACGTTATAATGAATATTTTCTACTAAGATAGTAGTTTGAGATGGATTACGACGTTGTTGAGAGTGACGAACACCACCAAGACGTGATTGAATAGAAGAGCCTTCCTTATATAAATCATGAGTCCAAGGTTGATTTGTATTTCTTTTAGCTGGGCGAGACTAGTAAAATAAAATAAAAACCCAACGCCATATTAATGAGAGAGAGAGGAGGAAATACCAATACAAAAAATAAAAAAAAGAGAGAGATAGAGATAGAGAGAGTGTATTTATATAATTATCCTATATTTGTATGTATATATGTATATATGTGTATATATGAATGATAATAAAAAAAAAAGGGAAGCTTGTTGCTTACATTTCGTTGATGGCTATTATTGTTATTATTACGTGTAGAACCAAGTCGACTATTAATGTTACTGCCACTGGAGCGTTTTTGAATACCACCACTTCCACCAAAACGACTAAATTGTTGAGGTCTATTACTGGAACGTTGAGAAAAAGATGGTTGAGAACGTTGTGATCTTTGACGGTTTTGTTGGTTTGGACGTGATTGATGATGTTTTCTATTATTATTGTTATTTTTCTTATTTTGTTTAATAACATCATCTAAAGCAAGATCTAATTTGGAAGCCATTTTTTTTAGTTTATTTAATATTATTATTGTTGTAAAAAATAAAAATAGAGAAAAAGAGAAAAACAAAGAATGTAAAGAATGTTAACTGATAAGTTTTTTTTAAAAAATAAAGAAAAAGGAAAAGAAAAAGAGAAACAAAGAAAATAAAAAAAGGGAGCCGATTTTGTGCTTTCCAATGTAAACACTTGTGGACTGTTTAAAAGATTTAAATGCCGCTTTTTTCGAGCCAAAAAAAAATATTAAACCTAACCTATTTTTTTTCCTCATTCCTTTTTCTTTTCTGTCTTATTTCCAATACAAGTTATATTTTTTATATTATTTGAATTACAATGTTAGGTGATATATTTGATTGTATCAATAAGATAATTCAAGTTGAGAAACTGTCAGTACAATTCAATGACTATTTAAAAAGTAAGCCCTTTTTTTTTTTTTTTTTTTTTTATTGTATGGTTTTTATGTAAATGTATATTATCGACTTACCGCTTACCTATACCTTCTGTTATTATTATATATTATTTTAGATATAACCTTGGATCAATATGTTTATTCTCAATCTGAATTGGATAACGTATTTAAAAAAAAACTTACTGTTGATTTACCACCTGAATTAGAATCTATATTAAAAGGTATATTTTAAGGAAAAAAGCGCGATCCTTTTTATTACTATTATTATTGTTGTTAAAAAACATATTTACCTATTTTATTTTACTTATTTTTATTTATTTATTAATAACAGATCGATCTTCAAAATATTCCATTGGTATTTTCCCAGAGATTCAAAGGATATGGGTTATTAAAGGGAATAGTTTATATTTATGGAATTATATGACCAAGTAAGTTGTTTGTAAAGTGATTATTAAGATAAATAATTCAGTATATACTTTATTATATTTATTAAGTATCTTTTATATCTTTTTATTCTCATTTTTTAGTGACATATTTAAATACCAAGCGCGAGAACAAATTATTTATAAAGTTGGATTAACAAAACCTAAATTTGGTAAGTGTTCTATGGATATATAATATAAAACTATTTCATTTTATTTCGTGATTTAATTTAAGATTGTAATGTAACGAATACTCTTTGTATATTAATGTTAGGTACATTTGGTGAGGATATAGAATGGGTTTTAGTAGTTGTTACATCCAATCAAACATTATTATATGGTATTTCATCTTATTTAGTCAAGTTAGTATTAAGCAAAGATAGAGTATTCAAAACAAACACATCTAATATTATTATAAAAAGCATTCATGGAACACATAATGGAAGAATTTTTGGACTCGGTGATGATGGCCATATATATGAAATAGAATATCCGGTATATAACTTAGTAGAATGAAAATTGATTAATATAGGAAAGAATGATATATTGAAAATGGATTATACTAACGTTAAATATATATATATATATATATATATATATGTATAATTATATTCTCTTTTAGGTACAAGGATCAGTATGTCAATTGAAATGTCATACAGAAGAAGCATCATTTGGGCTACTTTCCTATTTTATTAAGCAAACGCCTAGTGGTAAATAATTTATTTTTATTTTATTTTTTTAAAAAAAGGATCATAGGAAATAATAGTCAAGTATTTGATATGTATATATATATATATATATATATATTTATATAATTTTTAATTTTTATAGCAAAAGCTAAATCAATAACTGTGGATGAGAAACATAAAGCACTATATGTATTAACCGAAAAGAACGATATAAAGGTATATAGCATAATAGAATATATTCAAGGAAAAAAAAAAAAAAAAAAAAAAAAAAAAAAAAAAAAAAAAAAAAAAAAAAAAATGACCATTATATTTATTTTTTTTATTTTATTTTTTTAAAAAAGATTGTTCGTTTAGATGATGGTATGGGAACCTTTGCATTGAGCGAACAAATTGAAAATATAAATGATAAAGTAAATTCCTATTTATTACAAAAAATGCAAACCTATCAAACAGAATCAGCCCCAGCATCAATTTTATCTACAATTGGATCAATTTTAACACCACGCCCGTTTGATATTATTTCTATTCACACCATACCTTCAGAAACCATCAGTTTTTGTGCTGTGACTTCGCATGGCTGTCGATTATATTTTACACCAACCTTATCTTACATACGCCTCCCTCCTTATTTAAACGACCAACCATTAGCTATACAACCTCACCAATCACTCTCTTCAAGTTGTTATAACGATGGTATTTTTACAGGCATTATCAATCATTCATCATCATTATCATACTTATGGACAGTTGATTATCAACAATTTCATGATTTCTCCATCCAAGAAGTAAGTTCCATGATTCAAGTCGACAACTCACCTCTTGCTTTTTGTATTCTTCCTTCGCAATCTCCTTCCTCTCCAGCACCAGAGCGTTTCTATGAACCCATTTATTCACCTATTGATTCACCTACTTCATTATGTCTTGCTATTGATCATGAGGGAGCTCACTTTTTCGAAAAACAACGTCCAATTCAGACTCTTTATAGATATGTGGTGGAGTTAAAAGAATCCACTGCTTTTAAAAAACATATAGATCGTTTTAATAAGGATTATGGTATCACCAACTCTATTGCTTTATTATTTAATATTTTATCATCTAATCAATCTATCATATATAAACAAAAAGGTAATAGCATATAAGTATATTAAGAAAATTTAAAGAGATAATGAATGGAAAAAAAGGAAGGACAAAAGGTTGCTAATTACCGATGTTTTACTTTTGTTATTATTATTACCTTCATTCTTTTTAATTATATTCAGATATAATACCTTACTTAATACAAACAGAAGAACAATTAAATCAAGGCTCGATATTGTATTATACACATATTGTAAAACAATCCTGGAATACGGATGTATTAACATTTAATGAGGGTTCTATGGCAACTATTGATTCATTTGCCCGGTGTAAATCAGAATTACAAAATTTTTATACTCTACTAGAAATGTAAGATTATATAAAATGGTTATTATTATTATTATTATTATTTTATTTATTTAACTATTATGTATGGCTTTTATTTTTATTACTTTAATAGTATCAAGGGCTATGGTACATTTTTATCAACTATCAACAATATTCAACTATTATTATCAAAAACAATCCAAACTATATCATTCATATTATATTTAATGGAAAACCAAGTACAATTTGAAAAGTATGTTAATAATAAAATAATAAACAATAAAATAAAAAAAGTATTTATTGATTTATATATTTACATATATATGAAATTAATATGTACATCATATTTTTTATTTTTATTTTATATTTTTTTATATTTTAGTGTAAATGAAACAGTCTTTTCAGAACTAGTTGGAACTGATAAAGGGTTAGCAATATTAAAAACATTGGTAGAAAATGTAATAACCATCAATGCTTCATACAATAAATCTTGGGTGAATGAATTTTTGAAAAGTCAATGCCCAACATTATTTGGTGATAAACAACAATTGGAATTATTTGAAGGAGATGAGTATTTAGCACGTGCCATGGCAAACAAGGATGAACAACAACGTACATTATTACTAGATCAATCTGTTCCACATTATTTAACCAGTTTTAATTATTTATCTTATGAAAAACAAAATGATATATGTAAGGTATATCAAAAATTAAAATACTATCGTGGTTATGTTAGTTTATCTATTCAGATATCACAACAACAAGTTAGTAATAAGGACCAACAAGCTGATAATAGTAATAATAATAAATCAACTCATATTGGTATCAACCATGGTTACTCTATGATTCTCTCTCTTTTGAATCATCTTAAACAAGAACACCAAGAAATGGTCATCGATGTTGTACATATGATATTGAATGCATCTCAAGAAAAACAATTACATTGCCTTATATATACATGGTTAATAGAACATCAACGTCTTCATGATATCTTCCAAATCAAGACTCCTTATTTATTGGATTTCTTAGAATATGAATATGAAGATAAGATCATTGGATTGGATTGGTTATGGAAGTATTATGATGCTCATCAAGATGTTTCCAAAGCAACTACTTATTTAATACAATTAGCTACAAAAGTCCCATTTATATCATTACACGATCGTATCCAATATATTCAACTTGCTATTCAACGCCAGCCCACTACAGAATTAGAAACATTGCATAAATCAGCCTCCATTCAACAAGAAATAGCACAAAGAATGAATGCAAAACAATCCAATAATGAAAAAGATAATGACTGTATGGATAGAATTAACAGTTGGTTATTAGATAAACAAGATTTATTAACAGATTTTGCTATTCACTATGAATTCTGGGACCAAGCAATTTTATTAATGGAATTAATCCATAGTTCTGATACAAAACAGTTATATCAAGCATGGACATTATTATTAAAACAACAACAAGCCAATTGGGAAAACATGAAATCCTTAGTATGTAGTTTAGGCAAACAATTATATCCTTCTTCCATAACGTTCCCTGTTTATTTAATTGTTACCCTTTTGGAATCACATTGTTGCTCAACACAAAAAGAATATTCCTCCTTCTTGGAAGTTGGATGGATTGTAAATATTTTAATTGGCGACATCGATATACCTAAACCTATTTTAGAAGATGCATATAGTACTCTTTTAGAAAATAAGGTAAATATATATATATATATATATATATATATAATAGAATTAATAGTTATAAAAAATGGAATGGTAATAGGAGTAGGAATAATAATTATTATTATTTTTTTTTGTTAATAGATTTCGCCTTGGCAAGATGAAGATTACAGACATTATCTTGAACAACAATTTGATTATCTTAAAAATAAATCATTCTAATATAAATTTATTTATTTTTTATATTTTTAATACATAATAAACAAAAGCATTGTAGTTATTTTCTTTTATTTTATTTTAAGAAATAATGTACAAATACAATATTTTAGTGGAGTATATTAGATACCAATCAATGGATTAATAAATTATTAGTTATTATAATTATAAGAAGATTACAAAAAAAAAAAAAGAGAAATTATAATTAAATATGAATAGGAAAAAAAACCTATTGGTTTTTTTTCTGAGCAATAAAATTAGAAGCTGAAGCTTGTGCTTTTAAATAATCGCTTCTTTGCATAGCAAATAAAACGGCAACAAGAGCTAAAGCGCCAGCCCAAAACCAAGGATTTTTAAATGGTGATTTGACACTAATTAATTCTACATCCATAATAATAGCCGTATCAGCTGGGATATAAAAAAAAAAAAAAAAAAAGGAAATTAGATCTATATTTGGATTATTACTTCTTTTTTGTTATTATTCTTAATATTATAGTTAATGTTAATATATTATTTATTTTTTTAATTATTTATTTTGAATTTACGATCAACATATCCAGGTAAACCAATTTCACCGTATGCTAAATAAATGAATAAAAAAGAAAAAAGAAAGAAAGATGAATAAGTGAGAGAATAATTTATAAATATAAATAATTATTTTAATGTTTACCCAAGTCAGCAGGAATAAGTAACCTTCTAACTTCTTTTTCACACATGCCTTGTATACCTTGTTCAAGACCTTTCATCATTTTATCATATCCTATATATTATTATTATTATCAAAAGCATAATAGATAATAGATAGTACTATATATTAGCCTTCATTCGTTTTCTCTTATATGTATTTATATTTTACCAAAAATATATTTTTGAACACCAGTTTCATAAGTATTTTCAAAATAAGTTTCCGTATTCCATTGACGAGCAGTATAATGTAATTCTATTCTAGCATTAGTTGATGCTTGTACACACTTTGTAGGCTTATGTATGGTCCCTATATATAATATATTAATATAATAAGAATATATTTAATGTACGTTTGTACATGTTTGTATACTGTTTATTTATTTATTTTTTTTACAGAGTATTACTTACTTCCTAAAACACTATTTCCTGTAGGTGGTATTCCATCATCTAAAGCATAATTATATTTTGTAAATGCCAATAATAAAATAGAAAATATATATATAATAGTTGTTGAGCACTTCATTTTTTTAATATAAAAAATTAGAAAGAAAGAAAGAAAGAAAGAAAAAGAGAGAGAGAGAGAGAGAGAGAGAGTGAGAGAATAAAAGAAAAAATAATAAAATTATTTTTTTTTACCCAAAAAGAGAATTAAAAAAGATCGGGATATGAAATTGATTATTTGATTTTTTTTCTAAAAGAGATAAAAAAATATAAATTTGGTAATAAAAAAATTATAATCTCAGCCATATATACACTTCTTTTGATATAGACAATGTATGTATAGATAAGATTATTTAAAAGGTGAGATGTATAATGTTGATATGTATAATAAACGGTTAAAAAAATGAATTATTTTTTTAAAAAAAATTACAAACATACACACACACACACACATATATATATATATATATATATGTATGTATGTATGTATATATGTATTGATCTCACTACATTGTAAAAAATAAAAAAAAATAAAAGATTTTAATATGGTATATATTTGAAAAATTGAATACGTATAAATAATAAAAAGAAACCCCCTCCATATTTATATTATTTTAGTTAATACATATGTGCGCTTATTTATTATACTTGAAGGTTTCTGGAATTTTAGAAAGTTTATTTGATGAAGCAAGAGGTTGTGCTGATTTCCTAATTTGGGTGTTGTACTCTAGAATGTAACTCTATTCTCATCTTTTGATATAATAACGACAGTAATAATAATAATAAAAAAAGACAACAATAAACCTTGATGTAATAATGTCAATAAAAAGAAAAAGAAAAAGGGATATAGATAAATAGTAAAAAAAAAAAAAAAGTAAGCCTCGATGGTTGTATTTTATTTTTATTTTTTATTTATTCTGTATCCAACAATAACGTATATATTTCTTTCCATGCAGGTAATCCTTTTTATTATTATTCGTATTGATATACTTCATTTTTATCAAAGAAATAGGTTAGCTATGGTTAAATAAGGGTCTTTTAAAATAAAATACTTTTTTTTTCATACTTTCACTGGTGATTACCTATTTAAGTAATCTTTCTAGCAAATGTAAGCTTATTTTCGATATCGTTTATTTATCGTTTTTTTATACTCATTTACAAAATATTTTTCTATTTATTTTTATAAAAACATATAAACTGTTTTACTTATGTACATACATATATGTTTGTTTGTTTGTTTTTTGTTCTTTGTTATTTTTTTTTATTTTTTGGGACAACTACATGCATAAAAATAATTATGCAATCGAAAACCCTCTTTTTTTTATATATGTGTATATTTATAGATATATAAAAGGTTTCGGTTTAATTTAGAAAATATTTATTTTTGATTTTTACTATATCCGAGCCATGTGGCAATGAATAGCAAAAGAATAAGATGATGAAATGATGGTTACAAATTATTCTTTTTCAAGAATAAGAGGAAGAGTGAAAGAATAAAATTTTCATTATTAGAAAAGATTACACAAAGAAAAAAAAAAAGCTACATGCCTTTTAAACCTAATTTTAATCCCCGCAGATGTTAAACGTATCACTTTTTTTTTTTTCTCTTTCTCTTCTAATATAGTAATTAGTAGATGTGTATTTTTAAAATTCATTATTATTATCGCCAAGTTTCAATATTTAACGGATTTCATTATTTTTTGGAATTGTTTCATCTTTCGTTTTTTTTTTTCTTTTCTTTTTTGCCTTGTTACCAATTATAGTACTACTTATTCATTTATTTACACATTTTATTTATTTATTTATTTATTTATCATATTTTAACAAAATGATTCAACTATGCTTTAAAAAAATCGTAAACTGATTTTGGATGATCCCGACTATTTTTATTTATGTATTGCATTTTGTATATATAAACAAACACACTCATTAATATTTTATTTTTTTTAAAAAAAAGGGTAGGTTTTTATATTATCATTTTTGGTTTTCATAAACTTTGATATTCGTTTTATGAAGTGGAGATCATAAATTAATTTTGTTTTCAAAAAAGAAAAAAGGAAAAGAAAAGAAAAAGGAAAAGATGGTGTGTATAAATTAATTATATCAAAAAGAAGAAAAGGTTGATCTGAGTTTATATATATATATATATATATATTTTTACATTTGATTTTCCTTTTTTTTTCGGACGGTCTTCCGAATGGTTCCCATAGAGTCATTTATAAAAAAAAAAAAAAAAAATGATTGCACAAAAACCTTAAATTATATTTGAGACACGACAAAAAGTGATTCTAGGTCTAAACTTTAAAAAAAGTATTTAATAATAGCAAAGGTTTATATATCCTCGTCTTTGAATGTATCATTTTAAAGTTTATGGGCTAATAAATATAAAGGGTGTTTAAATTTATTTTATTTTATATTTTTTTCTTTTACGTTTCTTTTCTTTTTTCGCCCACATTCGTCCGTGATTCATGTTATACAACATGATCCAAATAAGTTTTAAAAAAAAAAAATAAAGCTGCTACGTGTTTGATCAAACATAGTGGCATTTTTATTTATTTTCTTTTTTCGCTTTTCTTTATACATGATAGTTTCAATTTTGTTTCAATTTTTTTTTTTTTTGATTTAGTATTATATATATATTTTTTTTATTAAATAAAAGAATTACAATATTAAAAATAAAAATTTATAATTACGGCGATAAAATAAAAAAAGTAAAAGGCGAGAGTAATTGGATAGTATTGTCAATGAAGTACAAACGTGACACCATTTTAAATTTAAATTTACCTATTCGGATTTTGGTCTTGACATAGCAACAATTCCACTTTGATACTCATGTTTTACTGGTAAACTTTTTTTTTTTTTTTTGCTTGCATATCATTTTTTTTTAGGTACAAACATTCTATTAAAACGCCGCCCGATGATTCGCGTAAATTTTATTTTTTCTCTCTCTACCTTTTCTTTTCCTTTTCCCTTTTTCTTTTTTTTTTTTTTCTTTAAGCAATTCCTTTTATTTTTTTTCCTTTCTTTAAATCTAATTGTTAATTGTAAGAGTATATATATACATACATACATACACACACACGCACACACACACACACACACATATATATATATATATATATTTATTTATTTACTTGTACTTGTTCATATATATATATAAATATATAAAAAAAAACCTTATCACTTATAACCCTTTTTAATTATTGGTGTGCCTTTTTATTTTAAAACTTTTATATTCATATATTTTTGTTTCATTTTTTTTTCTCTTTCTCTTTTAAAACAGGCGTATTTTTTTTTTTATTTTCTATCAACTTAAAAAAGAATGGCTGAAAATACAAAAGCTTTCCCTGAAGGATGGTTTATGATTAAGAATCTTAACAATGGTTTTGTGTTAAGTCTTGAAGAAGGTTCTCACTCTACTGGTGCCCGTGTTGTTTTGACTTCTTTAAATATTAAAGATATAAAAGAAACTACTCTCTGGCGTGTGGATGATCAACAACGTCTTGTAAATAAACAAACTGGTCAAGTTATGGATATTTCAAATGGTAAAATAAAATCATATATATATATATTTACATTTATTATTACTATAAATATGTATAATCCTGATTTGTGTGAGAAAAAAAAAGATGTATTAATAATAATTATTCTTCTTCTTTTTATTATTATTATTATCATGCTATTATTTTAGGTAAAGTGAAATCAGGCACTGATATTGTACAACAAATAGCTTCAACTAAGGGTGAACATAACCAATCTTTTGGTTTAAATACTGATGGACATATCTTTGTTAAGAAAAGTCCTAATTTTGTCTTGGGTATTAAAGAACCTTTACTTTTTGGTCGTGAAGGTCTTCCTTGTCATCTTCAATCTCGTTCTTCTAGAAAGGAACAAAAATGGGACTTTGTTATCCCTGTTCTTAAACAATCCTCCTCTATCCATAGCTCAGTAGCAAGTCTTAAAAAGAGTGATAGTATTAGCACTACTGGTAGTTTAGATGGTAATAAAAAAAAAAAGGAAAAAGGAAAAGCATATATAATAACAATTTGATATATATTTACTTTATGATCCTCTCTCTTTATTTAGACGCTGCCTCTATTTCTTCAAGTGTTGATTATCAAGACGAACAAAATAAATCTATCACTACTGGTTATTTCCCACCTAATGAATTCTTTATTAAATCTGTATCCAATGGTTATTACATTGGTGCTGATGCTTCTGAAGTGACTAAAGCTGGTGCTGCTTTATCTATTGATAAATTCCGTAAATCCACTTATAAGAGTCAACTTTGGACTTATGAAAGTACTACTCATCGTATCGTCAACAAACTTTCTGGTTTGGTACTTAGTGCTGGCAATGATTTGAAAGAAGATACTCATGTTCACCAAATGGCGGTTGGTGCTACAAAGTATCAAGAATGGCAATGGACTAAGTCTGGTCAATTATGTTTAAAAGACCATCCCGATTGGGTTCTTGGTTTTAAAACCAGCGTTTTCAATATCAGCCGTGAAGGTGCTCATTTATACATTCAAAAGGCCGATGTGAAAAAGGCTCAAATGCAAACTTTCCAAGTAGTTTTACCTATTTTCAAAGAACACAGCTCAACAACTACTGTAACAGAAACTCCTCGCGGTCAATTCCCTGATGGCTGGTTCTTTGTAAAGAGTCAAGCTCATGGTCTTGTTTTATCTGTTTTGGATTCTGGCACTTTAGCTGCTGAAGCTACTGCTGTTCGTCTTGACGTCGCAAGTTATTCTCGTCAATTATGGAAATTCAAGAATGGCTTTTTGATTAATAAAGCTTCCAATTATGTTTTGGATGTAAAGGGTGGGGATATTTTCTCAGGTGCTACTCTTTGTCAATACAAGGAAAAGAAGAAGGATAATGCTAATCAACAATGGGGTTTAAATATGGATCATAGTATTTTTACCAAAGCTAATTCTAAATATGTATTGACTTTACAAGAAAATGAATCCGTTCGTTCAAAGGTCTTTTTGGCTGAAAAATCTGCTAAAGCTGTCAAAGAACAAACTTGGAACTTTGTTTTACCTGTATTTAAGAAGAAGAAAGGTAATTAAAAAAAAATCATTCGAGGAATAATAAATGAGGAAAAAGAGGTGTGGAGTTTTAAAAGCGAAATTAAATAATAATAACCATCATATCATTATTATTACTATTATTAAAATAGGTGAACAAGTTACTAAAACTACTACTGTGGTCAAGAAAACCGTTATTCATCGCTATGTTCATTACCCACGAGGTTGGTTCTTTATTCGTTCTTCTTTACCTGGTGCTACTTTAGAAAACGCTCAAGTTTTAACCGCTAACGCTGATAAACAAACTGTCCGCATTTCTGCTTTGGATCGTGAAAAGTGGCACGCTCAATTATGGACCTTTGTTGATGGTTCAGTTGTTAATTATGAAACTCAATTAGCAATTAACGTAAATGGTAATGTTTAATGTTTATATTTATTTATTTATTTTATCAAGTGCTTTTTTTATTTATTATTTATTATTTTTAAAGATTACACAAAAGAAAATTCTTTAATTATACTATTTTAGTACACATGAAACTAATAATACTTTTTTTTATTTATATAATGATGATGATGATGATCATTTCCTTTATTATTACTATTTCTATTTTATAGCATTAAATGTAGGTGAAACTGTGAAACAATCTGTGCAACAAAACTTAAGTAAGAAACAATCATGGGCTTTAACTACGGAAGGTCATTTTATTCAACTTGGTGAACCTACACTTGGTGTTGTACCTAGTGAAGATGGTTCTTTAGTATTAAAACATATTGATCATCTTCAACAACAAACTTCTCGTTGGGATCTTTTAGAACCTCAATTCAAGTATGAACATCGCACTCAAATTTTAATATCATGGAAGATCTCTCTTTTGAAAGAATGGCGTAATGTTAATTCTGCTACCATCCATACCCAAAAAGTGACTCCTTCTGTTGCTTCATGGCCTGAAGATATCTTTTATATTACCACTGGTCAAGGTGATGCTTTGGTTCCTGATAAAAATGAAGCTCATTCTAGTCTTACTTCCCGTGCTTTGAAAACTGAAAATCATGAAAGCTTTAGATGGTGCTTCAGAAATGGTTATCTTGTCCATGTAACTACTGGTCTTGTCTTACATGCTAGAGGTAAATATAAATAATAAATAAATAACCATAAATTCAAAATAATAATAATAATAATAGATAGGCGAATATATTAATTTTTTTTTATTGTTATTTTTTTAATAAACAGATTTAACCAATAGTTCTGGATTAGAAATTCGTGCTCAAGAAACTGATAAGGATGGTCATGTTCATCAAAATCAATCTTGGATCATTCATACTGATGGTTCCATCATTTCAGCTACCAACAAGTTACTTGGATTAGGTGGTCATAAATTTATTGAATTATGTGATATTAAAAAGGCTCGTCAACATATCTCATGGTCTGTAGTTATTGGTCATTATGAAAAGGATGTTCTTATTAGTTTCCGTCGTTATATACTAACAATTGCTACTATCAAGAGTAAGTATTTTTTTTAAATAGTTGGTTTTTTTTATTAAAAAAAAAAGGGAAAAAAATGGTACTTTTTTTTTTTAAAAAATTGTAAACTCATTAATTGATTTTTTTTATAAAAAATAAAAATAAAAACATAGGTTCATCTCAACACGAACTTGTTACTCGTTCTTATGGTGTTTTCCCTGAACAATGGATCTTTATTCGTTCCAAACAAGATCCTAATCTAGTCATTACTGCCAAGACTACTAAAGAAGGTGCTAGATTGGTTCTTTCTAAATTAGATTTCCAAAACTTTAAACAGCAACTTTGGCATGTTCGTGATGATAGTTGTTTAGTCAATTATGCAAGTAATTTAGTAATTGATATTGCTGGCGGTCAAATCATTCGTGGCGCCAACATTATTCAATATAGCGAAAAACTTTGGAGAAGATCTCGTAAGAATCAAATGTGGGGTCTTTCAGTTGATGGTCATATTCATCCAGAATCAAGAAATGGTTTAGTCCTTGCTCCTAAGCAAGCTCTTCAAGAAGGTGTTGAATTAACTCTCGCCTCTCGCGGTGCTTTGGATCGTCATGAACAACAATGGACATTCGCTGCCCCTGTCTTCCGTAATAAGAGTGGTGCTATGATTAATGTTGGCCTTACTGGTAATAAGGTGATTACTGATGTCATTGTTAATGGTATCACTGAAGCTACTATTTCTCAAACTGACCGTCACGTCTATCGTCGTACTGTCAAGAAAACTGTGGTACGTCGTTGGGGTATTTTCCCTGATAATGAATTCTTTGTTCGTTTGAATTATGGTACAGAACGTTATGCTTTAACTGTTGAAAAGGAAGCCACTAAAGAAAATGAACATCAAGTGACCTTACGTGCTATGAATTATAAGGAATATAAATATCAATTATGGTCTTATCGTGATGGTCACCTTGTTAATAGTCAAACTGGTTTAGCTTTGGAATTGGAACAAGAAGGAAAGGATGTATTGATTGAATCCGGGTTACAAGCTCCTGCTGTAGTACGTGAATTCTCCATGAGTGAAAATCAATTTTTTGCTTTAGGTATTCGTGGTGAAATTCATTTACAATCCAATTCTCGTTTACTTATTGCTGTGGCTCATGAAGAACGTGCTACCTTTGACGGTGCTCAATTGGGTGCTAAGCGTATTAAGGTAAATCGTGAAGTAAAAGACAACAAGGAAGAAACCACTTTGAAATCTTCTGAATGGATGAGATGGAGTTTCTCTACCCCTGTTTTCAAAAAGGTTACTGATGCCAACGGTGTGGTTACAGAAGTTCTCGAACACGAATGCAAGGATCACTCTTTACACACAAAGGAAAATGATGACACTTGCTCTGAAAATGATGTTTCCGACGATGATGATTCAGAAGATGATTCTGACGATGATTTGGATGAATCTGATGATGATGGTGAACTTTTGGATTACGACGATGATAAAGTATTAACTGATGCTTCCGATTCTGGTATTTCAAACCGTAGTCGTACCAGCCAATCCAAACGTCATTCTTATAGACTTGAAAAGAAAGGATCCTTTGTTCTCCCCGATGATTATGTTCCTACTGGATTTGAAAAAGTGGAACGTATCAAGGATCATCAATCCACCAACTTCCCCACCTCTGGTTACTTCTTTATTAAAAATAAATTACATGGTTATTATCTCGAAGCCGAAGAAGATAAAACCCACACCAATATTAAAGTTGTTTTATCTCAACTTAAATCCACTGATTTTGCTAGTCAATTATGGTCTTACAAAGATGGCTTCTTATACAATTTGAAATATGGTGCTTTGGTTTTGGATGCATCTGCTGCTGAAGTCACTACGGCCGGTGATCTTGTTCATTTATCAAAAGCTAGTGCTACCGTTGAAGATGCCAATGACCAACAATGGGGTTGGTTGAATGAAGGTGTGATTTTCCTTAAGGCTCGTCGTTCTTTCATTCTTTCCATCAAAGAAGCTGCTTCTTCTACTAAACATAATTGCGTCGATGTTTTTGTTTTAGAAGAAAAACCTCGTTTAAAGGCTAAGTCTCCTCGCCCTGAACAAAGTTGGACCCTTCAAATACCTAGCTTAATACCTACTGCTGCTAGCGCTAGCGGATCCAAGGTTGTTGTTCCTGATACAAAGTCATCATCATCTTCCTTATCTACTGCTTTGACTATTGCTGGTGCTGCTGCTATTTCTACGCTTTCTTATAAATGGTTCTCTAAATTAACTCGTATTACTACTATCACTACTACTCACTGGTCTGAAAAATGGTTTATGATCAGTTATGGTTCTAACAACTTGTTCTTAGGTGCTGGTTTGGATAAAGATCAAGCAGTTGGTTTATATCAACTTAAAGAATCAGACGACCAAAAGCGTTTCCTTTGGACTTTTGTTGATGGTTATTTAGTTAACTATCGCTATTCATTAAGATTGATCTTCTGCTTAAAAAGTAAGTGATTTACATTTATTTATTTATTTATTTTTTTATTTTTATTTTTTTTAATTTTCAAGCTCAATTTTTTTCTTTTCTTTTTTCTTTCTGTTTTTTCTTTTTTTTAATACAACCAATTAGCACAACGTTGGTTACTTACTAATTCTGAAACTGAATATGATCAACAATTCTCTATTGATACTAATGGTGTTATCACTTTAAGAATTCACAAGACCATTTACTATTTACGCTTTGTTTACAATTCTTCAGGTGAAACGCTTTTAGAAATTACTGAAAATGCGCACGACGCTTGTCAACACTGGCAATTACATGCTCCTGAATTCTCTAATGAAAAAGATGTTACTGAAGCTAATGAAGCTAAAACAAAAATTCATACTGTCATTCGCGAACAACAGCAACGTCGTCGTATTACTACAATTACTACCACTACTTGGACTATTACTCAACGACGCGCTTATTTCCCTGATTCTCCTTGGTTCTTTATTAAGGTCAATGTTGAAGGTAATAAGGATAGTAAAAATGACTATGTATTGGCTCAAGATGAAACTACCCATTCTTTAGTCATTAAGAAGATCTCATTCACTCAATTCAAGAGCCAATTATGGACATGGCGTGATAGTAATTTAATTAATTATGAATCTTCTCTTGCTATTGGTATTAAAGGTAAATACAATGAATATTTTTTTTTTCTCTCCATTCAAGGATATGATACTATTCATATTGCTACTGGTATTAACTCTAAATAAAAAATATTATAATTATTTTAAATTAGATAACAACTTAACGTTAATCACTTCTGGCTATAAATGGGTATTAAACACTGATGGTAATATCCATACTGAAGAATCCAATGGTGATATCTTAGTATTAGGTTACGAAGGTACCGAATTAAAAGATAATACTATTGTTAAGCTTTACACGGCCAAGAAATCAGAATCTATCAATTACACTTTAATTCGATGGGGTTTCACTACTCCTGTCTTTGGTAAACGTAAGACCGACACTTCAGCTACTACCACCACTTCAGCAACTGGTCAACAAGAAACACATGCCAGTATTACTGCTTCTATTGAACAAGGTGCTACTATTGACACTTTGGAAACTGTACAAGTTACTAAGCAAGAAGAAGATTATTATACTAGTGAAATCAATAATATGACAATTGTTACTGTTGAACATGTTCGTATTGTCGTTCGTACCTGGTGGTTAAGATTGGTACAAAGCATTACTGAACGTGCCGAAAAGGAAGGTGCTTCTGAAGAAGAAATCAAGACCATCATTGCTAAAGAAAAGGAAACTCTTTATGCTAAGTTAGATAAAGCTACATCTGGTACTACTGACAAACGTGTATCAGAAGAACTTGCTATTGCCATTAAGGAATCCAAGACTCTTGTTGAACAACAAACCACTGAAGCTCATAACTGCGCTGTCCAAGTTATCAAATCTACTGATAAGAAAGCCAAGGTTGAAGAACTTAACAAATTAACTAAGATTACAGAAGAAAAATTGAACATCACCATTACTGAAGACAAAGTTAAGCAAACTGTTCAAAAGGTATATAAAAAAGAAATAAATAAAATTATAATAATATAATTATATTAACATTTTAATATTAATATATTAATAATTATTTTACTTTTATATATATATTTTAGACCACTGAAAAAGAAAAAGAGCATGATCACACTGCTGCCATTGCTATTGGAGCTGGAGCTGCTGTTATTGGTGGAGCTATTGGTGGAGCTATTGCACTTAAGAAACATCATGATCATGAAAAGGAAGAAGCTGAAAAACAAAAGACTGAAAAGGTAACTTTAATATTTTTTTAATTTTTTTTTTATATACATGTTTTTTTTTTTAAAAAATTTTTTTTAACATTTAATATATATATATTTTTTAGACCACTATTGTTGAAGTTAAGCACGAAGCTACTAAACCAATTGTAAAGGTTGAAGAAAAGAAATCTGAAGCTGTAGTAGTTGTTGATGTTGAAAAGTCCAAGAACACTGCTACCGAACATGTCAATGTTGTTAAAGACAATGTTCATGGCTGGTTCTCTGGTTTCACTGGACGTGTCAATGAACGTATTCAAAAAGGTGGTGATGAAGCTAAGACCAAGGCTGACATTGAAAAGATTACCAAAGATGCTCGTGATGAATTACATGTAATTATTAAGGACACTAAGGAAAAGACCAAGGCTGCTGAAGGTGTACTTGTAACTGAAGATTCTCATGCTGAATTTGAAAAGACCATTACTGAAGTTCATGAAGCTGTAGCTGGCAAGATTACAGAAGTTGAAACCATTGTCAAGGAACACAAGGATACTGAAATCAAAGGTAAACTTGATGAAATTGTCGAAAAGAACAAGGAACACGTAAATGAAAAACTTGACAAATCTACCACAGTCATTCATGAACATATTGAAAAAGTCAAGAAACCTGAAGAACATCACGACCATAGCACTACTGTTACTATTGGTGGAGCTGGTGTTGCTGCTATTGGAGCTATTGGTGGAGCTATTGCACTTAAGAAACACCATGATGATAAAGTTGAAACTGAAAAGGTTCAAAAGGTAATTAGCAATATTATATATTTTATTTTAATTTATAAAAAAATTATACATAAAATAACTTATTAACTAAATAATAATTTAAATTAACAGGAAACTACTGTTGTTGAATCCCATGAAGGTCATTCCGATATTGCCATTGTAAATGTTGAAACTGTTCGTATTACTGTTCGTACCTGGTGGTTAAGATTAGTACAAAGTATTACTGAACGTGCCGAAAAGGAAGGTGCTTCTGAAGAAGAAATCAAGACCATCATTGCTAAAGAAAAGGAAACTCTTTACGCTAAGTTAGATAAAGCTACTTCTAGCACTACTGACAAACGTGTATCAGAAGAACTTGCTATTGCCATTAAGGAATCCAAGACTCTTGTTGAACAACAAACCACTGAAGCTCATAATTGTGCTGTTCAAGTTATCAAATCTACTGATAAGAAAGCCAAGGTTGAAGAACTTAACAAGTTAACTAAGGTTACAGAAGAAAAATTGAACATCACCATTACTGAAGACAAAGTTAAGCAAACTGTTCAAAAGGTATATAAAAAAATAAATAAATAATACTACAATAATATAATTATATTAACATTTTAATATTAATATATTAATAATTATTTTACTTTTATATATATATTTTAGACCACTGAAAAAGAAAAAGAACATGATCACACTGCTGCCATTGCTATTGGAGCTGGAGCTGCTGTTATTGGAGCTATTGGAGCAGGCATTGCAGTTAAGAAACACCATGACCATGAAAAGGAAGAAGCTGAAAAACAAAAGACTGAAAAGGTAACTTTATTATTTTTTTACATTTTTTTTTTTGATACACATGTTTTTTTTTTTTTTTTTTTTTTTTTTTTTAAAAAAAATATTAACATTTAATATATATATTTTTTTAGACCACTATTGTTGAAGTTAAACATGAAGCTACTAAACCAATTGTAAAGGTTGAAGAAAAGAAATCTGAAGCTGTAGTAGTTGTTGATGTTGAAAAGTCCAAGAACACCGCTACCGAACATGTCAATGTTGTTAAAGACAATGTTCATGGCTGGTTCTCTGGTTTCACTGGACGTGTCAATGAACGTATCCAAAAAGGTGGTGATGAAGCTAAGACCAAGGCTGACATTGAAAAGATTACCAAAGATGCTCGTGATGAATTACATGTAATTATTAAGGACACCAAGGAAAAGACAAAAGCTGCTGAAGGTGTACTTGTAACTGAAGATTCTCATGCTGAATTTGAAAAGACCATTACTGAAGTTCATGAAGCTGTAGCTGGCAAGATTACAGAAGTTGAAACCATTGTCAAGGAACACAAGGATACTGAAATCAAAGGTAAACTTGATGAAATTGTCGAAAAGAACAAGGAACACGTAAATGAAAAACTTGACAAATCTACCACAGTTATTCATGAACATATTGAAAAAGTCAAGAAACCTGAAGAACATCACGATCATAGCACTGCTATTGCTATTGGTACTGGTGCTGCTGTTATTGGTGGAGCTATTGGTGGAGCTATTGCACTTAAGAAACATCATGATCATGAAAAGGAAGAAGCTGAAAAACAAAAGGTTGAAAAGGTAACTTTAATATTTTTTTAATTTTTTTTTTATATACATGTTTTTTTTTTTTAAATTTTTTTTTTTAACATTTAATATATATATATTTTTTAGACCACTATTGTTGAAGTTAAGCACGAAACTACTAAACCAATTGTAAAGGTTGAAGAAAAGAAACCTGAAGCTGTTGTAGTTGTTGATGTTGAAAAGTCCAAGAACACTGCTACCGAACATGTCAATGTTGTTAAAGACAATGTTCATGGCTGGTTCTCTGGTTTCACTGGACGTGTCAATGAACGTATTCAAAAAGGTGGTGATGAAGCTAAGACCAAGGCTGACATTGAAAAGATTACCAAGGATGCTCGTGATGAATTACATGTAATTATTAAGGACACTAAGGAAAAGACCAAGGCTGCTGAAGGTGTACTTGTAACTGAAGATTCTCATGCTGAATTTGAAAAGACCATTACTGAAGTTCATGAAGCTGTAGCTGGCAAGATTACAGAAGTTGAAACCATTGTCAAGGAACACAAGGATACTGAAATCAAAGGTAAACTCGATGAAATTGTTGAAAAGAACAAGGAACACGTAAATGAAAAACTTGACAAATCTACCACAGTCATTCATGAACACATTGAAAAAGTCAAGAAACCTGAAGAACATCACGATCATAGCACTGCTATTGCTATTGGTACTGGTGCTGCTGTTATTGGTGGAGCTATTGGTGGAGCTATTGCACTTAAGAAACATCATGATCATGAAAAGGAAGAAGCTGAAAAACAAAAGGTCGAAAAGGTAATTTTTTTTTTTTTTTTAAATTATAAATTCATGATTAATTTTTTTTTTAAAAAAAAATATTAATATTTAATATACATCTTTTTTTTAGACCACTATTGTTGAAGTTAAGCATGAAGCTACTAAACCAGTCGTAAAGGTTGAAGAAAAGAAATCTGAAGCTGTTGTAGTTGTTGATGTTGAAAAGTCCAAGAGCACTGCTACTGAACATGTCAATGTTGTTAAAGACAATGTTCATGGCTGGTTCTCTGGTTTCACTGGACGTGTCAATGAACGTATTCAAAAAGGTGGTGATGAAGCTAAGACCAAGGCTGACATTGAAAAGATTACCAAAGATGCTCGTGATGAATTACATGTAATTATTAAGGACACCAAGGAAAAGACCAAGGCTGCTGAAGGTGTACTTGTAACTGAAGATTCTCATGCTGAATTTGAAAAGACCATTACTGAAGTTCATGAAGCTGTAGCTGGCAAGATTACAGAAGTTGAAACCATTGTCAAGGAACACAAGGATACTGAAATCAAAGGTAAACTTGATGAAATTGTCGAAAAGAACAAGGAACACGTAAATGAAAAACTTGACAAATCTACCACAGTTATTCATGAACATATTGAAAAAGTCAAGAAACCTGAAGAACATCACGACCATAGCACTATTGGTGGAGCTGGTGTTGCTGCTATTGGAGCTATTGGTGGAGCTATTGCACTTAAGAAACACCATGATGATAAAGTTGAAACTGAAAAGGTTCAAAAGGTAATTAGCAATATTATATATTTTATTTTATTTTATAAAAAAAATTATACATTGAATAGCTTATCAACTAAATAACAATTTAAATTGATAGGAAACTACTGTTGTTGCAACTCATGAAGGTCACTCTGATGTTGCCATTGTAAATGTTGAAACTGTTCGTATTACTGTTCGTACCTGGTGGTTAAGATTAGTACAAAGTATTACTGAACGTGCCGAAAAGGAAGGTGCTTCTGAAGAAGAAATCAAGACCATCATTGCTAAAGAAAAGGAAACTCTTTATGCTAAGTTAGATAAAGCTACTTCTAGCACTACTGACAAACGTGTATCAGAAGAACTTGCTATTGCCATTAAGGAATCCAAGACTCTTGTTGAACAACAAACCACTGAAGCTCATAATTGTGCTGTTCAAGTTATCAAATCTACTGATAAGAAAGCCAAGGTTGAAGAACTTAACAAGTTAACTAAGGTTACAGAAGAAAAATTGAACATCACCATTACTGAAGACAAAGTTAAGCAAACTGTTCAAAAGGTATATAAAAAAATAAATAAATAATACTACAATAATATAATTATATTAACATTTTAATATTAATATATTAATAATTATTTTACTTTTATATATATATTTTAGACCACTGAAAAAGAAAAAGAACACGATCACACTGCTGCCATTGCTATTGGAGCTGGAGCTGCTGTTATTGGTGGAGCTATTGGTGGAGCTATTGCACTTAAGAAACATCATGATCATGAAAAGGAAGAAGCTGAAAAACAAAAGACTGAAAAGGTAAATTTAATTTTTTTTTTTTTAAGTTATAAATTCATGATTATTTTTATTTAAAAAAAAATATTAATATTTAATATATATCTTTTTTTTAGACCACTATTGTTGAAGTTAAACATGAAGCTACTAAACCAATTGTAAAGGTTGAAGAAAAGAAATCTGAAGCTGTAGTAGTTGTTGATGTTGAAAAGTCCAAGAACACCGCTACCGAACATGTCAATGTTGTTAAAGACAATGTTCATGGCTGGTTCTCTGGTTTCACTGGACGTGTCAATGAACGTATTCAAAAAGGTGGTGATGAAGCTAAGACCAAGGCTGACATTGAAAAGATTACCAAAGATGCTCGTGATGAATTACATGTAATTATTAAGGACACCAAGGAAAAGACCAAGGCTGCTGAAGGTGTACTTGTAACTGAAGATTCTCATGCTGAATTTGAAAAGACCATTACTGAAGTTCATGAAGCTGTAGCTGGCAAGATTACAGAAGTTGAAACCATTGTCAAGGAACACAAGGATACTGAAATCAAAGGTAAACTTGATGAAATTGTCGAAAAGAACAAGGAACACGTAAATGAAAAACTTGACAAATCTACCACAGTCATTCATGAACATATTGAAAAAGTCAAGAAACCTGAAGAACATCACGATCATAGCACTGCTATTGCTATTGGTACTGGTGCTGCTGTTATTGGTGGAGCTATTGGTGGAGCTATTGCACTTAAGAAACATCATGATCATGAAAAGGAAGAAGCTGAAAAGCAAAAGACTGAAAAGGTAAATTTAATTTTTTTTTTTTTAAGTTATAAATTCATGATTATTTTTATTTAAAAAAAAATATTAATATTTAATATATATATTTTTTTTAGACCACTATTGTTGAAGTTAAACATGAAGCTACTAAACCAGTCGTAAAGGTTGAAGAAAAGAAATCTGAAGCTGTTGTAGTTGTTGATGTTGAAAAGTCCAAGAACACTGCTACCGAACATGTCAATGTTGTTAAAGACAATGTTCATGGCTGGTTCTCTGGTTTCACTGGACGTGTCAATGAACGTATCCAAAAAGGTGGTGATGAAGCTAAGACCAAGGCTGACATTGAAAAGATTACCAAAGATGCTCGTGATGAATTACATGTAATTATTAAGGACACCAAGGAAAAGACCAAGGCTGCTGAAGGTGTACTTGTAACTGAAGATTCTCATGCTGAATTTGAAAAGACCATTACTGAAGTTCATGAAGCTGTAGCTGGCAAGATTACAGAAGTTGAAACCATTGTCAAGGAACACAAGGATACTGAAATCAAAGGTAAACTTGATGAAATTGTTGAAAAGAACAAGGAACATGTCAACGAAAAGCTTGACAAATCTACCACAGTTATTCATGAACACATTGAAAAAGTCAAGAAACCTGAAGAACATCACGATCATAGCACTACTATTGCTATTGGAGCTGGTGTTGCTGCTATTGGAGCTATTGGTGGAGCTATTGCACTTAAGAAACATCATGATCATGAAAAGGAAGAAGCTGAAAAGCAAAAGACTGAAAAGGTAAATTTAATTTTTTTTTTTTTAAGTTATAAATTCATGATTATTTTTATTTAAAAAAAAATATTAATATTTAATATATATCTTTTTTTTAGACCACTATTGTTGAAGTTAAACATGAAGCTACTAAACCAATTGTAAAGGTTGAAGAAAAGAAATCTGAAGCTGTAGTAGTTGTTGATGTTGAAAAGTCCAAGAACACCGCTACCGAACATGTCAATGTTGTTAAAGACAATGTTCATGGCTGGTTCTCTGGTTTCACTGGACGTGTCAATGAACGTATTCAAAAAGGTGGTGATGAAGCTAAGACCAAGGCTGACATTGAAAAGATTACCAAAGATGCTCGTGATGAATTACATGTAATCATTAAGGACACCAAGGAAAAGACAAAAGCTGCTGAAGGTGTACTTGTAACTGAAGATTCTCATGCTGAATTTGAAAAGACCATTACTGAAGTTCATGAAGCTGTAGCTGGCAAGATTACAGAAGTTGAAACCATTGTCAAGGAACACAAGGATACTGAAATCAAAGGTAAACTTGATGAAATTGTTGAAAAGAACAAGGAACATGTCAACGAAAAGCTTGACAAATCTACCACAGTTATTCATGAACACATTGAAAAAGTCAAGAAACCTGAAGAACATCACGATCATAGCACTGCTATTGCTATTGGTACTGGTGCTGCTGTTATTGGAGCTATTGGAGCAGGCATTGCAGTTAAGAAACATCATGATCATGAAAAGGAAGAAGCTGAAAAGCAAAAGGTTGAAAAGGTAAGTTTAATTTTTTTAAAAATATTTTTATATACATTTTTTTTTTAAAAAAATATTAATATTTAATATACATCTTTTTTTTAGACCACTATTGTTGAAGTTAAACATGAAGCTACTAAACCAGTCGTAAAGGTTGAAGAAAAGAAATCTGAAGCTGTAGTAGTTGTTGATGTTGAAAAGTCCAAGAGCACTGCTACTGAACATGTCAATGCTGTTAAAGACAATGTTCATGGCTGGTTCTCTGGTTTCACTGGACGTGTCAATGAACGTATTCAAAAAGGTGGTGATGAAGCTAAGACCAAGGCTGACATTGAAAAGATTACCAAAGATGCTCGTGATGAATTACATGTAATCATCAAAGACACCAAGGAAAAGACAAAAGCTGCTGAAGGTGTACTTGTAACTGAAGATTCTCATGCTGAATTTGAAAAGACCATTACTGAAGTTCATGAAGCTGTAGCTGGCAAGATTACAGAAGTTGAAACCATTGTCAAGGAACACAAGGATACTGAAATCAAAGGTAAACTTGATGAAATTGTCGAAAAGAACAAGGAACACGTAAATGAAAAACTTGACAAATCTACCACAGTTATTCATGAACATATTGAAAAAGTCAAGAAACCTGAAGAACATCACGACCATAGCACTACTGTTACTATTGGTGGAGCTGGTGTTGCTGCTATTGGAGCTATTGGTGGAGCTATTGCACTTAAGAAACACCATGATGATAAAGTTGAAACTGAAAAGGTTCAAAAGGTAATTAGCAATATTATATATTTTATTTTAATTTATAAAAAAATTATACATAAAATAACTTATTAACTAAATAATAATTTAAATTAACAGGAAACTACTGTTGTTGAATCCCATGAAGGTCATTCCGATATTGCCATTGTAAATGTTGAAACTGTTCGTATTACTGTTTGTACCTGGTGGTTAAGATTAGTACAAAGTATTACTGAACGTGCCGAAAAGGAAGGTGCTTCTGAAGAAGAAATCAAGACCATCATTGCTAAAGAAAAGGAAACTCTTTATGCTAAGTTAGATAAAGCTACTTCTAGCACTACTGACAAACGTGTATCAGAAGAACTTGCTATTGCCATTAAGGAATCCAAGACTCTTGTTGAACAACAAACCACTGAAGCTCATAATTGTGCTGTTCAAGTTATCAAATCTACTGATAAGAAAGCCAAGGTTGAAGAACTTAACAAGTTAACTAAGGTTACAGAAGAAAAATTGAACATCACCATTACTGAAGACAAAGTTAAGCAAACTGTTCAAAAGGTATATAAAAAAGAAATAAATAAAATTATAATAATATAATTATATTAACATTTTAATATTAATATATTAATAATTATTTTACTTTTATATATATATTTTAGACCACTGAAAAAGAAAAAGAACATGATCACACTGCTGCCATTGCTATTGGAGCTGGAGCTGCTGTTATTGGAGCTATTGGAGCAGGCATTGCAGTTAAGAAACACCATGACCATGAAAAGGAAGAAGCTGAAAAACAAAAGACTGAAAAGGTAACTTTATTATTTTTTTACATTTTTTTTTTTGATACACATGTTTTTTTTTTTTTTTTTTTTTTTTTTTTTAAAAAAAATATTAACATTTAATATATATATTTTTTTAGACCACTATTGTTGAAGTTAAACATGAAGCTACTAAACCAATTGTAAAGGTTGAAGAAAAGAAATCTGAAGCCGTTGTAGTTGTTGATGTTGAAAAGTCCAAGAACACCGCTACCGAACATGTCAATGTTGTTAAAGACAATGTTCATGGCTGGTTCTCTGGTTTCACTGGACGTGTCAATGAACGTATTCAAAAAGGTGGTGATGAAGCTAAGACCAAGGCTGACATTGAAAAGATTACCAAAGATGCTCGTGATGAATTACATGTAATTATTAAGGACACCAAGGAAAAGACCAAGGCTGCTGAAGGTGTACTTGTAACTGAAGATTCTCATGCTGAATTTGAAAAGACCATTACTGAAGTTCATGAAGCTGTAGCTGGCAAGATTACAGAAGTTGAAACCATTGTCAAGGAACACAAGGATACTGAAATCAAAGGTAAACTTGATGAAATTGTTGAAAAGAACAAGGAACACGTAAATGAAAAACTTGACAAATCTACCACAGTCATTCATGAACATATTGAAAAAGTCAAGAAACCTGAAGAACATCACGACCATAGCACTGCTATTGCTATTGGTACTGGTGCTGCTGTTATTGGTGGAGCTATTGGTGGAGCTATTGCACTTAAGAAACATCATGATCATGAAAAGGAAGAAGCTGAAAAACAAAAGGTCGAAAAGGTAATTTTTTTTTTTTTTTTAAATTATAAATTCATGATTAATTTTTTTTTTAAAAAAAAATATTAATATTTAATATACATCTTTTTTTTAGACCACTATTGTTGAAGTTAAGCATGAAGCTACTAAACCAGTCGTAAAGGTTGAAGAAAAGAAATCTGAAGCTGTTGTAGTTGTTGATGTTGAAAAGTCCAAGAACACTGCTACCGAACATGTCAATGTTGTTAAAGACAATGTTCATGGCTGGTTCTCTGGTTTCACTGGACGTGTCAATGAACGTATTCAAAAAGGTGGTGATGAAGCTAAGACCAAGGCTGACATTGAAAAGATTACCAAAGATGCTCGTGATGAATTACATGTAATTATTAAGGACACCAAGGAAAAGACCAAGGCTGCTGAAGGTGTACTTGTAACTGAAGATTCTCATGCTGAATTTGAAAAGACCATTACTGAAGTTCATGAAGCTGTAGCTGGCAAGATTACAGAAGTTGAAACCATTGTCAAGGAACACAAGGATACTGAAATCAAAGGTAAACTTGATGAAATTGTTGAAAAGAACAAGGAACACGTAAATGAAAAACTTGACAAATCTACCACAGTCATTCATGAACATATTGAAAAAGTCAAGAAACCTGAAGAACATCACGACCATAGCACTGCTATTGCTATTGGTACTGGTGCTGCTGTTATTGGTGGAGCTATTGGTGGAGCTATTGCACTTAAGAAACATCATGATCATGAAAAGGAAGAAGCTGAAAAACAAAAGGTCGAAAAGGTAATTTTTTTTTTTTTTTTTAAATTATAAATTCATGATTAATTTTTTTTTTAAAAAAAAATATTAATATTTAATATACATCTTTTTTTTAGACCACTATTGTTGAAGTTAAACATGAAGCTACTAAACCAGTCGTAAAGGTTGAAGAAAAGAAATCTGAAGCTGTAGTAGTTGTTGATGTTGAAAAGTCCAAGAGCACTGCTACTGAACATGTCAATGTTGTTAAAGACAATGTTCATGGCTGGTTCTCTGGTTTCACTGGACGTGTCAATGAACGTATTCAAAAAGGTGGTGATGAAGCTAAGACCAAGGCTGACATTGAAAAGATTACCAAAGATGCTCGTGATGAATTACATGTAATTATTAAGGACACCAAGGAAAAGACCAAGGCTGCTGAAGGTGTACTTGTAACTGAAGATTCTCATGCTGAATTTGAAAAGACCATTACTGAAGTTCATGAAGCTGTAGCTGGCAAGATTACAGAAGTTGAAACCATTGTCAAGGAACACAAGGATACTGAAATCAAAGGTAAACTTGATGAAATTGTCGAAAAGAACAAGGAACACGTAAATGAAAAACTTGACAAATCTACCACAGTCATTCATGAACATATTGAAAAAGTCAAGAAACCTGAAGAACATCACGATCATAGCACTGCTATTGCTATTGGTACTGGTGCTGCTGTTATTGGTGGAGCTATTGGTGGAGCTATTGCACTTAAGAAACATCATGATCATGAAAAGGAAGAAGCTGAAAAGCAAAAGACTGAAAAGGTAAATTTAATTTTTTTTTTTTTAAGTTATAAATTCATGATTATTTTTATTTAAAAAAAAATATTAATATTTAATATATATATTTTTTTTAGACCACTATTGTTGAAGTTAAACATGAAGCTACTAAACCAGTCGTAAAGGTTGAAGAAAAGAAATCTGAAGCTGTTGTAGTTGTTGATGTTGAAAAGTCCAAGAACACTGCTACCGAACATGTCAATGTTGTTAAAGACAATGTTCATGGCTGGTTCTCTGGTTTCACTGGACGTGTCAATGAACGTATCCAAAAAGGTGGTGATGAAGCTAAGACCAAGGCTGACATTGAAAAGATTACCAAAGATGCTCGTGATGAATTACATGTAATTATTAAGGACACCAAGGAAAAGACCAAGGCTGCTGAAGGTGTACTTGTAACTGAAGATTCTCATGCTGAATTTGAAAAGACCATTACTGAAGTTCATGAAGCTGTAGCTGGCAAGATTACAGAAGTTGAAACCATTGTCAAGGAACACAAGGATACTGAAATCAAAGGTAAACTTGATGAAATTGTTGAAAAGAACAAGGAACATGTCAACGAAAAGCTTGACAAATCTACCACAGTTATTCATGAACACATTGAAAAAGTCAAGAAACCTGAAGAACATCACGATCATAGCACTACTATTGCTATTGGAGCTGGTGTTGCTGCTATTGGAGCTATTGGTGGAGCTATTGCACTTAAGAAACATCATGATCATGAAAAGGAAGAAGCTGAAAAGCAAAAGACTGAAAAGGTAAATTTAATTTTTTTTTTTTTAAGTTATAAATTCATGATTATTTTTATTTAAAAAAAATATTAATATTTAATATATATCTTTTTTTTAGACCACTATTGTTGAAGTTAAACATGAAGCTACTAAACCAATTGTAAAGGTTGAAGAAAAGAAATCTGAAGCTGTAGTAGTTGTTGATGTTGAAAAGTCCAAGAACACCGCTACCGAACATGTCAATGTTGTTAAAGACAATGTTCATGGCTGGTTCTCTGGTTTCACTGGACGTGTCAATGAACGTATTCAAAAAGGTGGTGATGAAGCTAAGACCAAGGCTGACATTGAAAAGATTACCAAAGATGCTCGTGATGAATTACATGTAATCATTAAGGACACCAAGGAAAAGACAAAAGCTGCTGAAGGTGTACTTGTAACTGAAGATTCTCATGCTGAATTTGAAAAGACCATTACTGAAGTTCATGAAGCTGTAGCTGGCAAGATTACAGAAGTTGAAACCATTGTCAAGGAACACAAGGATACTGAAATCAAAGGTAAACTTGATGAAATTGTTGAAAAGAACAAGGAACATGTCAACGAAAAGCTTGACAAATCTACCACAGTTATTCATGAACACATTGAAAAAGTCAAGAAACCTGAAGAACATCACGATCATAGCACTGCTATTGCTATTGGTACTGGTGCTGCTGTTATTGGAGCTATTGGAGCAGGCATTGCAGTTAAGAAACATCATGATCATGAAAAGGAAGAAGCTGAAAAGCAAAAGGTTGAAAAGGTAAGTTTAATTTTTTTAAAAATATTTTTATATACATTTTTTTTTTAAAAAAATATTAATATTTAATATACATCTTTTTTTTAGACCACTATTGTTGAAGTTAAACATGAAGCTACTAAACCAGTCGTAAAGGTTGAAGAAAAGAAATCTGAAGCTGTAGTAGTTGTTGATGTTGAAAAGTCCAAGAGCACTGCTACTGAACATGTCAATGCTGTTAAAGACAATGTTCATGGCTGGTTCTCTGGTTTCACTGGACGTGTCAATGAACGTATTCAAAAAGGTGGTGATGAAGCTAAGACCAAGGCTGACATTGAAAAGATTACCAAAGATGCTCGTGATGAATTACATGTAATCATCAAAGACACCAAGGAAAAGACAAAAGCTGCTGAAGGTGTACTTGTAACTGAAGATTCTCATGCTGAATTTGAAAAGACCATTACTGAAGTTCATGAAGCTGTAGCTGGCAAGATTACAGAAGTTGAAACCATTGTCAAGGAACACAAGGATACTGAAATCAAAGGTAAACTTGATGAAATTGTCGAAAAGAACAAGGAACACGTAAATGAAAAACTTGACAAATCTACCACAGTTATTCATGAACATATTGAAAAAGTCAAGAAACCTGAAGAACATCACGACCATAGCACTACTGTTACTATTGGTGGAGCTGGTGTTGCTGCTATTGGAGCTATTGGTGGAGCTATTGCACTTAAGAAACACCATGATGATAAAGTTGAAACTGAAAAGGTTCAAAAGGTAATTAGCAATATTATATATTTTATTTTAATTTATAAAAAAATTATACATAAAATAACTTATTAACTAAATAATAATTTAAATTAACAGGAAACTACTGTTGTTGAATCCCATGAAGGTCATTCCGATATTGCCATTGTAAATGTTGAAACTGTTCGTATTACTGTTTGTACCTGGTGGTTAAGATTAGTACAAAGTATTACTGAACGTGCCGAAAAGGAAGGTGCTTCTGAAGAAGAAATCAAGACCATCATTGCTAAAGAAAAGGAAACTCTTTATGCTAAGTTAGATAAAGCTACTTCTAGCACTACTGACAAACGTGTATCAGAAGAACTTGCTATTGCCATTAAGGAATCCAAGACTCTTGTTGAACAACAAACCACTGAAGCTCATAATTGTGCTGTTCAAGTTATCAAATCTACTGATAAGAAAGCCAAGGTTGAAGAACTTAACAAGTTAACTAAGGTTACAGAAGAAAAATTGAACATCACCATTACTGAAGACAAAGTTAAGCAAACTGTTCAAAAGGTATATAAAAAAGAAATAAATAAAATTATAATAATATAATTATATTAACATTTTAATATTAATATATTAATAATTATTTTACTTTTATATATATATTTTAGACCACTGAAAAAGAAAAAGAACATGATCACACTGCTGCCATTGCTATTGGAGCTGGAGCTGCTGTTATTGGAGCTATTGGAGCAGGCATTGCAGTTAAGAAACACCATGACCATGAAAAGGAAGAAGCTGAAAAACAAAAGACTGAAAAGGTAACTTTATTATTTTTTTACATTTTTTTTTTTGATACACATGTTTTTTTTTTTTTTTTTTTTTTTTTTTTTAAAAAAATATTAACATTTAATATATATATTTTTTTAGACCACTATTGTTGAAGTTAAACATGAAGCTACTAAACCAATTGTAAAGGTTGAAGAAAAGAAATCTGAAGCCGTTGTAGTTGTTGATGTTGAAAAGTCCAAGAACACCGCTACCGAACATGTCAATGTTGTTAAAGACAATGTTCATGGCTGGTTCTCTGGTTTCACTGGACGTGTCAATGAACGTATTCAAAAAGGTGGTGATGAAGCTAAGACCAAGGCTGACATTGAAAAGATTACCAAAGATGCTCGTGATGAATTACATGTAATTATTAAGGACACCAAGGAAAAGACCAAGGCTGCTGAAGGTGTACTTGTAACTGAAGATTCTCATGCTGAATTTGAAAAGACCATTACTGAAGTTCATGAAGCTGTAGCTGGCAAGATTACAGAAGTTGAAACCATTGTCAAGGAACACAAGGATACTGAAATCAAAGGTAAACTTGATGAAATTGTTGAAAAGAACAAGGAACACGTAAATGAAAAACTTGACAAATCTACCACAGTCATTCATGAACATATTGAAAAAGTCAAGAAACCTGAAGAACATCACGACCATAGCACTGCTATTGCTATTGGTACTGGTGCTGCTGTTATTGGTGGAGCTATTGGTGGAGCTATTGCACTTAAGAAACATCATGATCATGAAAAGGAAGAAGCTGAAAAACAAAAGGTCGAAAAGGTAATTTTTTTTTTTTTTTTAAATTATAAATTCATGATTAATTTTTTTTTTAAAAAAAAATATTAATATTTAATATACATCTTTTTTTTAGACCACTATTGTTGAAGTTAAGCATGAAGCTACTAAACCAGTCGTAAAGGTTGAAGAAAAGAAATCTGAAGCTGTTGTAGTTGTTGATGTTGAAAAGTCCAAGAACACTGCTACCGAACATGTCAATGTTGTTAAAGACAATGTTCATGGCTGGTTCTCTGGTTTCACTGGACGTGTCAATGAACGTATTCAAAAAGGTGGTGATGAAGCTAAGACCAAGGCTGACATTGAAAAGATTACCAAAGATGCTCGTGATGAATTACATGTAATTATTAAGGACACCAAGGAAAAGACCAAGGCTGCTGAAGGTGTACTTGTAACTGAAGATTCTCATGCTGAATTTGAAAAGACCATTACTGAAGTTCATGAAGCTGTAGCTGGCAAGATTACAGAAGTTGAAACCATTGTCAAGGAACACAAGGATACTGAAATCAAAGGTAAACTTGATGAAATTGTTGAAAAGAACAAGGAACACGTAAATGAAAAACTTGACAAATCTACCACAGTCATTCATGAACATATTGAAAAAGTCAAGAAACCTGAAGAACATCACGACCATAGCACTGCTATTGCTATTGGTACTGGTGCTGCTGTTATTGGTGGAGCTATTGGTGGAGCTATTGCACTTAAGAAACATCATGATCATGAAAAGGAAGAAGCTGAAAAACAAAAGGTCGAAAAGGTAATTTTTTTTTTTTTTTTTAAATTATAAATTCATGATTAATTTTTTTTTTAAAAAAAAATATTAATATTTAATATACATCTTTTTTTTAGACCACTATTGTTGAAGTTAAACATGAAGCTACTAAACCAGTCGTAAAGGTTGAAGAAAAGAAATCTGAAGCTGTAGTAGTTGTTGATGTTGAAAAGTCCAAGAGCACTGCTACTGAACATGTCAATGTTGTTAAAGACAATGTTCATGGCTGGTTCTCTGGTTTCACTGGACGTGTCAATGAACGTATTCAAAAAGGTGGTGATGAAGCTAAGACCAAGGCTGACATTGAAAAGATTACCAAAGATGCTCGTGATGAATTACATGTAATTATTAAGGACACCAAGGAAAAGACCAAGGCTGCTGAAGGTGTACTTGTAACTGAAGATTCTCATGCTGAATTTGAAAAGACCATTACTGAAGTTCATGAAGCTGTAGCTGGCAAGATTACAGAAGTTGAAACCATTGTCAAGGAACACAAGGATACTGAAATCAAAGGTAAACTTGATGAAATTGTCGAAAAGAACAAGGAACACGTAAATGAAAAACTTGACAAATCTACCACAGTTATTCATGAACATATTGAAAAAGTCAAGAAACCTGAAGAACATCACGATCATAGCACTACTATTGCTATTGGAGCTGGTGTTGCTGCTATTGGAGCTATTGGTGGAGCTATTGCACTCAAGAAACATCATGACCATGAAAAGGAAGATGCTCAAAAACAAAAAGTATGTTTATATACATATAAATCGATAGCATCTTTAGGTATATTGCTATTCATACGGTTTACTAACTGTTATTTTTTATTTTTATTGTTTCTGTTTATAGGTATCTGTTGTTGAATCTCTTGAAATTATTAATGTTGAAGATGTAAAAGTTTCTACAAAAGAACAAGTTAAAAACGATACATCCAAATTATTGACTTTAGCTTTGTCTGAGAGTGATGCTCGTATTTCTGGTTGGATTGATCAATTGATTGTCAAGATACAAATCATTATAACTCGTGGTAATGCTTCTGCTCAAGAAGACATTCTTAAACTTATTGAATCGGCACAGAAGGAATACATTACCATAATTGAAGAATCTAAGCAAAAAATTACCATTCAAGTCGAAACTGTTAGTACTAAGCAAACCGATGAAGAAGTAATTACTCAAATCACCAATGCTCGAAAATATGCTTTAGGTAGCTATGATAACATAAGTCTTTTGATTAAGTCTCAACTCGAAGCTCTTACTGCTGCTGTAAAAGAAACTAAAGATTTACAAGTTTTGAATGAACGTACCTCTTGGATCTTAACTCGTACAAAGAAACATAGTGAAAAGACTCTTAAGCATACTACTGAATCTTCGATTTCTGCTGCCTTTGAAGGTAAAACTATTACTTGGGTTGAAACTGCACAAATTCCTGAATCCTTCGGTTCTGTCAAGATCTTTGTATTTGATGTTTTAGACTCTGTTATTGATATTCATGGATCTCTTTTAACCGCCTGGGTCAAATTGAGCGAAAAGAAGAAGGGTGGCATAGCTAAATTAAATGCTCGTGAAGTTATTCAAAAATGGTATATTGCTTTCTTAGAAGAAAAGAAAAAACAAGGCAAATCTAGCAAAGATAAGGAAATCATCCGTGCTACTCTCTTGCATATTTTGAAGGAATATTCTGTAGAATGCTTATTTAATGATGAAGAATTACAATACTTGATCACTGCTTGGGAGCGATTGAATATCTTTGGCGATGCTACTAATAGTATCGGTCAATTGAAGAAAGGAGGCGTTTATGCTGTTGCTATGTCCTCTGAATTATCTACTCGTAGTATGATGACCCTTGCTCGTCATGGCTGTCTCTGCTGGCATTCTCAATTCTCGTCTGACGTTGCTTCTACCACTGTCGATGCTTATGCTTTACTTGAAACCACTGCCGATCTTTTGGACTTAGAAAACAAGAATGAGTTAGCTATTGTCTCATCTAATACTACTACTTTGGAAGCTGCCAAGAAACACGGCATGCATACTGTTCTTATTGATCGTCAAGATTTGCATACTGATAACCATTTTGATGCAACCTTTGATGGTTTGGATGTTTTAGCTGAAAGTTATCAGGTTTTTTCTGACCACCATTCTAAACAATTAACTCAATCTCGTTCTTGGATTCAACGTATTATTGATACTGCTACTGAAATTTTTTAAAATAGTATAATGTGAATTTTACTTTACCTTTTTTTCTGTTTTTTATTTTTAAAACTTTATTTTTTTCTATTCTCTTTTCGTTATTTATATTTTATTTTATTATTTTATTTTAAAACATTGGATTATGAATGATAAATAAAAGACATTATTTAATTTCATAAATATATTTGTTATCTTTATTTATTTATTAATAATAAAAATAATTATGATTATATATATTATTTTTTAACTACTGAATAGTGTGAACAATAACCATGGTCATCACTTGTTTCATTCATAACCCGATTCGAAGTGATGGTTTTTGATATAGGATCAACATGAAAAACAATACATAGGGAGATAGATTGTAAAGAAGAAAAAGGAAAAAAAGGAAAAGGGTGGTATTTAATCACCCCACGATTAACTAACCCATAAGGGTAACGAATCATACGAGACCAACGCTGATTACCACTAGCATCAAGACCAGGTGATTTGATACGAATTTGTGTGGATGCATTAACCAACTGTTTTTTTTCATTTTCTCCATTAAAAAACCCAGATGACATGAATGATAATGGTTGATCAAAATATTGACAATTTCCAAGAAGTTCTGCTGGTGTCATGATTGTAGTATTATTGTTACCATCCTTCTTTGCTTCATTTATTCCTTTTGTCATGGTGGTAATGATATCATTATTATTATTAAGTTGTTGTTGAAGAGGTACAAGTTGACTAAAGGCAAAAACACTTAAATCAGCTTGTTGAATTCTTATAGTCCACCAATTCCAATTATTTGCTTTTAACATTAAATCAAAAATAAGTTCTTTATCAGATGCCAATACATTCCCCATAGTAGATGAAATGTTTTTTAGTGGTACGGCTCTATAGCCAATGAAAAGGAACATACTGAATAATAATAAAAACATACACAGAAATATATAACGTAATAATCGACAACTGTATGATAATAAATAAAAATAGATATGATTTAATCGTGATACTTGTTTTGTACTATTTTATTTTGCAGTTTTTTTTTTTTTTTTTTTTTTTTTTTTTTTTTTCAATCCTTTTTATTTGTTATTATTATCATTCTTTTACATACCAGGAAATATTAACAGAAGAATGTTCATTATTGCCGTCGTCGTCATCACCGTTTATAGAGTATTGAGTATATTTAGGATGATGTCTTATAAGATAAACATGTTCACTATATCTACTACTATGATGATCGTCATATCCATCATCACTTGAACTTCCACCACCACCTTCATAGCGCCAAGGTTGAGCTGTATATAAATCATGATGATGATAACTTGGATGGTTATTACGAGGATGATCCATAACATGACTACGTAATTTGGGCCTACTTCTTTTAACCCAAGCATTATTTTGGTGATGATACATATCCATATCTTCAATTCCTTCATCCTGCTGATAATCACCTTGTTTCTTTTGTTGTTGTGATTGTTGGTGAAATGATTTTGATTTTTTACTATCATAGTGATGTTGATGATGATTAGGTAAATAAAGAGAAAAGGATCGTTGTTGTTGTTGTTGGTGAAGGAGATCATTAATAAAACCTTTTGATTCTTGATGTTTTAATGATAATGTAGAAGTGGATGGTATCGTTGATCTTTTAAAATTGGATAATATAGGAAATCGGTGTCTCTGTTGTTGCTTTTTATATTTTACATCTTGTGTTACTGTGGATGGCATTATTTGTTCATGATGACTATAGGGATATACATATTGCTCATATTCATCCGAATCTATAAAAATAAATACATATTTAAAAAAACAAAGCGTCAGATGATGATAATGATGATTTTTTTTTACTCTTTTATATATTTTACTGTTATTATTATTATTATTATTATATATATATATATATATATATACTTGTGCATATATACCTTCAACATTAGAAACAGCATCCACTAAATTACGATGAAATACTTCAGAAGGTGTTGCTGTACCATTTACTGGAGGAAGCTTTCGTTTTTTTTTCTTGATAGATTTTTTATCACTCTATATATATGAGAACATTAAATATATGGTAACGATAATGGTTACTAAGTATAAAATTAAACGAAAAATATGAAAAAAACTGCATAAAAACTTACATCGTTTTTATTATTAATTGATTTATTTTTATTTGAGGAATATGACATAGGAGGTGAATGGGATATAGCAGCATCTTGCCTTTTTGAAATTTTATTAGGTATCTTTATTGGACCGGGTATAGAATTATTTTTGCTGCTGCTCTTTTCATTGATACTATTACTACTACTATTGTTACTGTTATTGTTATTGTTACTGTTATTATTAACTGTTGGGATAGAAAGCATGACGGAAGAATTATTATTATTGATAAATAAGTCTTGTAAAGGAGTAGTAGCAGTAGTAGAGTTGGAACTGGCAATAGATAGTTGAATTGTTGAATTAGAAGTAGTCATAGAGTCTTGTATTTTATTATTATTATTATTATTATTATTATTATTATTATTATTATAATTATAATTATTCAAATCATGATCCATTATGATACTCTCATTATCCATTATTACTGACGTTGAAATTGAGGATGGCGTAATAGGGGTAAGTTGTTTTTGAGAATTGGAATTTGTTGAATTTAGTTGATGCATGGGGGATGGTTCAAAAGTAGCCTTTTCAACCGTTAAATTACGATCAAAATGGTGTAAAGGAAAATCACGTAAAGAGTGAGAATATTTATCAATATGAATAGAATTAAAAGTGGTCATACGAGGTCTTTGTATAGAAGTTTTAGTACCTACACTTTGACTAATGGTACTTTTTAAATCGTTTTCATTATTATTATTATTAAAAGGTATAGATGGTACAGGTATTGGTTGCTTATTACTATTATTACTATTCATTAATAGAATGAATATATATGTAGAGATATATACATAAATAAGTTGAACTAAAAAGATAAAGAAAAAAAAAAATAAAAAAGTGAAAGGGAAAGAGAGTGAGAAAGAGAAAAATCTTTACTTTTATTTCATTCCCAAATTTGGAAACAATACTATTATATATATATATATGTATATTTAAAGATCAGCGCTATTTTTTTAGTGATTGTAAGATAACTATTTATTTTATTTATATCTATTCTATAAAATACATATATACAGATATATATATACACATATATATTGTATTATTGTATTATTATATTATTTATTATACATGTATATATTTATATTATATTTTATAGCAATATAAATGTATATTCATACTTAAAGAGTAGTAACACAGACAGTAGCGGGAAATACATTTTAGTTGCATAAACGGTAGTATTGTGCGTACGTATTATTCCGTAAAAATAATCTTCATCATTACGTTCTTACATAGTTACATACGTAGGTAAGCAGCTAGATATTATAATATGTGAATGTAGATACGTATATAAAACCAAGGTGAGGGGAAAAAATATATATTGAACAATAGAATAAAAATAACATAATAAATAAAGCGTTTTCTCCTTTCGTAACCCTTTTTTTATAAGTAGGAGATATGTTCAAAGAAAAATATATATATATATATATATATATATATATAATATCTCCCTTTTTAACATATATCGTTTACTATAATATTTTTTAAGTTGAATATAATGAAACGGTTAATAAAAGGGAGATGATCATAGTAATTTCTTGGTTTCCTTTTTTGGGTTTTTTGCCTTTCTCCCCCTTATTTTTTTAATATGTTTTATTTAATTTTTTCTCTCTTTTTCATTTTTTATTCCTTCTCTCTCTCTCTCTCTCTCTTTTTTTTTTTTTTTTTTTTTTTTTTTATTTTTATTGTAATCGTCATGGATTAGATTAATAAAAATATTCAATTCATATTTTATAAATATTATATATATTATTATTTTTATTTTTGCATTTATCTATCATACGTATTTATATTATATTAATTGCAACCAAATTATTTCACTTTTTCAATATCTATTAACAACAACAACAACATATATTTATCTTTTTCTACTTATTTATTTACCTGCTCACTTAATTACTTATTACAAATGTATAAAACTCTTTTTCTTTTATTATCATTCCTCTTTTTTTATTTATTTCAAAACACTACAAGTCAAGAAATACCTTTAATTTTACCACAAACACCTACTTCCATAGCTCCATCCTTTTGTTTATCCTTACAAAACTCTTTAGCATGTCCTGCCTTTCAACAATTTTACATATCAACTGGTGTTGTGGATCGATACCCTTTTTTACCTAATAATATTACCACTATCCAAGATTTTGATAATAGTCTATTTCGTTATGTCAATTCGACAAGCAACTATTTATTGCAGCTGGGATGTCTTAGTACAAATTATAATCCTTTGGTTCCATATGCTCGTTATTCTTTAACTAAAATGTGTGCAAGATTAATTCAAGACCCCGAAGATTCTTTGCCTTGTAATACAAATCATCATTTAACCCCTCCTCCTTTATGTCAGCAAACATGTTTAGATTGGGTAGAAAGTGTTACAGCCATCACTGCCCAGCCAAATGTATGTAGTCATAATTTACAACGATCTGAGGCTATTACAAACTATACAATACATTGTCATTCTTGGCAAGGTTTTAATGCAACTATAGACGATAATTGCATTTCTGGTATAGCAAATGAACCTGAAAACTGTGGTAAAATAAAATAAAAAAAAGAATCTATATAAAATAAATGAATTCCCTCATTCCTGTTTTTTTATTAATCCTTTTTTTTTATTACTTATATAGGCTTTCGTGAAAATAACAGTGCATGTCAATTTTGTAGAAATACAACCAATTCAGCTAATAATAATTGTTGTGAAACTGTTGTTTGTCATGGAGGGATCAGTATTGGAACAATTGTCGGCATAAGTTTAGGGTCATTGATTGGAATTGGGATTTTTACTACTTGTTGTTTTTTCATTTGTTCTAAAAAGCGAAAAAAAGCATTAAAATCAGTACTTTTTAAACCATTTCCTTTTTTACGTTCCAGTTCATCCAATATAACACTATCTAAAAACAAACGTCATAATAATCAAGAAGAAGATGAAATAGATCAAGTGAATATAGAAATCAATAATAAAAAAGGAATAAAAAAGAAAAAAAATGAACAGCAAATAGAATATAATCAAAAGGACGAAGAAAAAAAAGAAAGTATTAATTTACATGATAGTGAAAAAGATGATAGCAATGACAAATATACGATTAAAAAAAAAGAATGGATAACCTCATCAGATGATTTAACTATTTTACCTTCAACGTTAACCATTGATCATCCATCATCCTCTTCCTTAACCATTACTACTCCTATTGATTATTCGCAATCTGATAATATTTTTGATGTAATTCATACCTATTCTCCTCGAATGGAAGACGAGTTATCTCTTAATATAGGAGATATGATTTTAAGAGTTTTACCTTTCGACGATGGTTGGGCTTTAGGTGTAAATCTAGCAACAGGTCTTAAAGGTGCTTTTCCTTTAGTTTGTGTTTCCACAACACCAGTCTCTTTAATGGATCAATGGCATTCTTTACCGAATGGCGTAGTTCCACCGGTTCGAATGGCTTCTTACAAATTACCTGCTTCTCCTACTTCTACACTGTTCAACGATTCTACTTTATAATGCTATTCCTCGCTTTACATAATATATTTGCTTTTTTTATACTTACATTATTTATTATTATTATTTTTTTCTCATTTTAAAAATATTGAAAATATTATGTTGTATTAAAAAAATAATCAAAAAAAAAAAAAAAAAAGATGGCCAAAAAAAATTATTATAAAGCAATTAAATAAAAAATAACTTCAATTAAAAAATACAAAGGCATTATTTATGTGTGACAACAATCGTTAATGCTAAATGGTGAAAAGGAAATAAAAATGGATCGGAGGTTATAATATAACAACCATTATTACTCATGGTGCATAGTTTCTTGTCACATTATATTTACGTGTAATGATTTAATTATTGCTAATAACCACTTTTTCGATAAATAATAATAATTGTATATTTATATGAATTTATATATATATATATATATATATATACATCTAAAATTTAATAATATTTATATTAAATATACTATTTTTTATTATTAATATGAATATCTTATGACGTAATATTAATATATATGGGTTAAAAAAATAGAATAAAAATTGGTTTCTTATAATTTATTATATTATAAATTATAAAATATATCTATGAATAACCACTCTCATTTTAAACTATTTTTTTTTATCTTATTGTTTAGCTTCTCAGTTCATGTACATATAAATATGCTATACCAATTTTATATATTTATGGCATAGATAAATTTACATTCCGCAGTTGGTGATTTTTAATTTTTATTGGGCCAAGTTTAAAGCCTATTTTTTTCACCTCTTTCGATTTTTTCTTTTTCTTTTCTTTTCTATTTTTCTTATTATCATTGTTATTATTATTATTATTATTATATATAATATAATATAATAACATTATAATAAACTATATTTGTTTTCTTTCTCATTCTATCACTCTTATTCTCTCTCTCTTTCTCTTTCTTTTTTTTTTAGCTCTATATATATACATTTTTATTCATATATATATATATATATATAGATTTTATCTTTATTTATTAATTTATATATGGATAAAATAGACTCACCAGAATGCTCAAGTTATTTTTGGTGTCGTCCTAGCGAAGTAGATTCAGAAGCCAGTTCTATTACTTCGCCTTATTCTAACAATGTATTTGAATCAGAAGGTAAATAATAATTAATAAATAGCACAAAGTTTTGTTATTATCATTATTATCTATGAGTATTATCATCATAACATTCGCCTACCTATATTATATAATATACCATTTCATCCATATAGAATTATCCTATTTTATACAGCACTCTTCTTCTTCAGCCACTTCTTCGCCACATCGTCAAAATAGTAATGATAATAGCGGAATAAATAGTCCTCAAAATGGTGAAGCTACTTCTTCGGTTTTTTGGGACGATCTTCATATTAATACAACTATGGATGGGTATACTTCAGCAAGTAATAATAATACACCTACACCATCCACATCATCCACATCAAAAGCAACAGTTGAAGCTTATACAACCGATAGATATAAACGAAAACAAACCAAAATGCTACTAGTCTCTTTGATAGAATCCTTTTGTAGAATTTATGGAGATAGTCCGGATGCTAATCGCAAAGTGTTTTTTTTAATCTGTCAAACTTTAAAATCTTTGGGTATCATTGATACGGAATTTATTGATGAAATGGCTAGCGTACGATCTACTTTTCAAAGAACCTTTCAAAAGTTATTTTATGCTGCTCTACATACGGTTCAAACCGAACCTTTTTTGGATCAACCTCAACGTTTATTAATTACTACCTCCAACAATGAAAAATTAAATGATAGCAATAATAATAGTAGTAGTAATATCTCTATCCTGACTTCTTTCACTAATTCATCTAATAATACATCAACATCAACATCAGCAAATTCATCTTCATCCAATATATCAACGTCCACTATATCTATTAATCCATTATTAACGCCTAGTGCTCTATCATCACCTTCAGGTTGGTTGGATTCATCTACTACCATGCATTCCACTAATTCTTCTTCAGCAACAGCATCATCATCTAAAAAAGTTTTGTTTGATCTTAGTATTCATCATTCAAGGTACCATAATGATTTTGTAGAATTATGTTTATTAGGTAGAGGTGGGTTTGCTAAAGCTTATAAAGTGAAAAATAAATTGGATGGTATTGATTATGCTATCAAAAAAGTCCCTTTAGGCCCGGATTTAGAAATCCAACAGCAACAACAAAGAAACGGATTAAATCATCATCATAATACAACACACCCTTATAAAAAAATATTTAGAGAAATTAAACATTTAGCTAGATTGGAACATCCTAATGTGATTCGATATTATGCTTCTTGGTTGGAATATGAAAATAATAGGTCTTTAGATGACGATGATGATGACGATGATTTGGACGAAGAAGAGGATAGCTATTTTCATAGCAAATATGGCCAAGATCTTTCAGGCTCTCAATATCAAAAACAAGTACCATCGAAAAAAAAGAAAAAAGAATTATTGTATCAACAGGGTTCTATATCTACTCCAACTTCTCCTACTAAAATATCAATACCAAAGAGCATGGTACCTGGTGGTTGGACTTTGTTTATTCAAATGCAATTATGTCAAAGTAAGAAAATAAAAAAGCATTTATGTATATGTCCGGAAAAAACAAGAAAAAGAGAAAAGAAAAAGAAAAAGTAAATAAATGGATGAGTAGGTAAATTAACTTATATATATATATATGTATGCATGTATATAATTTTCATAGCAACATTACATGATTATATTGAAATTCGAAATAAAGATTATGGGGTAGTGGATCCACAACGTAATATAGCATTGTTTACACAAATTTTATTGGGAACAGCATATATTCATGAACAAGGGTTGATTCATCGTGATTTAAAACCAAGTAATATCTTTTTAACTTTACCAACACCAACAAGTTTTGAAAATAGAATCCATCAACAAAAAAGAATAGAAGGGTATGATCAAAAAGTGAAAATAATAAAAGATAAAGAAGATAATAATGATGATGATGATGTCGATGGTGACGACGATGAAGGGCAGGAAAAAAATGATGAAAACGGTGAAGATGAAGATGAAGCATATTTACCATCGCACATATTATGGGAGGAATGTATACCAAAAATTGGCGACTTTGGATTAGCAGCACAACTGATGGACGAAGATACATTCACAGCTACAGCAACAGCGGCAACATCGTCAAACCATAAAAATAATAATAGCAGTAATGCATTACCATCACCAACATTAAAAGATATTGTTAAAAGCAGTCGCAAAAAATCAATCCCTTTACGTCGCACACCTACTATAGGTGTTGGAACAAGAACGTACGCTTCACCTGAACAACTTGCCTTTTCTGGTAGAGCTTATAATGAAAAAGTTGACATTTATTCTCTTGGGATCATCCTTTTTGAATTGTATCAACCATTTTCTACTTTTATGGAACGTGCTGACGCTATTAATAATTTGAAAAATGCCATGTTACCCGATGGTTTTGTTGAAAAATATCCTAAAGAAGTAAGTGATAATGGTGATGAATAATAAATATTAAAATGAAAGTAAAAAATGAAGAAGGATCTGAAAAAAGGCTATTTGATTTATTTTTATTTTATTTATATTTTTTTCTACAAGTCGGCATTGATTTTGTGGATGACAGACTATAACCCAAGTAGAAGGCCAAGTGTACACCAGATATTAGACTATGATTTATTTAATCAACCATCTACTGTAAGTAAAATAAAACAATAACGCGAAAAAGCGAATATAATAAAGGAGTTCATTCTATGTACTTAATATTTATATTTATTTTATTATATTAATTTATAGGACATGTTAGCTACTTTAACAGCAAAGTTAAAAGCAAAATCAGAAGCATTACATAGCAAAAATAAGCAAGTAGAAGATTTACAGATAGATATGAAAAGGATGGAAGAAGAAAGGCAGAAAGAGAAAGAAGAAATGCAGAAAAAATTAGATGAACTTCAAAAAAAATTAGATCGAATCGTTTGTAAATAACCATCATTTTTTTAGTTTATGAATATATATATATATATTATATATATATATATTATACATATTTATTATTTTTACTCATATTTATATTTATATTTATTTAATTATTTATTTTACATAATCACCGTTAATTTTTCCCTCTCTCCTTACTTAACAATATCTTTATCCATTATAATATCAATAATAAACATTTATTTATAATGGAATGGATAAAATAAAAAACCTCCATTGATTAAATAGAAATATTATACGTAATGTTTTACAAAGTGTATAATAGAATCAAATGTTATGTATTTTTTTTACTTTCATTTTTATTGACAAATAAATATAAAAAATAAAATGATTTATTCCTCATAACCAAATGTTTTCCGTCATGGCTATAATAAAAATGTAAAGAGTTAGAGTAAAAGTAGGCTGTGCGATATTTGTTATTTTTCAGAATTTTAGAATACTCCATATCCTAGCTACGTTTTTTAGCTATAGCTACTTTTTTTGCTTTTTTTATTACAGTACTTATAGCAAAATATGTACATCAGAAGTGAATATAATCAGAGAGTTTATTTAAATTGAAGTTTATTATAAAAATATTTAAAAACTACAATTTTTCCAAAATTCCTCCCCTTTGAAAATTTCAAAATACAGTAATTTTTTTTCAACTTATAAAAATGCTCTTCTTCTTTTATATATATAAATGAAAGTATAATTATGCATAAAAAAAATTTTTTTTACATAGCTAATTTATTATATACAATACTGCGAATACTATTTTCTATTATTATTAAAATAATTATATAAATCTACTGTTGAAACAACCATTTATTTATTCATTAATATAAATAATTAAATTTTTAGTTTATATACATTTAATTAATAACTTTCAAAATAAAACGAATAAAAAATAATTTTACAAGATTATTATCAATCTATTACTTTACGATTATTGGTCGATATATAAAAAATGCATAGGTATCGCTCATATTCTGCAAAAAAGAGATGTAGAGAAAGGAAAAGAAAAAAGGAGAGAAAAACAGTGTTTTTCAGCGATTTTCGCAATGGTCGTTAGTGGTTTTTAGTGATTGGTAATGATTTCACAATGATTTATAGCGTTTGCCAGTAGTATTGGTAACTCTTTTAAAAAAAGTTTGCTGAAATCTAAAACTAATAACCTCAAAACCATCTTTTTTGGGTATGTTAAATAATCACTAGCTTTCGTGAATAAATTGATAAGAATCCTTGATTAAACTGATATTCTATTTTTAACATTGAAATATTTGATTTGATTTAATAGAAAGGGGATGATGACGATGCACTGGTCGAAATCTATTACAATTTTCAATGAAGTTTGGTCCCAGTTTCATATTTATTATTTAATATAAGTATTGTATTGATTCAGTCCATTTATTTCTCTTATATAATACTTTTATAAACTATTTGGATATACCCTAATTTCAATTAAGAATAAATAATTCAGATAAAGATTCACATAAAGAAAAATGAGCAAATGGTTGTTTGAGAAATCTGTTATGTTTTTATAAAACCATCCATTTGTTCATACGATTTTAATCAAACTGATATCTTGTTTGTGGTGCTTTGTTCTAATACATCATCTTTATTTTTAATCCAGTGATTATACTCCTTTCTATGATGGTAAAATTATGCTTAAGTTATCTTTTTTTTTTTTTAGTTCTATTGGAGACTCGCCATTTAAACTGGCTAGTTTTAGTCTCTGTATTGTTACTTCAGTTGAATTATTGATACCATTGGATAGCATTTTTGAAATATGTATTATTATGAGTATTTTAAAAGTAAAGATATAAAAAAGAAAGATAGGAAGAAGAAAAAAGTGGTGTCTATAAAGCTCTTACTAAAAAAAGTGTTACCTGTTAAAACCCGCCTTTTTTTTTTTTGTTGAACTGAATTATTTTTTTATTTTTCTATGCACTTATGGAAACTCTTAAATATAAAAAGATCACTTACTGCATTGTTATTTAAAATAAAAATAAAAATAAAAAAACATATATTTCTTTTTTTATTTTTATTTTTATTATATTTTTTCAAGAAATTTAGAATAATATGATTTTTTTTTTTAAAATAAACTCCATATAATAATAGAGGGATAAAACTTTATTTACCCCAGATTAGTTTGTCAATTAAACTTTTTACCACCTAAGTACAACATTAATTTTTTTTTTTATCACATGTATAACATAATGTATATAAGTGTAACATATATATATATCATAAATTTTTAATATTATTATTTTTTAAAAGAAAAGAAAGTAAAAAAATTAAAAATAAAAATTAAAAGCTAAATAACTAAAAAAAAAAGATATTACTAAATATTAAAAAATAAATAAACTGAGTAAAATGAATAATAAAGAATAAGATTAAAATAATACATAAAATAAAAATAATACATAAAAATTAAATGAAATATTAAAAAGATAAACGAAAATTAGAGAGATGTTTTTCTTGATAAAGAAGTAGAAGGAGATAATATAAAACCACTACCAACACCACCACTACCAATAATTTCACTTTCGTTCTTGAAATTTCCTTGATTTCTTTTTTTATTATTATTAGATGAGGAAGAGGAAGGGTAACGTAATAGGGAAGCCAAATCCTTTTTACCAACTAAAGTACCCTTTGTAGCTTGTTCATTAATATAACCTAAACAACTATGGCATTTCAAGATTAAAGCATTTTCCATAGAGTATTTACTTTTAGCACGAAGTCCAGCACCAATATGAAAATCCTTCTTTTCGGTACATTTTAAAATATAATCTAATTCATGTTTTGCATCTGCATAAAGTTCATCCATTAATAGTAATTGCGCTTTTTCATACACTGCAAAATAATAAATCCAATGATCCAATTGAATATGGTTAGCCATTTCCAAAATTTGTTGAATTGAATGGCGATGGCGCACTTTATAAGGATGGTGTTTCCTTAATTCATCATGACCTAATAATTTAAGGATTTTACTTTTGCCACCAAATGATTTATTACTATTGTTTTTATTTTCCATTTTTAATTGTTTTTTGGGGGCCATCTGATCCATTTTTTTCTTTTTTTCTTTTTCCATTTCCATTTGTTGCTGTTGTTCTTCTTCTTCTTTAAATATGTATTCGGGGTCTTTAAATAGTGCTTCATCTTCTTCATCCATTTCATCTTCTACTTCTTCTTCTTCCTCTTCTTCTTCTTCTCCATCATCATCTTCTTGTTCCAATAAAAAGCGATATAAAGTAGCTCTTAATAAATGGCTAAGGCACCGATCATCATAAACATATAATGATTTACTTGTTTCCAACCGTTGAATAGTATTATCAATTCGTTGTAAATTCTTTTTAATCCAAGTAGCAGGCATTAATTCCAGAGCACCAATTGAAAGTAAAAATTCTAAATCAGGGAATAATAACCTATTTCCTTGTAAATCAAATTTTCTAGCCTTTCTAGCAACAAATTTCTAATGAAAATAATGGATAAAAAAAATAGGCATTTGTATAAATATTTTTGTACTTACTGTTATTTCCACTCTTATTATATTTGTTTATTTACTTATTTAAAACTTACTTCAATAAAAATAGATTTCCCAGCAATTTTTTGTTTTAAACTAGTAACTTGGGACATGAGTTTAGCTGATTTTTTCAATAGCTGATCTCTTTTCGTACCTGGTAAACAATATTCTAAAGCAATCAAATAAAGCATCAAAGCTTCCAAATAAGTATAAACACATTTTGACCATTGACTATGCTGATTTAAAATCCGAAACATTTCATAAGCAGTTTTCCAATCTTGTTCAATCATAGCTAAAGTACCCAGTTCCCAATGACAAATATGTTGTAACTGAGGCCATAACTGCTGTGCATTAAGAGCTCGATAATAATAATGTTTACTTGATTCCAGTTTTCTTTGAGTTGCTAATTGTCTTCCTTTAAAAGCCAAAAAAATCATGCCATTAGGATATAATTTTAAATGATAATCCAAAACCTGATTTCCCAATTCTTGATCCACATGAGATAAAGGTGTTAGTTTACATAAAATAATATTATAACCTATTAATATTAAGTCAGTAAATTGTCTGCGTAATCCTTCATTTCCACTTTGCATCATTGTTGACAAGTTTTGATTATTGGTTTTTTTTAAATGATCATCCCATCCACCTATAGAACGACAATAATACATGGCTAATGTTCGATCGCCTCTAAAACCAACATATTCAACTAATCTTAATAAGAAATCAGGGATAGCCGATAAAACCAAATTAAACCCAGCCATTCCTAAAACGATACCAGAGATCAAATGACCGTCTAATTCAAATGGGTTCAAAAGGTCTTCTTTTTCTTTTTCTTGAGGTTGTAGTTGTGTTACTTTTGCAGCTTGATCCAGCATATATAACATGTAATTTTCCAAAGATTTATAAATAGAATGACACTGGTAAGCTTTAATTAATTCTTTAATAGCTAAAAGGAAATTTTGATCATATAAAATTTGTAATCCAGCTTTTAATAGATTGGCTTCAGCATAAATAAGCTCTGCATGACGTTGAACTGGTGTCATGGAAATGATATCTTGCACTGATAAAGAGGTTTTCAATTTAGTTTTCCAAGTAGATAAACGATATTTATCAGCTAATTGATATGTATCCTTCATGGCTTCAATGGCTTTTAAAATATCTTCCTTTTGAAATGTTAAAATGGCTGTCCCAGCTAATAAAAAGGCATAAGACAAGGAATGATACATGGACTTGTGCCTATTAGGGACTACTACATCAAGGCATTCATCAATTTGAGAATTTAAAAACAAATCTAAAGCTCTTCTTACTTCTAATAAATCATGATATAGCATTTTATCCATTTGTTCCAGTACTTGCTGTTTTTTGTTGCTATTTTCTTGATCTTTATTATTAGTAGTAGTAGTAGCTAGCGACGATTGTTGTCGCGTTGTTATTCTTTCATCAGACTGTCCAAGGGTATTATATTTGGATGGTTTTAAATGAGTTAAGGAATATAAAGAAGGAGCTGTTTGATCTACATTGTCCATAGTATTAGCATTATCCCAACTAGGTAACCACTTGGTTTTTAAAGTGGGTACCATTTAGGTTAAAAATAATAATAAAAAAAATAAAATATGTTTATAAATATATATGAACAAAAGAAAGAAAGAGAGAGAGAGTGAAAAAAAAAAAAGAGAGAGAGGTTTTTTCTTTTTTTTAAGATTAAAATTCTAATTTTTTTTTTCTGTCACACATAATAAAAGTATATTAATACCATTGAGGGAAAAATACTAGAGACAAGTTATTTCACGTGATTTATTTTATCTTTAAACTTTTTCACACATTTAAAAAAAGGGGAAAGTAACTCCAGTAGTTTAATTATAATTAATTAATTGTGTATGTGTGTTTATATGTACTATTTATTATATTATGGTTATCATAATTCTTAAGAGCATTTTGATTACTATTAATTAGAGTAATTTGTTATTGTTTTTTTATTCTAAATATTATTACTTTATTACGATTCATTCAAGAATATTAATTGTTTTAATAGTCATTATGCTAATTTTCATTATATATATATATATATAAACAATTATTTAATAAAGTTAAAATTTATTTTGTTATTTATTGTTAAACTAAAAACTATATTATAAACTCCAGTTTCCCCTTTTGATGATTCACATGTTGTAATTATTATGCGTTAAAAATGTTGAATATGATTAATCGTGTACCATAAATATATATCCTACCTATTCATCATTACCACTACCAGATTTGTCTTTAAAAAATAATTACTTTATTTTTTTCATAGTAATAAAACGGGATCTTCTTGATAATGAATTTGTTTCCATTGTTTATTTTTTCTTTCCTCATCCCATTGTTTTAAAATCATTGGTTTAAACATTGGACTAATCCCTGTCCCGGAAATATCTAAATAGGCAAGTTGGCGACACTGAAGTACCACATGTTGAATTCCTTGTTCATTCACTTGATTCAAAAATGCTAAAGAAAGATATTTTAATTTTTGGCAATGTGTAGCTAATAATGCGAAATATTGGTTGGTGATTTTCCAACATCGAACCAAATGTAACAATGTTAATTGAGGACAATGTAAAGCTATAGCTTGTACTGTATTATCTGTAATATCATAGAGCGAATTTAATCGAAGATCGGTTAAAGTAGTCGACCACATCGGTAAAGAAGTGGTTAAACAGGTATCGGTAACAAATCCACAAAATGATAAATCTAAATGTGTCAATGCTGTTGTCGTTGCCGTTGATAATGACGATGACTGATCTTTATTAGTAACCTTATTTTTTTCATTTTGTATCCATGCCATCCAAGAATCGATTGTAATATTTCGTACTAAGTCTAACCAAAGACCTTTTAACGAGTGATGGTATTGCCGTTTAGGGTGATGGGATAAAGAAGCTAAAGCATACATAGTGTATCTACCTACATTAGTACACCCAGATAATTTTAAGTAATTTAATTGATAGCACTGTTCAATAACATAGGCCATATCAATATCTTTTACTTTTGTTAACCACTCTGCTTCTTTTAAAGTGGTATCTAGTTCTTTATAATTTTCTTCTACTTCCACTTCAGCATCAATATCATCCATTATATTATTACTGTCATTACTTTTTTTTATTGTCGATAACCATTCTAAACCAGTATTATCAAAATCTATTTTAGATAATCGTATATATCCTTGCCTTTCTATTTCTTCGTCTGTTGCATAATGATGTCGATGGAAAGCTACACTTTTTGGCAAGAGCTTAGGTGAGGGTTTTAATACAAGTGAAGTTATATGATGAACCCATGGTGATTTTAATACATTAATAGAATAAAGAAATGCTTGCCAATGATATGTGGTACGAATATAAATATTCTGATACAATATAGGACAAGTTACAATATGCCAGTGTTTATTGACAATAGCTAATTGTGGCAAACTGGACCTTGGTATAAAACTAATAATCGTTTGAAGGATTTCCGTTGGAAAGTCGAGAGATTTGGTAAAAAGGGCAGTAGTAGTTCTATAATTATATTGTTGTTGTGTATCTAAATTTTCTATATTATTTAATTCATTATCGTTTGCAAATAAATAGAATTTCATTTAGAAGAAAATAAAAATATATGTTAAAACTAGTGTGTAGTTAGTGTGAAAGAGAAGGAAAAAAAAAAATTAACATGGAAAAATATCACTAAAAATAATAATCCGCCACTAATCTTTTATGCACTGAAAATAAACCGGGGTTTAAAAAAGTAATCTATTTTTTAAAAAAAATCTACTGCAATATCTAAGTATTAAAAAGAAAAAAAAATCAAGTAAATGTACATATGTTTTAAAAAGAAAAAAAAAGAAACGAAATATAATAATAATAATTCAATATACAATAAACATAAAACATAAACATATAAAAAAATAAAATAAAATAAAATAAAATAAAATAAAATAAAATAAAATAAATCAAGGTAATATTATATATAATGATAGTTGTTGTATAGTAGTAGTTGTTGGTATTTATAATTCTTCTTTTTGTTTTAATAATTTAGTATTTACATATTGATGATGACGCTCTTTTAATTTCTCTAAGACCAAGAATGTAACTATTGTATGAGGTCCTAATCGAATAAAAGCAGGCATCCAACCTCGGAATAATGATCCTAAACCTTCCGTTTTTACCATATGAGCCATAATTTTCAAAGGGTGCGTGCCATCATGCACGTGAGCACTCATAATTCGAGTTTTTACTACATCCAACGGTGAACAAACAGTAGTTGCTACTAATCCCTATTTAATATAAATTAACATAAAAAAAAATGATAGATAGAATTAATATTTTTTCTAGCGTTTCAATTTTTTTAAAAAAATATATTCTTTTTTTAATAATAATATTTATTATTACCGAAAGTAAACTAGCAGTAAAATGAGTAGTTAAACCATCTTGAAACCCAAATTGTTTAATAGCTATTGTTTTAAATTCATCATAACTTGTCATTTGTGATACAGTAATTAAGACAGCTCTTTGTGTACTAGGTCCAATCCCTCTTAGCAAAACCTTTGGCCCTTCTTCTCTGCATATCCTATACATCCCATCAATCACATTTTTATAATGCCGTTGTTTTTCTATAGGTAATTGCCCATCATTTTGCATTCGTACATTCACTACATCACTTGGATTCCCAAAAGCACCTCCTAATATTCCTGCTGCTGTTGAACATATTAAAAGTTGTTGAAATGTAGGTTCTATTAATTATATAAAAAAATCATCAATAAATATCATCGATACTAATAATTACCAATCTAATTCACTTTATTGTTATTATTATTATTTTAATTTAATCGTTGCCATCATTATCTAATCCTTTTTTTTCCTCTCTTCGCTTTTTATATTTATATATTTATATTACTTACTTTGATGTCCAGCTATTAGCCATTTAAAATAATCATATAAACCAAATCTTATAGTAGAATAAGTACCTTGTCTTAATAAACTAGCATCCACACCGGTATATAATGCCTTAAATCCTTCCTTTGATACAATAGTTCGCATAGTTTTAATCATATTTAAAGGACGAAATAACTTCCAATCCCAAGTAAGTTGTGATTGAGTTCTGATAGCCGTTTGGATCCTTACTTTGGTGAGATCAAAAGGGTGTGATACAAATACAGCTACACAAGAAGCTATACCTCCATAATAAAAAGGTGCTGGTGGTACTGGCGAAGAAGTGGAATGGATCCTATTAAAAGTATTGGCGGCAGTAGTGGTGGCAGTAGAGGTAGTGGAAGAAGACACAGCAATGTTTGCTGATCGATACATATAAATGAAAAAATTACCTAGTTGATCAAAAGATAAGATAAATAAAAGAAAAAAGAAAAGCAATAACAATAATAAAAAATTATGAAAAAGGAAAAAGAGGATGACAAAAAATATAAAAATTCCCCTTTTATTTAAAAAAAAAAAATGAAGCGGAGAGTAAAAACTAAACCAGTTGAAAAAGAGTGAAAAGAAAAGAGAAAGAATGAAAAAGTAGGAAAAAGTAGGAATGAAAAAGGCGAAAAATGAAACTTGATATTTTTTCTTTATTTATTTACTTGTATTACTATTGTTTATTATTTATCAATTGGAATAAAATTAACCGAAGTTTTGATCATTTTCCAACATGATTTTAGAAGATTAAACATGATTTGATGAAAAAAAACTTTGCCATTTTATATATATATTATTTTAAGGGAATTTGGTTGGTTGACCACTTTAAAAAAAATGAACCGGAAAGCTGCGGCTGGTTAAAAAAAAATAATAAAAATCTGGAACTGAAAAAAAAAAATTACCCTTTCTCTTTTTTTTCCTTACTCTTCCCTCTGTATTTTATTAATAATAAATATAAAAAACCGAAATCCTAAATATACCATACCACACTCAATAATAGCGTTTATTTTTACCTTTTTAAATAATGTCTTCCGAACAAGTTACTACTTCTACTAATATTAATACTAATACTGTCAATACTGCCGCTGGCACTGCTTCTTCTGAAAATACCGTCCAGCAGGCGCGCCACCGCTCTGAAAAAAAAGTCATCGATCAAGATAATAAAAAAAAATGGCAAGGATCTAAAAAACCAAAAAAGAAAACTACTGATAATAATAATGATGAAACTACTGATGCAACAAAAAAGAAATATAGAGGTAATAATAGATCATACTTTAAAAAACAACATGGGGCTTTAAATAAACAAGAGAAACATGATGACAACAGCAATAATAATAAGAATAAAAAGGAAGAAAGTGAAAAAGCAAATGGCCAAGATAGTCAACAAGAAGAAGAAGAAGAACAAGAAGAAGGTGATGCTTGTTTTATTTGTACTGAACCTATTGTTACTTATGCTGTTACTTCTTGTAATCATCGTACCTGTCATTTATGTTCTCTTCGACTACGTGCACTTTATGAAAATAAAAACTGCGTTTACTGTAAGGTAAGAAATAATCAATCCATTAATTAAAAAGAAAATAAAAACCTCCCTCCTCATTTATATAAAAAATACAGATAAATATTAAAGCATAAATAGAGGTAGATAAAAAAAATATTCATTTTTTTTTATTATTTCTTTCTCTTTTTTATAATATCACCTTTATTTAGACGGAACAAAAGGCAGTGATCTTTACAAAAGATGCAACAAAATTATTTGAAGAGTTCACTGATAAGGATATATGTTATGTGGATAAAAAGCTGGATATACGTTTTGAAAGCGAACTGATTCATCAAGATACAAAATTACTTTTACAATACAATTGCCCTGATCCTAAATGCGATATCTCTTGTAGTGGTTGGAACGAATTAAAAAAACATGCTAATAATGATCATAATTTACAATTATGGTAACAAATCAATTAATTATAAATACTATTATTATTATAAAATAGATGGACATTATTATTCCTTTTATTAACATAATATATTTTTTTACTTTTTTATTTTATTTTATTAGTGATTTATGCATAAAGAATAAAAAGATCTTTGCTCATGAACATACCTTATTTACTTATCCTCAATTAAACAAACATCTGAAATCTGGTGATAAAGAAGATTCTGGATTTGGAGGTCACCCTGAATGTCAATTTTGTAGGAAAAGGTTTTATGGTAATGATGAACTCTTTTTACATTGTAGAGAAAAACATGAACAGTGTCATATATGTGTAAGAAATGGTATTAGGCATCAATATTACGCTGACTATAACGGTTTGGTAAGCTATTATTACATATGAGAAAATAAGCATATAAATAAAGAGCTTACAATGATGATAATAATAATAACATATTTACAAAATATATTATTCTCTATATTTATATTAATTTAGGAAAAACATTTTAGAAATGATCATTACTTGTGTATGTATCGCGAATGTTTGGACCAAAAATTCATTGTGTTTGAATCTGAATTAGACTTAAAGGCTCATGAAGTTGAAATTCATGGTGCTTCTGGGCGTGTTGATCTTAATTTTGAATATGGCTATCGACCAGGATCTTCTACACGCCAAAAAAATAAGCAACCACAACCACAACCACAACAACAGCAACAGCAACATACTTCAACTGCTGCTTCCACTTCAAATGATACAGTAAGTATATCCAATGAAGATTTCCCTTCTATTCATGGTAACAGTAGTAGCAATACAAACACGGAACGAACAATACCTGGGCAACCAAAAAAACAAAAAGAAAAACAGCAACAAAGGTTACAAAAACCGAAAGGATTTGGTAATCTAAGTGAAGCAGATAATTGGCCAGTTTTAAATAAATCCTCATCTGGAACAACTGAATCACACACATCAACAATAACCAATAATCATAATGAAGAAGCTATACAACGCCATGCTGAATTTTTAAGAAAAGTGGCTACTTTATTAAATGGACCTCAAGGTGTAGAACAATTCCGTGCGTTAACAACAGCTTATAGAAATAATACAATGGATAGCACTACCTATGTAAAAGAAATTCGTAATTTATGTGGTAATGATTCATCCAAAGCATCTACCATATTAAAGGGTGTTGAAAATTTAATGGATAAAGAAAATAAAAAGAAAGAAATATTAAATACTTGGAGAAACACACAAGCTACTGTAAGTTAAATAATAACACCATACTGATGTATAAATATAATAGCAATATAGTACAATGGATTATATCAAAAGTACTTACCTTTCTTTTTTTAAAAAAAAAAAATGATCAGGAACAAAATTTCCCTGCTTTAACGCCTGTCAATGGTAGATCAAGTGTAGGTCATGCATCTTCCAAACGAGTCTTGGTTATTAAAGAAGGTAGTACTAGAGTAGGTGGAACAAAAACAACAAGTAAATCACGTGCCGGTGTTTGGGATCGAGTGGCCAATGCTGCTAATAATTCTACCTCCTCATCCACTACAACAAATAATAAAATAAATAGTAACAATGGTTCTCCAGTCTCTTCAAGACCTAATTCGCCCATGTTTTTCCCTACACCTCAACTAAATAAAAATAAAACAGCTTGGGCTGGTACTTCGTCATCATCTTCATCAAGAGATCAATCAAAAGAAGATTTCCCTTCTATTTCTCAGCAATTCCCATCTTTACCTAATACAAAACAAACACACCCTACTATTCTTAATATGCGCCGTAATAATAATCCTTCTGGCCAATCTTCTTCTGCATGGTCCCCATCTTCCTCATCTTTAGATAATAATAATAATAACAATGACACGGATGAAGGATCATCTAATCACGATAAAAAGAAAAAAGGAAAAAAAGGAAAACAAGTTTTATTCCGCGTTGGTTTGTAAAATGGGCATGTACATATAAATAAGTTGGGTTATATTTATTATATCTTTCATTTTTTTTTTATTTTTTTTGCATCATTCATTTAATTAGATTCTTTTTTATAATTTTTTTTTTTATTTAATCATTCTTCATATACATATTTATATAAATTTATATAAAAAATAAAAAACAAATAAAAATATATAACCATTTAATTTAAATAAATAAATAAAAAAGACATTTTGTAAGCAAGCTCTTACCACTGATTATACCATGTCAAAAATAAATCTTTTTTTTGAGTCACATATATAATTTTACTTTTTTTTAAAAAAGAAATTGGTCTTAGGACGTACACGATTGCGGAGCTGTGTACAAAAAAAAAGACAGTGTATATTTACAATCGTGATTTAATTAAATCAGTACTATAAAAAAGAAACTTAGTAGGGTAGTACAAGATCTTATAACAGCAAATAGTTATCATTTCTTAATATAATGAATGAATAGTAAAGAAACTTTATAGAATTTCTAGTTATCTGATTGAACTTTTTTTTTTGGTATCACTTAAAAAAGTCTTATCTGATTTATTTATTATGAATCATGTTCTTTTTCTTTTTCTTTCTTTTCTTTTTTTTTCATATCTTTTTCATATCTTTTTCATATTTTAAATTTATAATTTTTTTTTTAAAAAAATGGATAAGGTAGAAGTAGATGTTGATTATAAAACAGAAGTTGAAAATCAAACACCAATAGCCAATGATGAAAAAAGCCAAGGTGTTGCTCGGATTGAAGCCATTTCATCATCCTATACTAAAGTTAGTTTAGGCCTTGTATTAATTGGTATTTTTTTGTTCAATGCTGCATTTGGTCTTGACAGTTTAACCCGAACTATTTTTCAGGTAAAATAAAACAAAATTAGTATATAAATATATAAAAAGCAAACATAGTTAAAAAGCAATCTTTTTTTTAAGACTTATGCTACCAATTCATATAGCAATCATTCTTTAATCTCCACAATCAATGTTGTCCATTCTATTGCTTCTGCAGCCATTCAGCCTCCAATATCAATTGCAGCTAATATATTTGGTCGGTTTGAGTTATTTTCTTTTTCTATTGCTCTTTATATTATTGGTACAATCCTTGAAGCTTGTTCTAAAAATATTGAAACTTTTGCTGGTGCTCAAGTAAAATCAAATAAAATCAAATAAAATCAAATAAATAAAATAATATTAATAATAAACTGATTATATTTATATACACTTTACTATTGATATTGTTAGGTAATTTATACTATTGGCTGGAGATCATTTATTTTAATATTTGTAATTTTGATTGCTGATATTTCATCTACAAGAAATCGTATTTTGTTTCATTCACTTACATCCATTTCTTATTTAATCATTACTTGGTTTTCTGGTAACATTACTTCATCCATCATGGCTAATTCTACTTGGGAATGGGGTAAAAAATTATTTGAAAAATAAAAATTAATTAATTAATTATATTTGAGTACTAACAATAATAATAAAAACTATTATAGGTATTGCTATGTGGGCCATTATTATACCTGTGTCAGCAATTCCTATTTTTGTTTCCTTATTTTTGGCTTCTAGAAACGCAAAGAAGCAGGGAAAACTAGATAATATTCAACCTACTTTTACTGGTAAAAATCTTTGGGAAAATCTTGTAATTTTGTTTTGGCGATTAGATATAGTTGGAATTTTTATTATTGCAGCTATTTTATGTTTATTATTGATTCCTCTCACAATTGCTGGTGGTATTGCTACTCGATGGGCACATGCTGATATTATTGTTATGTTGGTTCTTGGTATTTTATGCATCCCAGCTTTTATATTTTGGGAAATAAAATTTGCTAAATATCCTTGTGTTCCATTCCATTTATTAAATAACCGTGGGGTTTTATCTTGTTTTGTCATTTCATTTTTATTAAATTGCTGTTGGTACCTTCAAGGAGAGTAAGTATTTATTATTTTAATTATTATCTATTTATCTATTTATTTATTTATTTATTTATTTTTAAAAAAAAAAAGATATTGGATCAATTTGATGACAATAATTTAATTGTATCAATTATGATATAAGTGATTATTATTTTTAATAATTATAATAAGTTCAAAAATTAACGTTTACGGTAAACATTTTTTACAAAAATATTAGCTATTTGTTTACAGTGTTGAGAGTGTCCTTTGATCTATCTGATGAACCCGCAACAAGAATTTATTCATTATATCCTCTTGTCGCTGTAATTGCCTCCATCATTGCTGGTCTTGTTATTCGATATGTTCGTAGAGCAAAATGGGTTGCTGTTATTGGCGCCATAATATATATTCTTGCTCTTGGTTTAATGATCAAATACCGATCTTCATCAGAAAATGGTATTGTTGGTGTAACTGTTGCTCAAGTTGGTAATAAAAAAATAAATAAAAAGTATATATATATATATATATATATAGAAACATTTGTATTTATACAACTTCCATTTATAGGTCTTGGTTTAGGTGGCGGTTTAGTTTATTCTATTGTTCAAGCAACTATTCAATTTGAAACAAAGCACGAACACGTTGCTATTATTACTTCTCTTTACCTTACTGTGTATACAGTTGGTGCGGCTGTAGGAAGTAAGTCACTATTATTCAACCTCTTTGTAGTTATTAAAATAATGCTTCAAAAAATAAAAAACGTCCTTACTGAATATAACTCAATAATTGATATATAATAGATTCTGTCGCAGGTGCTATTTGGACTAATACGTTACCAGGAAAATTAGAAGAAAACTTTATGGGATTTAATAATGCCACTGCTTTACATAGTGATGCTTATGGTTCACCATTGACATTTATTGAAAAATACCCTATGGGCACTCCTGAACGTTCTGCAATGACTGGCGCTTATGATTATACACAAAGAATTTTAACAATTACTGGTTGTGCTATGGCCGTTCCATTATTAATTGCTACTCTCACACTTCATAACCGTTTACTTGGTGACACCCAATCTTTACCTAATGCCGAAGAAAATGAAAATAAAAAATAAATCATCATATTTTTTTTTTCTTTTTAATATATCGAAGAACCTTATAGTTTATTTTTTTTAAAAAAAAAAATTGGTATGTTAATATGAAGCATACTTGTACTTGTATTATTTTATATTTCTATATTGATTATTATTATAAAGTAAATAAATATTCTAATAATTGTGAAAAAACGACAACTTATATTTTAGTGATTTAAGGTATTATAAAATTCGAAAAAAAAAAAAAAAAAATTGTGGCCACATTCAATTAAATGATGCAATTAAATATATAAAAAAATAGGCACACAGTATGAGCTATTTTTTGATTTCTAGAGCATAACCACTTTTATTTCTATTTTATTCAACTTTCTTTTTCTTAGGTTTAATTTTGAGAAAAAAAAAATCGATAGTTGGTTAAATTTTTTTCATCAAAAATTCATAATTTTCTCGCCCTCTTTTACTTTTATTTATTTATTTATTTTTGTTGTTATTGCTATTTTAATATATTGAATAAAAAAATCTAATAAAGATATATGAGTATTTATGACAAATTTAAAGGTAATAAAAGATGTAATAGAGAAAGAATATAAATATAAATGGGAGTGATGGGAGAAGAGGGGAAAGAAAGATAAAGAGATTCCTGTTTTTTTTTTTTTTTTTTAAATGGATATATCAGAAAAACAAGATAAAGGCCTTAGGGTAAATTCTTTTTTCTTTTTTGAACTAGAAGTAGTAGGGGATGGTTTTCTTTGCATCCATCGAGTCATGATATATTTTAATTTTTCCGAGAACGAACGCTTTTGTCTATTTTTCTTTTTTAATTTTTTGTTTGTAGTAGATGATGATGAAGTAGTTTGTAAATGATTTTGTTGAAGATGATGATGATGATTTTGTAGCTGTTGTTGTTTTGAAAGATATTTTGGAGATAAAGGAGGAGAAGGGATGATGGGATGAATGTTGGGTAATGATAAAGATGATTGAGATGCCTTTTTTAATGAAGATGAAGATGATATAACTAATGAAGTAGAAGATGCTATAGATGCTGATACAGATGCTGATGATGAAGTTGAAGATAATAATATTGATGCTAACCAAGGATGTGATTTAATTTGTTTTATATTTATACGTTCATTTGGATCTTTTGCTAATAATTTATTTAGTAAATCTAATAATACAGGGTCAAGTCGTTGTTCTTGTTGTTGTAATTGAGTAGGAAAAGTTAAAGGCTGGATAGGAATTAATTCAAATAATTCATATTCGGTAGCAGCTAAAAAAGGGCATAAGCCAAAAATAAAGCAATATAAGGTAACGCCCAAAGACCAAATATCTAAAGCTTTTGTTGGAGGTAATAAGGAATGACGACATAATTCAGGAGCAAAGAATGCAGGTGTTCCAACCGTTTCCATTAATAGTTTAGGATCATCGACATTTTGATCAAAACTGACTCCAAAATCACTAATTTTTACGACTTGATCTTTGGTTAATAATAAATTAGCTGGTTTAATATCACGATGAATGATCCCAATTTCATGTACTATAAGAAGAAAAAAAAAGTATAAAATAGAGAATATAGATATTTAATATCATTTCTTTTCTTTTTTTTTTTTTTACTACTTTTTTTAAAATATAAAATAAAAAAGTGACTTACAATAATCTAACCCATTGACTACATCATTAAAGATACGCTTAGATTGATCAATTGATAAAATAGGTTCATCTTGATCGTTTCGCCATAAAACAGATCCCCCTTCGCTATATTCTAATACTAAAAATATAAAATATAATTATAAAAAACAAGATGAGCATTATAAAAAAAAAGAAAAGAAAAAAGAAACTTTTGTATTTATATATATATACTATTTTGCCTACCCATATAAATTTTTCGACAAGTAGGATCATCAATTATTTCAAAGAGTTGAATGATATTAGGATGCTGACATTTTTGTAAAATAAGCATTTCTCGACGTATGCTTCTTTCGTGGTCTCTTATAGCATTATCCGATGATGTTGCTCTTAATAAACTATATTGTCTTTTCTTGGTATGTTTATATATAATTTTAATAGCCTAAGAATATAAAATAGAGTTTGTTTAATTTTTATTTTTTTTTTAAAAGAGAGAATACATTACTACTATTATTAATCTTAATTATTATCAATATATATTAAAAAGGAAAAACGATAAATAAATAAATAAATAAAAAGAAATGCTTACAACAAGATTAGGTTTATCGAGAGGTTGAGCTAATTTCACTTTTCCATGAACACCTCTACCAATTTCATTCAACATTTTATATCTATTAATAAGTTTATGCCCAGTCGCCATATCGTATTCTTTTTCTAAACTAGTTGTTATTATTGTCATTATGAATCAGATATATTTTTTGTATAATTTAAGATTAATAAGTATTACTATTATTAAAAAATAGGTAAAAGTAATACAAAGGAAAAAGAAAAAAGATGAAGGGTGTGAATAAAAAAAAAAAAAAAAAAAGAAAGGTATAATGAGAATGAAGAAAGATGGTGTTGCTCTATTTTTTTTTAAGAAAAAAAAAAAAAAAAAAGAGAGAGAGAGAGAGAGAGAGAAAGTGAATGAGAAAGAAAGTGAGTGAGAGAGAGAGAAAAAAAAAAAAAATAGGGGAAAAGGAAAACGTTCCATATAAAAGGTCAGCTATTATATATAAAAAAAAAATCTAAGTGTAACCTATCCAAATAAGGAAACCGAAAGGCTGCGAAGTTTTTTTTATTTCCTTGCCACCAAACATTTTGTCATTTATTTTTAATTCATTATAAAAATGGTCAGTTTATTTTGAGAGGGGATTTATAATTAAAAATAGTAGTATTAGTACGTATAGAAAAGTCACTCTTATGACTTTCTTCTTCTACTTTAACGTAACCATAGTAAATACAATATACATAATATATGAAACTGATGAATTTAATTTATTTTGTTTTATATTTGCATGAACTTTATTTTTTTTGCGCGGATTGAATAAAATCTCTCTCCATTTTAAAAAAATACAGCATTTTTATAGTTTAATTGCTGTGGATGGATCACTTTTACTTTCCCTTTTTGGAAATTCAGGCCATCCCGCTTCACAAGTTAAAATAGTAAATATGGTAATTCTCTTTTACAATAACTTGACTATTTTATATATTCTCTATTGGTAGAAAATATACATATGTATATATATATATATATAATCATATGAAAATGTATACACATAGCACCCAGTTTTATTGCCATGTAAATAGAGCACTTTTTCAATTATGCATTTATATATACATTAATATATTACTATCAAGGGATGGGGTACTCATGTTTTTTATAAAAATAAAATGATTTTCATCCACATGAAATTCTTATTTATATACATAGATACCATGTTATTATTATTATTGCTATTGTTATCTTTTTTAATAGAAATCGCTCATATACTTTATAGAATTTAATTTCCATAAAATAGAAAAAATTCCTTTTTTTCTAGAGGAATCTAAACCCAAAAGAAAGATGAATCTCCGGAACACTTTTTAAAATGATAATAATATTATCAAAAAGTCAAAAATCGAGGATTGGTGCTGCCCTGTATGAGTTTTAAATATTCTATACCCAGAAAATTATTTTATTAAATCAAGAAAAATATACATGGTTTAATAAACAATAAAAATAAAGGTTCTATGTAATAAATACGTAACATAACCACAAAAAATATGGTTTATGAGTAAAAAAAATTCATGAAAAGATATCACAAATATTTTTTTTTGAAAAAGAAGAAAAAAAAAAAACTAACCAAAACAGCGCTTAAAATGTTTTAGTTTTCGACTGATAGTACCTTTTATTATTACTATTTAAAAAATTAGGTCATACATGTTGATAATTTTTTTTTTTTTTTTTTTTTTTTTTTTTCAAATAATAAAAAAACTATTTTCGCAAGAAACTGGTGGGTGAATACATAATTTTTTTAGGTACCTTTTTTTATATTTTATTTTCCCTTTAGCCCTTATATATATTAGGATACCATACTTTTGCTTAGCATTTTAAAAAATCTTTTGTACAAATTGTATATTTTTTAGCAATATAATAGTTATAAGCAAAGAAAAATTATTTATGACAATCCATGAAATAGCACTTCAAAAAGAACCTTTATATAAAGTGATTTTCGTCTTTTGATATTGGGAATCTAATTCGTGTTTTAAAATAAATAAAGAAACAAATATGAACGATTATCCTAAAAAAAAAAATCATGCATGAATACATGATAAATATAACCAAAAGAGAGAATAAAAGAAAAAAAAAAAAAAAAAAAAAGAATAAAGTTCAATATAATGCTACTACCACTTGTTATATTAAAAAAAAAAAAAAAAAAAAAATCAAAAACAAAAACAAAAAAAAAAAAAAAGATTTACATAGGGAAACAATCCCTTTCTTATCCCCAAAGAGAGAAAGAAAGAAAAAAGAAAGAGAAAGACAGAGGTGGTTTTGGAATAAAAACAACCATTCATGTGATTTATATATAAGGTTTTTTTTTTATTATTATTTTTTCGTTCTTTTGATCTGTTTGTTTAGTTCAAGTATTTTAGTATGATTATAGTTTAAACTTTTTTAAATCATACGTACGTACATATATTACTTGATTAAAAAGGAGGAGGGAGGGAATGATATAATTATTTATTACAGTGTGAGTTATATATTATTTTATTTATTATCATCATTTTCATTTAACCACAAATATTGTTGATTGCATAAATAAAACCAAGTGTTTGCTAATTCTATTTCTTAAGTCCCCTCGGATAAGAACAATAGAGAAAAAAATATTATAAAATAGTAAAACAAAAAAAAAAAAAAAGAGGGAGGGGAAGGAATAGCTTTATTGTTAAGTCTTCTCAAATGAAGGGGAGAGAAGTGAGCTAAGAAAGGGAAAAAATATTAATAAAAAAAGGCCGAGGGAAACGGATAACAAAAAGGAGTAAATTAAAAAAAAATAAAATATCCCTCCCTTCCTTTTTATCTTAATATGTATATTTTAGAAATAAGAGTGAGAAAAAAAAAAAAAAGTCTGATTTTTTTTCCCTCTTTCTCTTTCTTCTCTCTTTCTCTTATTTTTCACTTTTTGATAATTTACTTTTTGTACATAAATTATAAATATATATTATAGAATATATATATATATATAGATATACGCATACTTACACCTACACATACTTACACCTTTATGCACATATTATAATATTTCATAAATAAGAAATAATAATAATAATATTAATAAAAAAAAGAATAGAAATGAGGTTATTATGTTTACTATATGGCCTCTTTTCCTGTTTCATTACAATTCAAGCCTCACTTGTTGTTATTGTAATATAAAAATAAGATAAAAATAATATAATATGGATCACAATAGTATATACTAATAGATAGACTTGTATACTTATACACACATATATATATATATTATATATTTATTTTATTTATCTATTGGTTATATTAGGCAACTAATGATACATTTTCTGATAGACCAGCAGCATTTGGACCTAAATTAACAAGACATGGAACTTTGGGATATTTAATAGAACCACTAGATCCAACAGGATGTCAATGGGTTGAAGCACCAATGGAAAATTGGATAGCTTTGGTGAAACGAGGGGGATGTTCCTTTGTAACCAAAGTACGAACCATGCAAGAATCCGGGGCAATCGGTGTTGTCATTGGCGATAATGTAGATCAGCAGCAATGGATTACTATGTTTGCTTCACCTTCTAGTGGCGATGCTTCTGATATTATGATTCCAAGTTTATTCTTGGCTCAGCATGAATATAAAGCTATCCTAGCCTTATCCAATTTAGTTGATACACCTATGATGATTATGATGAAATTAGATGATGCCTTGTTTTTAACCGCATGGCCATTTTTGGATATGTTGATGATCATCTTTGTTTCCCCAAGTATTATGATGTTATTTATTTATGTTTCTTACAAAATTAGACAACGACAGAAAAAATTGCAAGATATCGCTCCAAAGACTTTAGTATCTAAATTAACTTTTATTAAATTATATAATCAAGAAAAGAGATTGGAAAATGATGCTGATACTTGTGCTATTTGTTTAGAAGAATATATGCATGGTGAGCAATTAAGGGTTTTGCCTTGTCATCATGATTTCCATCCTATGTGTGTTGATGCTTGGTTAACCACTCAAAAAAAATATTGCCCTTTATGTAAAATCAGTATACAACAACAACAACAACCTCAGTACCAACAACCTGATCATTCTGCTTATTTTATGCATAAAAATAATGAAATCACACCTCTTATTCATCCTGTTGTAGTTTAATTTCTCTCTCTCTCTCTCTCTCTTTTTTTTTTTTTTTTATTCGCTTTTTCTTGTATGTATCATTTCTTATTTTAATTTAATTTTTATATAATTGCCATTTCCCTTTTTTTTTATTATATAAATGTAGATAACTTTTATTATTATTACTATTACTATTATTATATATAAATTTTTTTTTTATAATAATTAATCTTTTTTATCTATTTTATTTCCTTTTTCTTACTTTTTTTTAAGAAAAAAAAAATGTTTTCCTTTTTTTATATTTTATTTTTTTTAAATTTTCTCTTTTAATAATTTAAGGAGTATAAATATATAACCTATTTTTTTTTTATCTACAATTTACGTTTTAATAAGCAATATTCACCCCATGCTAAACCTTGACTACCAGGTACCCAAAAAGAACGCGCTAATGCTTTAGAATGATATGCATCTAAATAAGGTTCACAATAAACTTGAGCCCAATGTGTTGTATCTAAAATATAGTGGGGTTCTTTTTCACTTCCATTATCTGCTGAAAGAGGGAAATAACTATCTATTAAATAATCGCATTGTTGTATATCCTTTAATATAACTGAATCATCCTTTTTATTTTGATCATTGGTGCCTTCATGATGTTGTCGCATTCCCTTTAATACATCGAAATTTCTTGATCGTTGATAATAATCTTTCTTTTCACCGTTACTATCATTATCACTGTGTTTAACCATTGACCAATCTTCGGGAAAAGCATTAGGTAATAATCCGTTAAATTCACTAGAGATAAATCTTAAGCGAACATCTTTGGGTAAAAAGAAACTTGATTGATACCGATACCATTCTTTGCCAACGCAGACTTGTAATTCCTTTTTAATTGGATTTGTATCATATTCTTCTTGAAGGGTGTTTGGGAAAATCAAAACATCTTGTCGTTCATTCCATAACGAAGCATAGACCGCCATAGGTGCATGATATCTTGTTAAAAGTGCAAGAATACGTGATACTGAGATCAAACTGTAAACGAATAAAATCGCAATGGAAGTATAACGAAGTAAGTAGGCACGAATGTTGACATCGGCACCTAACCCTCTTGCTGCACGACCTACTAAACTTCGTAATAAATAAATACAGATCCCAGCATTCAAAGCAAGTAAAGGATAAGATACATATAAAAATCGTTCTTCTTTATGAGCTTGAGCAGTGAAAATTAAAAACCATATATAAAAGGGTGCCAATTTAAAGGACATCAATACATATGGCCAAACAGCTTCTTTCCAAGTTGAACCAGGGACGCGATGACGATCCACGTATGCAGTAGTCAATAAGACCAAGCCAGAAACAAGAGCCAAAATAAATGCAACGTTGAAATTTAAAACACCATTTAATAAATAAAAATACCAAGGTTCTGTGCCAAAAATATCAGGACCATGTTGACTATCAGTATGCAAGACGTTATAGTTGACAATATTCCAAGGAACAAAACTAAATTGTTGATAAACATAAGAATCAAATAAAGTTGTAAGCCCACCAAGCACACCACCCGATAAAAGTAAAGCTTCACTTAGACGAATCAATCGCTTCCATCGCCAAGCATTAGATCGAACTGCTACTCTTAATTGACCTTGTTCTGTACTTTCTGTATCACGTCCAAACACAATCAATTCTTCCAAGGCAAAGGGAATGCCGATTGCACCACTGAATGGCCATGCAATGCCTCCCAAAACTAACCAAAATACACTTGCATATGTACGTGTTCTTTCCATTTGTGTTACCGGTTTTAAAATGTAACTAAATGCCATCATAGTTGTATACATTGCAAAACTAGATGGAAGAAATGCTAAATGATTATTATTTTTTAAAAAATAAAAATGAATGATTAATTCCTCAGTTTGGTATTTTTTTTTCTCTATATTTTTTATTTTCTTTATTATCATTATTCTTTATATATATATAAATATAAATATATATATATATAATTAACTTACCAGTTGAAGCATGGAACATTCCAGCACTAAAAAATAAAATCACTAATACATATCTACCAACATGTGGATTAATTTCTTCTACTACTGTACGATAAAATTTAGCCTCAGCAAAAGAACAAAAACCAGCCAATGATAATCTAACTAAATAGAAGATTTGAAGCTAATTTTAAAAAATAAGGAAATAAAAAAAAAAAAAATGAGTACAATTTACATATATATACTCATATAAAATTATATACAAATTACTATTATTATTGTTATTATTATATCTATCTATTTTTTTTTTTTTTTTTTACCTTCGTGGATGTGATAATTTTTGATAAAAGGCCAACAATAGTATAAAGTAAAATAAAAGCCCAACTACGAATACGATATTCTGGAGAATATTCCCAAGTTTGAAAACCATAACCTTCTAATAAGTAATGAGTAGGTTCCCAATAATTGAATACTTCATCACAATCTTGTACAACGCTGTATAAAGCTGAGGCACATCGCATAATCAAAAATAATCGAAAGGCAGATTTTAAACTAATGTTAAAAACATTGGATTCTGAAATAAGATCATGAGCAGCTCTAAACAATATCAATTATATATATAACATGATTATTATAAATATTAGTATTTAGTTAATCGTATTGAAAAGTACGCGTACCTATTATTATTTAATATTATTTATTATTACTTTGCAGATAATTGTTGTTGTGGAATAGAACTAACTGTAGGTTGTTTCTTATTTTGTCCTTTACTTGTTTTTTTATTAGATCTTTGTCTAACTTCCGATGAAGGAGTTGACATTGTTTTATTTTTTTTATATAAAAATAAAATAAAGGAAAAGAAGGGAAAAATAGAAAGGAAAAAAAAAAAGAATTATAAGGGGGGGAGGGCAAAAATTTTGTGAGGCGGCGCTGGGTGCTGGTCTTTAAAATTTATTTCACCACGTTTTTTTTACGATCGTCATTTAGATAAGTATCATGATATTATTTAATAATAAAAATAATAGTCAAAAACTGTATTACTTTTTTATAATGTTTAACATTATATTTGTTTTTTAATGGTAATATTATTCATTTTATTAGTAAGGTTTAATTTTTTTAGCATAAATCAAATAGAAATTAAAAAATAAAAATGATAAAGTTCCACATTTGTATAATCATTTAGCTTGATAAATCGTTTTCCAATATTTATTCCTTATATGTAGTCATATTCTTACAAGGTGATCCTATGCATTTATATGCTAATTTTCAATATAAAAATTTGTATACTAAATTGATTTTTAATTATTTTCCCTACAGAGATTTTCTATTAAAATGTATTACTTTCATTGTTATGTTTATTTATTTAAAAAAAGAGATCGTTCATTCATTTTGCTTCCATTTGAACGAATTTTATATATATAAAAATAAATCAAGATGTTAACGAACCCCAAGCAGAATCATCCAAATAATCTAAATCATTTATATAAGGGGAAGAAGGATCTGATCGTTTATACGATTTATTTCTTTTAGAAGTTGAAGGTAAGATAGGCGATAAAGTTGGAGGTGTTGATGATGCTTTAGAACATCTTTTTTTAGACGAAGATGAATAGGTTAGTGATGAGGATGGTGTTGATTTTCTTTTTTTATTATCATCTATAATAGGTGATGATAATGATAATGATGACATAGATAAAGGTGATAAGAGTGGTTGCTTTTGTTTCTGTATTTGTTGGTGATAATTATTACTATTATTAGGCGTAGTAGTGTGATTATAGGATGATGTTGATGAGGACTGACTTTTTCTAATACGTCTTAGCATTTGTTTTGAACTCCAAGTAGATTCATATACATTTGAGTAAATGGTAAATAAAATGTCTTGAGAGAATGCATTTAATGATGACGATGGATTGAATCTCTTCTTTTTTCTTAATTGTGATAAGACTTGAATAACTGTTGTATGTACAATTGCGAGACTTCGATCTACGTTTGTATTATTTACTTTTGGTATTCTCCATAAATCTGCTTCTTGACATAAATGTTGTTGGATCAATCGAATATTATCAAAATAATGAATGTATTTATTTGCTTTTGGTGCTACAGTCATGTACTTTGCTCGAATTGCAAATCTCTCCATATGTTTTTGCTATTATTATTATCATTATTGTTATTATTATTATTATAAAAAAAAGTATTGAATTAATATTGCCTTTTTTAATAATAGAATCATTATCGTAATATATACAAACATACATATATAAGCATTTATATACTTACTTCATTCCCAATATATACTAATAATGGAATACAATGTTGATATTTTTTAACCAATGCCCTCATGACAGTTGTAGATAGTGCAACGCCCTATATATACAATGATAGTAATAATAATAATATGATAAATATTTAATATTTATTATAATAATAATTTAAGTTGATATGTACTTATTATCACTATAATAATATTACCTCTATAACTAAATTTTCTTTACGTTGACAAAATGCATGAATCATTTTATCTAAAGTTGGTAGAATGATTTGATTTTGTGCTTCATAACCTTGTACAACTAAATGACGATTCTGACGGTAATCTTCTATAGAGTCACTATTAACTTGAATAGAAAGATTAACTGTTGCTTTATTATTACTATTTTTCTTTTCTTCCTCTCTATCAAGATGATGATTATTACTGTTATTACTGCTATCATTGTTATTGTCGTGAATATGAATGTTATTGTTATTGTTATTATTTGAATCATGTGACGATGATGATGATGATGTTGATGATGATGTCGTTATATTAGAAATAGTATTACTAGCTTGATAAGAAGAAGCCCATAAAATGGATTGGGATTTATCCGTATCAAAGCTTCTTAAAAGTGAACGTACATGATCCGTTGATAATACCGTGGTAATGCCCATTCGATGTGCTAATAAACTTGCTAAAGTCGATTTTCCGCAGCCAGAAGTCCCTCCTAATAATATACACACACTATCTTGTCGTTGGGTCATTGTCCAAGCCATATTTAAATCGTGTATACTTGTTGAATAATGTTGATCTAATAGATATTGATGTATTTTTTTCCATAATTCATCTAATGATATGCTTTTATTGGGATCAATAGTATCTTTTAAGGTATCTATTATATATATATATATATATAATATTTTGTTTAGGCTAAGCATGTTTTTTTATTTATCCATATTTATCCATATTAATATAATAAAGAAAGTAATATATATATATATATATATATACATAGAATGAATTAGTTTACCAATGATATATTGAATATGTGCATGTTTAACACCAATAAACGATAGTAATAATTGTATATGATATTGGGTATATTTTTTTCCATTATCAAGAAGAATAGATAACATAGAAAAGGTTTTTTTTTATATTGATAAAAAAAAAACCTTAAAAAAAAAAAGGGAAAAGAAGAGTGAAAAAAATGATTTCCGAATTTTTAAAAAAATTTTATCTCCCAAATTTGGTGAAATTGGTTTTAAATTTTAAAAAAATTTAGTGTGAATTTTATTATAAATATTAAAGGATATAAAAAACCTTTTTTAAAATAATAATCATAATAATTAAATAAAATATATGTGATAAAAATGATAGTGATGATGATAATTATTTTTTCAAAGCTTCATCTAAGGAATGAAGTAAAATGTCAGCATGATGTTTTTGGAAAGTCAGCATAGGACGTAAACGAACAGTACGATCACCACATCCACCAAGATTTACACCCAATTGACGAATGTCCAATAATAATTTATCGCGTTGAGCAGGTGTAGGTAAATCAAAAGCGATAAAAGTACCCTGACCACGAACATTTTCGACTTTATTTAAAAGAGGTAACTGTTGTTGTAAATATTGTCCCACTTGGTTGACATTAGTTAATAAATCTTTGGATTCAATTTCATTAATAATAGCAGCTGCTTGAAATGCGCGTACAGGGTCACCCATCCATGTATTATATAATCGATAAGGTTGAGTAGGTCGAAGTTTATTATTTAAAAAGAATCCTGCTGCTTGGAATTTTTTAGAAAAGGTAACTATATCGGGCGATTCTGGCAAATTCCATGCTTCGTGTGCCCAAAAGGTACCTGTACCTCCAACTCCTGTTTGAACTTCATCCACAATAAACAATACATCATGTTTTTTACATAAAGCTTGCAATTGACGGAAATAGGCTGGTGAAGCTGTAAAATAGAAATAAATTAAATTAAAATATATTAGGCTAAAGTCAATAAAAAAATATATTTTTTTATTCTCATTTCTGTCTCTATATTTATTACTATTATTATTACCATGATTATCACCACCTTCTGATTGAATAGGTTCTACAATAATAGCAGCAATAGGTTGTTTATTATTTGAAAGAAGAGAATCGACCACTTGTAAGGAATCTTGTTCTACTTGTTGATTGTAAGCTTCATTTTCATGTAAAGGGTACTTAAGTATAGGAAAGGGTGCCTTTGGCCAATTAAAAGCAGGGATATCCACTTTATGGATAGCTTTAGAAGCTGTTGCTGTTAAAGAACCAAACAATCTACCATGGAAAGCATGAGTAAAACTAAGAATGGCCATATCAGGTGATCCAGGTGCTTGATTATTCATACAACTATTTAACTCATCCATTGAAAATTCTTTTTCTCCTCTTTGTTTTGCTGCCTTGTACATAAAGGCTGTTTTAAATGCGTTTTCATTGGCACAAGACCCACACATCACCGTGAACACTTGATCTAACCCTTTAGGAGCTACTTTCATGAATGTCTTTTCAATTTGATCCACCCAGTCTTTATTTGGATTAACACCCAATGCTGCTCTAATGTTTTTAAAAGTTAAAAAAACAAGAAAATAATAATATATAATTATATAATTAGTAAACTAATCATAAATTACACTTTCTTCCTGTTAATAGTTCCCTTTTCTTTATATATATATACATATATTATTATTATTATTATTATTATTACTATTATTATTACTACTTTACCTGTTAGCAAGTGCTGTTTGAAAAGCGGGCTCTTTTGTTAAAGCAAGAAAAGCAGGATTGTTATATCCAACAGGAATAGAGGCAATTTGAGCAAAGACGTCTAATAAAGTATTACCATCTGCATCGACAATATAATTACCCTTGGACTTTTCAAAATCTATAAAAAATAGTAATAATAATAATAATATATAAATATATAAATATATATATATATATATATGTGTGTGTGTGTGTGTGTATGTGTTTGTATTATTGCTATTATTATTAAGAATAAAAATTTTATTTTGAAAATATGGTTCTTTACCAGCAATAAAAAAAACAGAACGCGTATCTTGATATTTATTCAAGTGTTGAATAATAGATTTTGATTGAGGGCCAGGTACAGCTGTTTTCATAGAAGGTTGCTTAGGTTCATCAGGGAAATAAGGTACAGCTGAAGCTAGAGTACGACGAGTAATATATTGTGGTTGTTTTAAAAATACACGTTGGGTATAACGGAGCATATTTTAAGAGTGGGGAGGTTTAAAAAATAAATAAATAAAGCAATAGGAGTGAAAGAAAGGGTAAAAGAAAGAATGAAGATAAAAAAAAATAGGAAATTTTGAAATATTTATATAAAAAATCAAAAAAAAATATTACCAACCATTTTTATTTTTATTTTTATTTTTTACTTTTTTAACACAATATTATAAAACATAATGTATGTTTTCCACACACAATTTTGTCATAAAGTTTATTAGGAATCACCTTATAGAGCATAAGAGAACCTCTTATTCTTGATTTTTATTGGTGGGGTTTTTATAATTCGGATTTTTAACATTGAAAAGATAAAAACAAAAGATAAAGATTATCATTATTTTTTTTAACTTCTATTCAATATGTAAAGAATATATAATATACACTATTTACCAACTCTTATATATATATACATATATCAGTAATAAAGTGAATTTTTGATAATAGCAAATGTATATTTTTTTTTTTTTGTTTGTTACTTCTATGTTTTTAATTGTTGATTATCAAGCTATAAAAGTGTGATGGGAAAAGATCTTTTTATTTATTAATATGAAATAATAAAAACATCATCAAATCTATACTATTTTAAGGACCGTATATATACACTCGGTACCTATCACCTACTTTTATTTATTTTCTTAATCATTAAAAAATATATTTATTCAAATAGTTCCTATTGTAGTTAGGATTGAATCGGTTTAAATATCATTTAAAAATGTTAATCCTTATATATACAAATGTATACATATGTGGTATATTTCCAAAAGAAAAAATAAAATAAAAATTGCATGATAAGTAATATAAACCTCTTAAGAATCATTTAAAAAACATACAGTTATATCAAGCATAGTGTCAGAAGATAATGATAAAACAATAAAAATCTGAATGGAGATTATCCAATAAGTTTTAAGTATTTCCATTTCCATATAAAGAATGGGTGGTGCCCACAAACTATGAAGAATTTAAGCAGCTAGGTGAAGTTTTAATTTTTTTTTGTGTTCTTCCTTTTTCTCTCTCTTTTTTTATTATAATTAAATGATAATTTACTATGTTGCCTCACAAAAGATTCAGAGGTTCGTAAGGCTGTTCCCTTTATATAAAATCTTTATTTGTCTTTATTATACTTATTTAATTGAATTTGCTCGATCGCCAGTATTTGGTCCGGCATATTATACCTAATATACTTTGAAGGATGATTTATTCCGTCTATATCCTCGCCAAGTAAACGATCAATGGATAAAATTGTCTTTTTATTATACATTTTCCTAGCTCTTTTTTTTATTTTATTTTTACTTTATACTTTTGAGCAATAATTTACTATTTTGCCCCGTCAAGGTTATGAGATAGGTAGAGTTGTTTACTTCATACATACTTTATGACTCAAAAGCATAGCACCATTTTACTATTTATTTTGTTTTTAAAATGGAAATTTTTATATTTATAAATAACAAAAACCATAACCTCTCACTTATTTTTTCTTCCTCTGTTTATTTATTTATTTATAATAAATATGCAATTTTATGCTTTTATGAAATCGATTTTATATCTTTTTTTCGTGTTTTTTTTTTCTGATGCAAGTGTCTTCTTATTTAACAATATAATAAATAGAAAAAGAGGTTTATTAGTTATTATTTATTTTATTATAAATGAGCATTTGCTTCAAAAATAAAACTTTAATTTTGAAGAAATTTGATTTGGACTATTGTTCATTGACAAATAAGCATGGTAAACCAATAAAGTGTAAAAAGTCCGCCATTTTTTTTTTTTTTATTCCTTTCTTTCTTTCCTTTTCCTCGTCTTTTTTTTTTTTTGTTACGAGTTCACTCTTCATTATGACAAAAAATGAAACGGCAACTCAACCTAAAAAGGCTTCAACAAATAAAATAATCAATCGTGATTATATTATAGCTATTCTATTACTTTTAATAGCTCTACCTATCCGTTTATATAAAATAAAGTATCCTTCTGAAGTAGTGTAATAATAATAATAGCAATAATAACAATAATAATAATATAAATTTATATACCGTTATAAAAATGAACATATTTATTCTTTTGTGTTTTAATAAAATATATCTTCATTTTTATATTTTAGATTTGATGAAGTTCATTTCGGTGGTTTTGCTGGTCAATATATCAAAGGCACGTTTTATTTTGATGTTCATCCTAATTTAGCAAAAATATTAATTGCTTGGTCAGGACAGTTATTTGGCTATCAAGGCGACTTTGACTTTGGTCTTATTGGAAAGTAAATTATCCTTCTATTTTTTTTATTTTATTTTTTTGATATATATAGGTATAGATATAATGGATAATTTTTATTAATATATATATTGAATGCGTAGTTCTTATGAAAATGCCGACGTTCCTTATGTTCAAATGAGAATTGTATGTGCAGTACTAGGTGCTTTATTGGTTCCTATGGCTTATACAACTTTACGTGATGGTAATCACTCTATTCAAGCTTCTTTAATTGCCGCTATAGCTGTTTGTTTTGGTAATAATAATAAGAAACAATATGAAATTAAACTGAAAAATTAAAATAAGGTATATGTATTTATTTCTTTCCATCCTCCCATCTTTTTTTTTTCTTTTCGTTTTTTTGTTTTAATATATTATTAAGAAAATAGTTTAGTAACAAACAATCGATTTATTCTTTTGGACGCCTACTTGTTATTTTTTATGGCTTGGTCACTAATGTCCTGGAATAAATTCTACAAAAATAGGTATATATATAATATAAAGATGACAGGTTTGTTGAATCAATGACTTTTACTGATTTAAAAAAAATAAAAAATAAAAAAGCGCATTTTCTTTTTATTGGTGGTTTTGGTTAACAATGACAGGCATTGGATTAGGCTGTACAGTCAGTTGTAAATGGGTTGGGTTATTTATTATTGCTACCATTGGATGTTCAACAATATCACAATTATGGAAAATATGGGGGAATCTACAAGTAACAAAGGTAAATATATAATAATGCACATAAGATTACTTTAAAAATAATAATAGTTGAAAATGAATCCAGAGTACTAATATATATATATATAATTATCAAATAGACACAATTCGCTCAACACTTTATGGCACGCTTTATTTGCTTAATCATAATACCTATCGCCATTTATATAAGCATTTTTTACCTTCACTTTTCACTCTTACCGCTATCAGGGCCAGGAGATAGCCATATGTCATCACATTTCCAGCATTCTTTGAAAGGCCATGAAATTGAAGATAGTCCAGAAGATATTTTGTATGGATCCAAAATAACGATACGACATTTAGGTACCAATGGTGGTTATTTACACTCCCATTTATCAACTTATCCTGAAGGAAGTCAACGTAGGACTAAAAAATAATAAAAAATACTAAAAAGATCAATAACGAAATAATAATAATAATAATAATAATAATAATAATAATAATAATAATAATAATAATAATACTTATCTATCCATTTATATATAGAACAACAAATTACTTTATATCCTTATCAAGACGAAAACAACTGGTGGGTTATTAAGAGAATGAATATTACTGAAGAAGAAGCTACACCAAAACATGATGTATTAGGATCTGATAATGAGACTTGGTTAGAATATGTACGACATGGAGATATTATTCGTTTAGAACATATTAGTACAAGTCCAAAAAAACTACATAGTCATGATGTTAAACCTCCTATATCAGATGGTGATAATTATAAAGAAGTCAGGTAAAGAAAGATAGATTTATATGTAATAATTAGTACATACATACTAAAAACGTATACCATAATCTGTATCCGTATCTATATATCTATATTTATTTATTTATTTATTTATTTATAGTGCTTATGGATTTGAAGATTATGAAGGTGATTCAAATGATTATTGGCGTGTAGATATCCCTACTATAGATAAAGATGATAATGGCCGTTTAAAAACTCTGCATACTTCATTTCGGTTAATTCATCCATTGCAATCTTGTGCATTATATTCTGGAGAGAAAAAATTGCCTGAATGGGGCTTTGGTCAACAGGAAGTTGCTTGTATTCAAAATGGAAAATTACCAAAAACACTATGGATGATTGAAGAAGCTCGCCATGATTTATGTAAGTTATTTATTACTATTATGTGTATATATACGTCACTGCTGCTTATTAAATTCATGCATTTTTTTTAAAATTTTTTTACTTATTTATATATAGTATCCGAAGACCAAACAACGATGGTCAACTACCCAAAACAGACTTTTTGGGAAAAGTTTAAAGAATTACATATCACCATGTGGACAGCCAATAAAGACTTGACAGAAACCCATCCTTATCAATCAAGACCTATTGAATGGCCAATGCTTCGTAGCGGAATCTCCTATTGGGCAAGAGACGAGCATCATATATATTTTATCGGCAATCCACTGATTTATTGGATCAGCACCATCTCTCTCTTTACCTTTTTGATTTTAACCTTTTTTTTTACTGTTCGCTCCCATCGTCGTATACAAGAAAAATTCAATCCAAGAACCTATCAGTTCTACCGACAACAAGCAGGGTATTATACCATGGCATGGTGCTTTCATTATTTCCCTTTTTATTTAATGGGTCGGCAATTGTTCTTACACCATTATTTGCCAGCCTTATATTGTGCAATATTGGTATTTGGAGTAGGTATGGATGTAATTCTACAAAAATGGATGCATTTATCTAATCAATGGAAATCGTGGACAATGACTTGGTCGGTGGTGATTGTATTTACCATGATGATCATCTCAGTATTTTGGATTTTTATGCCTTTATCTTATGGTCTGGAGTGGGAATTGGAAGCTTGTAAACAAGCCGAATGGTTACCCTTATGGGACTTTGGTTGTAGTCGATATGACCCCGCATTCCCTACACCATTATTTACTATGGATGTAGATCGCCAGGACCCTATTGCTCAATCCCTCTTGAAAGGATCTCAGCCTCATATAGAATTATAAGTCATTTTTATATATAAGATTTTACTTGATCATCGTCCTTCACAAAAAAAACATTATAATAATTTTAATAAAAATAATAAAAGTAATATATAGAATGAGTTTACATGGATTAAAAAAAATCAATATAAGGTTTTATTAGAGAAGTCACTAAAACTGGTAGAAATAGAATTAGTTTGATATAAATGCAAAGGGGGTGGAAGAGAAGGTGGTGAATAAAGTGTATATGACGATAAGGATGAAGATAGAGATACCTTTTTCTTTTTTTGTTGAATATTTATATCTATATTATCAGCCATATTTATATCGCTAAGATTATCATTATTATTATCGTCACCATCAGTGCTGTAGTTTTTATATAATTTATGTAATGAATCATAGTCAATAGATGAAGATAATTGTATGGATGATGGTGCGTGGCTAACAAAAGTTACTATTTCTTTTTCTTCTTGATCTGTTGATTGATCTATTGATTGAGATTGATCTTTTTCTATTCCTTTTATTTTTAACATGGATTGAATTATTATCTTGGGGCTTTATATATATAAAAAAAAGTATGTTTAATTATTAATATAATATAAAAATACATATATATATATATATATATTAAATAATAAAACTTACTTTAAAATAAAAATCACTATTAATGTAAACTGAGTGAATAACGGAAAATAAATCCATGTAACACCATAAAATAAAATGGACCATGAAGAGAATAGAATTGTGTCGATGAATAAACTATAAAAGAAAAATAGTAAAACAAAAAGGCCAATACATATGGTTAATACCAAAAGGAATAATCGGTTTCTATAAAAGGAAGTCTGTGCAATGATGCTTTTATTGTTGTTCGATGTAGGATAGAGTTGATGTAATCGATACAAACAGTATAAATAAATTATAAATAATGAGCATAAAATAAAGGACCAAAGACCAAAGTGAATTCGAGTTAATAATCGAGCTAATCTATTATTATAATCCATGTTATGAAAAGATGATGATGATGACGATGACAGCAATAGCCCAATAAAAATACATAGTATATTGTGAAGTATGAATGGAATAATTAATAAAACGATTCCGCAATAATATTCTAACCATGATAATGTCGGCATGTACCATATTTTAGGAAATTGGATTCGTGCTTGTGAAAACTGCTGCAATATAGACAAGATATATAATACACCTATTATGAAAATAGAAAAATAGTAATGAGTAAATGGTTGATAAAAAAAAAAAGCTATATTAATTATATTTCTAAATTTACATGTATGGGTAGATAATTGTAGTGGGAAATTAAAAAAAACTGCGATTTAAAAAGAAAAAGAAATAAAATAGTCGTTAATCCTATTTTTATTATTTCACCTAAAAAAAAACAAAAAAAAAAAAAAAGATTACAACTTACACGACCTTAATAAAATAAAAGTTGGAAAAGCGTTCGTTAATAAAATAATAAAATCTATCACCCACACTTTAAAAGTAATAAAATAATAAACATTAGTTGATTTAGCTGATTTACAAAAAGGGATAAAAAAGAAAAGAACCAACTTACAAGTACTGAATATGGTTGAAAAAAAAAAGATACTATCAATAGGCCGAGGTTTTAATGGAAATCCTGATATACGTTTATTATCAAATAATTTTTGTGATTGAAAATAGCGTCGACGTATTACTATTACCGAGCCTTTAAATAAAACATAGTAAAATGGAATAAAAAAAAGAAAGAAAGAAATGAAAAAGAAATATGTCAGTTTTATTATTATTATTAATAATATTATTATTATTATTTTATTATGATTAGCGATTTTACCTCCAATAGAATTGATTATTGCAATAATAAGACCAGCTATCATTATTACTTTCAACTCTTTTGACTCTTTACAGTTATGGATATTATATAAAAAATTACAATGACAAGTATTTTCTATACATGGTGTTAATAAACTATACATTGTTTTTTATATTTTAATAAGGAAGCTGGGAGAAAAAGAAAGAAAGGACTATTTTATTTTATTCCATGTGTTTTTTTATATATATTAATTTCACACACAATATGTTAGGGTTTAGATACTTAAATTAATTTATAAAATGAAACAAAAATGATTATTTTAATTTCCTTTTTTAAATCTACTATTATCACCACCATAATCTAATTTTTATGTTAGATAACGTTAAGGTTTTTGAACATGTTTTTTTTTATTGTATTATAAGGGGAAAAAGATTAAAAAAAAGGACATTCATTTATCCGTGCTTGCATATATAAATGTATCTCTATTTTACATCTACTTCCATTTAAGGCAGTCTGTTTGTTTACGTTTTAATTCAAGTAGTAAAAAAACAGCCCAGTTTCCTTTTTTTTATTTTTTTTTTTATTTCTTTCTTTCTTTCTACTTTTTTTTATTATACCATTCATTATTCATATAAAAAACAATAAACCAATACATTATTATTCTTAATATTATAAATGGATAGTTCGTATCAACAATTAAATGGTATGTGCTCTTTTTATAAAATAGATAAATTGAAACTCCACAAAAAACAAACTACTTTTATGCCGATTTTATTATATTTAATCTTTTACTTATTCTTTCTCTTTATTATTATTATTATTATTATTTTTAATAGAATCTCTTCCTCATCAACATCATAAGGTTGCTAAAACTAATAAATAAATCTGTTTGATAAACACTACTCATTTCTGTATTATTTTTTATTTAATTATTTATTTTAATAGCCCTTTACTTTATCACAGCCAGTAGATATTTCACTTTTACCAAAAGAAACCAGTATACAACAAGAAGAAGCCTTGGAAGGTTGGAAAATGACTAGTCAACAACGCGTTTCAAACCCTACTTCTTTAGAAACATGGAGAAATAGTCATCAGCAACATGTATTTAGACAGCCAAAACCTTTACCAAACGTTCCTCTTCAACATCGTCATTCCATGCCTCCTATTGGTGATTTTTATCATAATAATTTATATTATGAGCAGCAACAGCAGCAGCAACAATGTAATCTAAATAAATAATAAACTATAAATAAATAATAATGCATAAATAAACAAATAAATAAACAAATAGATGGATGGATAGATAATAGTAACAATAGCTGTTTTACACCTGTTTGTTTTATATATATATATATATATATTTATATAGGCCATTATACATACCAATCCCCTATGTATTCAACAACAGACCCTTATTATGAATCAAATCCTAATTTAGCAAATGATCCTTATCATTCCGCTTATGATTCACAACAACAACAGCAATTCTATCCATATCAACAAGAAAGCTATGTCTCATATTCAGCCCCATTATCGCCTCAATACGTTTCCACTCCTATAGCATCCCATGTGGTATGTGAGGAACCAGCATCTATTTCACCATTATCACCGCAGCTACCACAACCTACTCCTTGTTTAATACCATCTTCACCCACTATGACCACCACCACTACTGATACTACACCAACAACAGCAACAAATGACAAACCACCATCCCCTAATGCTACGTCTAATAATAACAATAAAAATATCAATACTCCCAAAAAGAAAAAGTTTATTACATCAAAATCATCATCATCATCTTCTCCTTTAGATAGTAGTAAGTTTATTCATACTTGTATACACATGAAGACAGCTTCTCTATTATATATATATATATATATATATATTAATTACGCGATGCATTGATTGATTGATATGTTGGTCTTTTATATTTTTTTATTAAAAAAATGAATATATAGGAGAACATATTCGACAAATTACTGTTAAATCTGTGAATAAGGAATACAGAGTATGGATAGATATTTTACCAACAGAAACAGGAATCTCTTTAGCCAACAAGATTCGTCAAATTGCTACGTTTGGGACCAGGAAAATTACAAAAATCACAACAAAACAAGGAAGAGTAATTCCTTTAGACGCTCGACCTATTTTTGGGAATTGGATGGATATGTCTACGTTTGAAAATGGTGAATTTTGGCAAGTGGAATGGTGTGATTTAGATAAATCAATGATGGATAAATTTATTTCAAAATGGTTACAGGTTGGTATTAATTCCTCTTCCACTAAAAAATCAAGATCTTCATCTTAGAAAAAAAAAGTAAGGGAGAGAATGACAATATATATGCTACTTTTTTCTTTTATATATCTCTGGGTATATATATATATATATTTATAAACTTACGCTAATAATAAAAAGCTATGATTTTTTTTGTCGTGATATATAAATGAATATATTACCATATCTATCTTGTAATGATAATAAAAAACTTATACTCGTCTGTTATGTTATTTGCTGAGATTATTTTATTTTATTTTTTACTTTATTTTTTTTTTAAAAAAAAAAGCAAGATTACACTTTTCTTTTCCTTTTTTCTCACTTTTTTATATTATTTTTATTGTATGTCTACAAAATAAACATAAAAAACTACTATAAACAAATACAGCATGATCATCAAGTTACCACTAGAATTAAAAAGAGAAATATACTTTTATTTAGGTACACAAGACTTATTATCAGTGTCTTATACTTGTCATTATATACGAAAAACTATTTTGGAAGTTATCAAGTGTAAAGAATGTCATTATTTAAAAACCGTAGCATTATGTCCATTGCACTGTTGTAATAACTTTTATTGTAAAGATTGCCTACCGGAACATTTTCATGACTATCTTCAGCCTATTTCTTCACCAAGATATTTGTTTGAATTTGACATGATTACTAAAGTGGAAGACAATATGTATTCTTACTATATAACCGATACACCCTATGATGATAATCCTTATTATGATAGTGACGATGACGATTTTGAATGCATTTCATGTAGAAATGAAAGGGATATAAAATTTATTAACCTCTTAAAATCATATATAACGGATAAATATTCTGATTAATATGTATCTCTGTAAAATAGCTGAATAATGTAGATATATTTACGTATAAAAAAATAAAATATAAAAATAAAAATAAAAAAATTACCATGAAAAAATAAAAATCAGCATAATTACCGTTTTATTTCATTATATTATTATTATATATATATATATATATATATATATATATATATATATGTTATAGTTTATAATCTAATTTTTATATAAATTAAATATTACTTGCTTGATTCAATAAAATAATGATAGTTATATTTTTATTAATTAATTATACCCGCTTATAAAAGCCTCGGTGGTGTTTTTTTTATTAGTATTTTATAAGTACAACAAAATAGGTCATGTTCACTCCTGTAAGCCAGCTTAAAATTTTAAATTTTACAAAAAAAAAGCATCACTCTTTCTATTAATATAAAAATATTAAAGTTTCCATTTGAAAAAAAAAAAAAAAAAAAAAAAAAAAAAAAAAGTATACCCATATTTAGAAGTTGGTAAACTTCAATTGTTATGTATTTACAAGTCGTTAAGAAAATCTACGTCAGATACAATAACATGTAAAGCCCATCCTTACTAAGAAAAGATTGTAAGTTTACTTTATTGTTTAAAAAAATTCCAAACTTGAGTAACACCCCCCCTCTAGTTGAGTTTGAGTTATTATTCATGCAAATATGATTTTAGTGGTACTCTTTATTATTATTTCAATATATTTTCATACATGTATGTATATAATTGTATTTAGTATATTCTTTTATTAGTTAAAGTTATATTTGTCTCTTTTGCTATATAAATTAGAAAGTATTTCTCTTTCTTATTTTATTTATTAAAGAAATAATCCTTATATATTTCTTTTTATTAGTTAAAAATCATTTTCATCACTTTTATTATTTAAAATAATAAACATTAATATTTTATTGTTTATTTATATTTATTTGCATAAAAAAAGTACATTCTAGATTTATATAGTACATATAATCGTTGTTGATATATATATATATATATATATATATATATATTAATTTGATGAAGGAGGATGTTGATTAAAATATTGCTGCATATTATTACTAAGAGTTGTAAACCATTCAACAACATTAGGATATAAATTTGAGCCTGTAGGACCATAAACAGCTTGTTCCATAGTTAAAGGTTGGCGCTTCATCAATTCTTCTATAGCAGCCCAATCCAAAGGAGGAGGAATCATATCAGGGGTAAAAGGTACTTGATCTTTAATACCATCCCAAGTAACATTTGCAGCTTTAGGTAAACGATAATCCCATTCTACATCTTCACGAAGAAAAGCAACAAGTTCATCAATACGTTTATTGGCTACATTAGGATTCACTAATTCTTTGGTAATTTGCTGTAATAAAGTTTCCAATTGTAATTTAAAAGCAGGGACTTGAATTAGTTTTGTTGTTAAGGGTCGGAGAGAAAATCCAGGATAATCAGTATAGTTACCATTTAATTGTTTGGACAAAGTTACAAGTGTATTACCCAAGGTGGTATCGAAATCAGCAGCTAAATAGGTGAATCGTTTTTCTTGTAAATTATCATAAAGGAAAAAATTATTTGCATTGGCAATGTATCCATCGGAAAATCCAGCAGCTATTTCGATGGCCAAACTAATGATAATGTAAACAAATAAAAAAATATTATTGTTATTATTTGATGAATAAATATATATATGGTCAATTTTTTTAATATTTACAAGTGCTTATAGATTACCTTCTAATAACGCTATCCATATCAATATGTTGATTCCAAACGGATTCAGCACCTTCACCAACAGGAGCTTCAGAAAGGAATTTTGTAAATTCCATGATTCTATCAAAAGAGGGTGTACCTTGATCAGGATCTTCTTCGATCTTATAAGGGCCATCATATTTTGTGATATTATCCCCAAAATAAGATAAATCAGAAACGCTGCCAACACCTTGATAAGTAATACCTTGATCTAATTTACCTCCATTAGCAAATACATTTTTATACCAAGGGTTTTTATAACCTTCAATCATTAAAAATAAACCAATAGGTTGATTATTCATAATTACTCTATATAGAAATAAAAAATAAAAAGTATGATTGATTAATATATAAAATAAATACTTTATGACTCAATTTAATATATACATATGTTTATTTATTTCATATTTATTGTATTTTTACCTTGTATAAGAAGCACCAGATACAGGTAAACCGACAGATTTCATCAAATCATAACATAATTTTTCACGGATATAGGCAGGATCAGCACGCATGGCACGAAGTTTCAATCTACGATAACCATATAAATCTTGCTCTTTAGGAATTTTAAGCCCATAAGATAGTTTATCCATCCAGCGAGACGATCTACCAGCCAAAGAAATTTCTACACCTTTGACTGTTTGTATTTTATCATTTCTAAACAAAAATAATAAAAAAAAAAGAACATAGGATTCATCAATAAGTAAATAATAATAATAAAAAGAATAAGGCTATATATAGTTGATGGTAATGCTGATAATATAAACTTACTCTATTAAAGTCAAATCTACTACTACTTTTGTTTCAAGTGTTGTATTAGAATGCATTAAATCGATTTCAGCTTGATTTCCATGGATATAGAAAGTAGTAATACTATCTTCTTTATGAAGTGGGGAATCTAATCGATGCATAGAAGGTAAATTTTCTAAAATTTGAGGAAAAGGAGAAACTTGTTTTGTAGTCCAAGTACGATTATAAAATTCATTAGGTGTACTATTTTCAGTTATAGTTGAACGTAAAAATGGTTCCTTTTCTAATACTCCTTGGTTGTTAGAATCTAATTTTGCATAGCTGTAATCACCAGAAGGTGCTTCCCCAGTATATAAAATAGGTGTATCTTTAGAAACTTGTAAAGGATAAGACTGACCATTCACAATAACACCCATATTACTATTGGTAACAGAAATAACGTTATATTTTACATTTTGGCCTGAAATAAAAGTAGATAAAGTGGTTGCCAAAACTACAAGTAAAAAATAAACAAGGATATAGAAAATAGTGAAGGTTAGATAGAGAAAAAAAAAGAAAATATATAAATTATTTTCATTTTATATACCAGTGGCAAAAGTTAAAATACGCATTTTTATAAAAGTAAATAAAATAAAATAAGAAAGAAAAGATGTAGAATGGATAAAAAAAATTTTAAGCTGCCCTTTTTATATTCTCGTTTTCCTTTTTTTTTTTTTTTTTTTTTTTTTTTAGTTGGTTTTGTTTCTCTGTTTAAATGATAATAAAACATCACAAATGCTAAGTAGTTTCCTTTAATAGAAGCTGAAGAACGGGGGTTGAATGATTATTTACTTTGTTTGTTTGAAAAGGGCCGAAGTCTCTATAAATGTAACTTTTTTAACTTGGCAGTTTTTTTTTTTTACCATCATCTAATCGTGAGATCATACGATGTCTCGTGTTATTAGTGGGATTACTTATTAATTTATTATAAGAGTTCTATTATTATTATTATTATGATTTTGCCAAGTATATTTATTTTATGGTGGTCATTTATTTTGCCGCCCTTCTCCTTTGGAGTAAATATTTTTTTTTCATGTATACAATAAAAAATAAAAATGAATAACCAACCACCCTATAGAATTATGTGCAAATTAAATTCTGTTGTTTTTATACTTATATATCTACATATCCACACTTGAATTATATATTGATTTTTATGATTTAATTAAAAAAAAAAATGAATATGTAGTACCTTTTTTTATATGTGCTCAGCAATTCATGTACGCAGTTGAAACGATTATTAAATCAGTAAACCGTATATGCATAACAATTTTTATATTTTAGTTTTTTATTTTGCATTTAGGTGATTTCACTCTCTCTTTTTTTTAGTTTGATATAAAGCGCGTAGGTATAATGTATATCTCTTGTGATTAAGCATTCTATATTATGGTAGCGACCTTCCAATATAAAAATTGTATTGGTCCATTTTAAAAATAAAAACTTAAACTTTTATAAAAATAAAGTATTATAAGCGGAGTAATTTTTTTTTTTTGTTTTTTTTTTTGATCTCTCGTTTTTTTTTAAATACATATACATATACATATACATATACATATACAGATACAGATACGTATGCATATACATATACAGATACGTATACATATACATATACGTATATATATATATTACAACATATATTTTTTAATAAAGATATAGCTACGTACGTATATGTTTTTACAATTTTTTTTCTTTTTATCTAGTTATTCTTATTACGGAACTACAAATAAATTAGACTTCGCCACACAAAAAAAAGCATTAATGACTTAAGTAAAATTTTCTACCTCTCACCCACTTTTTCTTTTTTTTTTCTTTTTTACTAGTAAAAAAGTGATAATCACAGTAATAATAAAAAGATGACCTGTTTTGAACCCAAAACCTATGAAGAATTCGAAAATTTAATAAATGAGCATCCACTCATTATTTTTTTCTTTACTACAGCATCTGAAACTAATCCTGAACGTAAAGCTATTGCTAATAAATTTGAAGGTTATACTAGCTCTTATTATTGGCAAAGGTTTGGAAAAGTTGATCTTGAGCAACATCCTGTAAGTTTTGGTATTTTTTATATATTAAAAATATAATAGATATAATAAATAGCCCATTTCTAACTTTATTGTATTTTTTATATTATGTAGGAAATTGCTGAAGTATATAAAAAATATGGAACTCATAATTTTGTAGCTTTCAAGAATGGCAGAGTTCATTCATACTGTAATACAACTGATGCTAGTGACCTTTTGTATATGTTGGATAGAATTCGTTAAATATGATTTATATATATACCTAAAGCCTATTTAAATGTTGGATTGTACATATTATACTATAATTAAAATAATAAATGGTTTAAGTGATTTTTTTTCAGGTACCATTTTTTTTTTTTTTTTTTTTTTTTTTTTTTTTTTTTTTTTTTTTTACCTATATCTTTCTTTTATTTTATTCTGTAATAATAATGACAAAAAATAACTTGTTTTATTTTATAAAACAGAAAGATTATTAAAAAATAAATTATTTTAATTGAAAGTGTACTTATATTTACTTGTTTTTCTGCATAAAATCATTTTTTGTTGGGGGTTTAATTTTTAAGATTACCATCTTTATTTTCACTAGCTTGTCATCTTTTCTATATACTTTCTTTTTCTTTTTTTTTAATAAAAAGGATGGTACTCCTTTTCTATTCTTCCGAAAAATGAAATATACTTAAAGAGGAACTATATATATTCATGATTTTTTAAATATTCGGGTGGAATCGCCAAAGCATATGAAAAAACGAGCGAAATAAGGGAACAACGCCTGAGTTTGAATTAGTTTAAAGAACTATAATTTTTTTTGCTTTAGACCCAACACTTTTTATTTTTTTTAAAACCCATACACTTTTATATTTTTCTTTTTTCTCTCTTCTTTTTTTTCTTTTCATTGTTTTTTATATATAATCAATAAATAAAAATAATAAAAAATGTCTTTATCTAACAAACTTTCTATCCGTGATGTTGAACTTAAGGATAAGCGTGTACTTATTCGGTAAGAAAAAAGAATATATAAAATAGAAATATAAATAAAAAGGAAATAAAGAATAAAAAATACGCGTTTGATTTTCATTAAAGAGATAAAAAAAAAACTTACGATATATATATATATATATATATATATGTGTGTGTGTATAATTTATATGTATGTGTGTATCTTGTATATATCATCTCATTTATTTTATATTCATATTTTTTTTTTTTACATATTTTTTTATAATGACATAGTGTTGACTTTAACGTCCCTTTAAAAGAAGGCAAAATCACCAATAACAACCGTATTGTTCAAGCTTTACCTACCATCAAATATGCTTTAGACCAAGGAGCTGCCTCTGTAGTCTTGATGTCTCATTTAGGTCGTCCTAATGGTGAAGTTCAATCCAAATATTCTTTAAAACCTGTTGCTGAAGAATTAGAAAAATTATTAAATAAAACCGTTACCTTTTTGGATGATTGTGTTGGAGATTCTGTTGAAAAGGCCTGTCAAGAAGCCACTGGTGGTCAAGTTATCTTATTAGAAAATTTACGTTTCCATATTGAAGAAGAAGGTAGTGCTAAGGATGCTGATGGTAAGAAGGTCAAGGCTGATGAAGCTAAGGTCAAGGCTTTCCGTCAATCTTTAACTCGTTTAGCCGATGTTTACGTCAATGACGCCTTTGGTACCGCCCATCGTGCCCATTCTTCTATGGTTGGTGTTGATTTACCTCAACGCGCCGCTGGGTTCTTGATGCAAAAGGAATTAGAATACTTTGCTAAAGTTTTGGAAAGCCCTGAACGTCCTTTCTTGGCCATTCTTGGAGGGTAAAGATAAAAAATATATACTAAAAAGGAGATAGAAAGGAATAGAGTAATAGAAGAAGAGAAAAATAAATGAATGGAAGATGGAAAGTTGTATATAATTAATTCTTTTTTTAATCTCTATTAATAGTGCCAAGGTTTCTGATAAAATTAAATTAATTGAAAATATGTTGGATAAAGTCAATGCATTAATTGTATGTGGTGGTATGGCTTTCACTTTCAAAAAAACCTTGGATAATGTTGCCATTGGTTCCTCTTTGTTTGATCAACCTGGTTCCGAATTAGTTAAAGGTTTAGTAGAAAAAGCCAAAGCAAAGAATGTCAAATTACTTTTACCTACTGATTATATTACTGCTGACTCTTTCAGCCCCGATGCCAAGACTGGTTATGCTACTGATCAAGACGGTATTCCTGATGGTTGGATGGGTCTTGATTGTGGTAAAGAATCTAATAAACTTTTCACTGAAGAAATCTTATCTGCTAAAACTATTTTATGGAATGGTCCTACTGGTGTCTTTGAATTTGAAAAATTCGCTACTGGTACCAAGGAAGCTTTAAATGCTGTCATTAAGGCTACTGAAAATGGTGCTACTTCTATTATTGGCGGTGGAGGTAAAAATAAATAAATAGATGATAAAAAAAAAGAAAAACATTTTTTTTAATGATCATTTATTTTGTTGTTTATAATTATAGATACCGCTACTGCTGCTTTACAATGGGGAGCTGAAGGTAAAATTAATCACATTTCTACTGGTGGTGGTGCTAGTTTAGAATTATTGGAAGGAAAGGTACTCCCAGGTGTTGACGCTTTATCTACAAAGTAAATATATATATATATATATATATATATATTAAAATAAATAAATAAAATAAAAAAGTATAAGTATACTTTTTCTTTTGTGTATATGCATTTATTACTATTATCACTATTCCTATTTTTTTATGTATGTATGAATTTTTTTTGAAAATTGATTTTTTTTTTTTTTTTTTTATTTATAATATATATAAGGTATATTAAAGGATCATTGTAATTAAGAAACACAATATTTAGCCTAGATCTACATTTGTTCAAATCAAGATCCAATTTTAATAAAAAAAAGATATATACTCCTACAATTTTTTTTACATATTGGTATAATGGTGACTGATATTGTGTAACCAGTGTCTTTTTTCCGCACTTTAAAGGTGAAGGAGCTCTAAAATGTCATTAATTAAAAAAAAAGGTATAGTCTGATTTGAATTGTGATTGAAAACAAAAAAAAAGTTCGTTTCGTTCGCTCTATTATTCATATGTGTTATACAATATACGTGTGCCATGTGTACAAACTGATTCGTCATTCTAGTTGAACAATGGATTTTTATTTTTTATAGTAATGGGTTTTAATTTTTAATATCAATACGTAATTATATAATTTGGAGGTTTGTTTTTTTTTTAAAAAAAAGGGTCTTTTTATATACCTACTTATTATTATAATCCAAATAAAAATAATATCGTATATATATATATATATATATATAAATTGATGGAACTAGAATATTTCTTTTCGTTCTAATATAGTAGAATTGAATTTCAGTTTTAAAATATATCAAGTAGATGATTTCTTCGCGCGATGTAATGTACGTGCACATTCTGCTTGTTCCTAAAAAGGTATTTGATAATGAACACATTACAAAGCATATTACAACACCTTTTATCCTAATTTTTACGTAAAAATATTGGATTGTATATGAATATATAGATATTATTTATATAATATTTTTTTATTTACTAAGAAATTTTTTTTAACTTTGCCTATACAAAAATGTATATTCATATAAATAGTTGAATATAATTAAGAATGATATGATGATATTGCTATTGTCAAATTGCTAATCTGGTATTAGTTTCAACTATACACTCTATTTTTGTGGACGGGTTTAATTTAAAAAAGGAACCCCGAAAAAAGTTTTTTTATAAACTCAAAAAATAAAATTATAACCAATGGATTTTTTAATTTCTTTTTTTTCTCTTTCTTTTCCTTTTCTTTCACTTTTCTTCTACACTCTTTTTTTTCCCTCTTTTTTTTTTCTTTTTTTTTTTTTTTTGTTGTATTTGTAATTTATTAAAGTTACTGGGTGAAATGAAGTCAACCACCACTTATACAACTATGATGAGGGTGACACCTGATGGTCGACCATTCGCAAAAGTACATTTATAATTATTATTATTTTGATTAATAACTAATATTGAATGTATTATTAAAAAATTTAAAACCAGCCAGTATTAATAACTTTATCTTTTTTTTTTTTTATATATAGGACCTTTATGATATATTTGCAGCCATGATATTTCAAATTAAAATAGGAGAACAAAAGTCATTATTTCGCACTTATCATGCTTGCTTTACAACTGAAGCTATGATCGATATACTTGACCATTTACAGTTTACTCATGTATTAAAACAGCCTGATCCTAATGATCCCAGTCGACAATTAGAAACAAAGACCATTACCACCTTTAGTATGTCACGTACCATGGCCAAACAATTAGGTTATCATTTTGTAACAGCTCGTTTAATAGAAAATGCTACTGATCCTTCGCAAAAGACGATCAAAGATCGTGGGATCTGGCAGGTCACCAGTAAAGGGAAATGGATGGTTTATGATTTTGCACAACGAGGTCATATTTCCTGGAGCCAGCAATCTCATACTAGTGTAGCATTAAAAAGTGTTCCAGATCGTAAAGTGATGGTGTTAACAAGATTAGATACTCCCATTACAATTGAATCATCAAAAAGTAAAAATGGTAGTGATGATGATGATGATCATACTTTTAAAAGACGATTTTTAAATTTAAAAAGTTCGTCTTCAAAAAAGAAAAAACAACAAATCATGGATGTATTAGCTTTCGACCGCAAAAACATGACAGATGCTTTTAAATTAATGATGGATCATTTAGAAACCTCTTCTTTATTAGCTGATGATGTAGGTGGGATTGGATCAGATAAAATTAGTGATTATACAGACACTTTCTATGGGTTTCACGTGGTGGAATATATTTCTCAATACATGTCAGTTATCTCTCACCAAGAAGCCGAATCAGTAGCTAGCGAATTTGTTTTATGTGGCTGGATTTGTCAAATCATAGATAAGAGTGATCGATCCTCTTTACAATATAAAAAAAATAATGACGTCAAATTCAACTCGCATCGTAATGCCCTTTATGCTCTTACAAAACGAGGTAAAGAAGTACTTGATTGGAATAAATCGTCTTATTCTTCATCAACTAAATCTAAATATAAAACAACAGCTACTCCTCCTCCTCCTTTACCTGCTTTAATCGCAACAAGTACCAATACAAATTCATCCACTTACTCATCTTCATCTTCCAACTCTTCTACTATATCTACTTCTTCTCTTTCGAAAAAAAATTCATATTCTCAACTTCATCCTCCTGCGCCTAAAAAAGACCATGATCAGCCTTCAATTCCTAACACTCTATCACCTCATATGCAACAACAGTTTTATTTTTCTTCGGATACTTTATCAACCACTTCTTCTTCAAATTCATCACACCATACTGATGAGTTTGATCTTCAGCAGCAGCAGCAGCATGATAATAGCCATAACAGTGGTGACCCTAGACAATTCCATCGCTCCATGTTACCTTCATTTGGTTTATCTTCTCAACAATCTTCCATGAACTCCACTCATTACATAAGATTAAAGCCTATTTTGGAAGATCCTTTATTAAGAATGTATTTCCGTGAATTTTTAAAACAAAACTATTCTGAAGAAAATTTGCATTTTTGGGTAGATTATAGAAACATGTTACAACACTATGAATTACAACAAAAAAAGGAAAATCGAATTTTATCTGAATGCTATGCCATATATGTTACTTATTTAGCTCCTGATGCTTCTAAAGAATTAAATATTGACCATACTTTACATCAAGATATTACTTCTTTTATTCAATTAGCATTTAATGTTCATCGTAACCATGGTGGCAATGGCAATAGTAGTAATAACAATAATCAAGCATCTTCATCATTTACATCAATTACCGAAAATAATAATAATAATAGTAATAATACCCAAACCAATAATACTAGTAATATTATGCAACCTCATCAACAGCATTTACCCTTTTTTTATACACCCACTCATCCATCTCAAGAACAACAAACAATTATCGTTGTTAACGGCAATCGAACTCAATGTTTGAGAGCTTTGTTACAAATGTATGATCGAGTCCATGATCAAGTATGTAAAAATATGGCAGAAGACTCTTTACCTAGATTTTTAAAATCTCCTCGTTATCTTGAATGGCAACAAAGACAACAGCAATTAAAAACCATTTCTGAATCACCTAACCCATCTAAATCTACTTCTTCTGGCCATTCTTCTCATGGTAGCCATAATACTAATAAAAATAAAATCAATACAAAAACATTTGATGCTAATGATGATGAAGAAGATCTTTTACATGATGATGAAGATGATGAAGATGATGAAAAGAAACAACAGAACGTATTGATGGACGGTGATAATGATGACGAAGAAACTAAAAGTACTTTGGAAGAATTAGAAAAGTTGACGTTAACGGGTATTACAACCACTACCACTACTACTACTTCAAATCCTCCTCTTACTCCTACTCCTTTAACTACAAAAAATTAAAAAAATTCATTTATATATAGATCTTTTTTTATATAGTTATATATACATACTTTTATTAGCACTCTTTTTTACCTTTTCTTTTTATATATAGACTTTTTTTTAAAAAAATTATTTTTTTATATTATTTTTAATATGCACATACATTATATGCCTCAATAGATTACTAATTCACACACACACACTTACACACCCATATTATAATTTCCTTTTTAATTTTTTTTTACCTGCAGCATCATTAAAAAAAATAAAGTTAGATAAAGTTTAATTTAACATTCACCAGTCATTGATTTTTGATCATGACAATAGTTTTCCATTTTTAGATTAGCTTGATAAAGAAGAATCTATTATTAAATCGTAAAGTGTATATACATATGTATATATATATATATATATATATTGTGAATAAAAGAAGAAAAATAATACAAGTTGAAAAATGAAAAAGTACTAAGCAGATAGAAAAGTATATGAGACTATAATTAAAATCATGAAATAATAATAAAAAAAACGGGTAAATGAATAAATTCCTTTTTTATTGTAATTGGTTTTTAACCCAGGGATCATGTTTTTTTTTTAATCATTTTAATATTTTAGTACCATTGTTTCGGGCTCATTTAATGTCCGTTTTAATCTGATATTCAATATATGACTGATTAATTTTGTTATGTTAGAAATAAAAAAAAAAAAAAAGGTTTGATTGTTCTGAATATACAAAGTTTTACTTGTTATTTTACTGAATGCATCTCGATAGAATGTGTATATATTTATAGTAATAGACAACAAATAAATTGGATTTAATCTATCAAGTGTGCAGTGGTGTATGAAATCCATTAGAAAACAGTAATGATCATACTAACTTTATTTATATATTAGATTTATCATTATACAGTGTCTTCTTTTTTTACTAGTATTATTATTTTTGATTTTGTTTTTTCAATAATTACCCATTACAGTTTTTAAAATTGTTCTAGACTTAATAAATAACGATCTTAAGAAAAAAAAAAAAAGGAATATGTATAATTGATTTAATAGTATAAGAGGTTATTTATCAAGGCTAATTAATTAATGTAGTAATAGATCATGTATCTACTGTTAAAATAAAAATATAATTATTTATTTAAAATAAATAAAATAGTAACGTTAACAATTTTACATCACCTTCTTTCGTTTTCTTTAATACGAAAAAGAAGCAAACAGTTTTAAATAATTATGGAATGGATAGGTATAGCATAAGGTATTTGGCCCTAGGTTATTATTTTTTATGTATATACTTTAAATATTTCAATTTTATATTATGTTGACTTCCTCCAGTTTATTATACCAGTTTATAGACAATTTTATTTTATTTTTACCTTGGCTATGAATATTTTTTATATTATATATCAGATTTCATGGTATTGCCCTATTTGAATTCTTTTTTTATAAGTAAACTACAACATACTGAGAATTACTCATATCTAAACCCTTTTCTTTCTTCTTCCTCTTGTAAACAGATCTATCAATAATTTTAAATGAAGGTTATAGATATGCATAATATATTTTTTTTTATAATTTTGATATGCCTCAAAAATGATGTAGTATGATAAAATAGCTGAATCATAGAAAAATAGATGGGACATAGAAAAAAAAGATTAGGTTCATTATGAGCAAAAAATTAAATCTCAGTAGTAGTTTTTTTCTGTAAAAGAGTTTTGTGGTAATTTTTTTTTCTTACCCCTTTTCTTCACTCAATTTCTATTTTCATTTAAATTATGCTATTAAACACGTTAAAACAATTAAGAATAAAGTCGGTGCATAATAATATTCTCAATAAAACAATATCAACAAGATGGATAACCTATAATATTACTAGTGATACAGCAACAAAACCAACTGATGAAATGTTTGACCTTATGAAAACTGCCTCAAAGGAAGACGATGTCTTTGGGGTAAAAAATAAGAAAAAAACTCGTGTTATAATTAGTATCCATTTTATTATGAAATAAATAAATAAACAATTCATTAATCTATATGTTTGAATTATTAAAAATAGATGGATACTAGTACTAATAATTTAGAACAACATGTGGCTCAGTTATTTGGTCATGAAAGTAGTTTATTTTGTGCTTCAGGTAGTATGACAAACCAGCTAGGATTACGACTTCATTTAAAGCAACCACCTCATTCTGTTTTAGTAGATACACGTTCCCATGTCAATTTATATGAATGTGGTGGATTGGCTTATCACTCCCAAGCATCTATGACAGCCATACTACCCAAAGGCAAATTTTTAAGTGTAAAAGATATTGAACAACATGCTATTCGAGATACATTGTGTGGCGCTTTAACAAAAGTGGTATCAATTGAAAATACATTAAATGGAACTATCATGCCCTTAGATCAAATCAAAGAAATTAGTGATTATTGTAAACAGCAGGGATATAAGTTGCATATGGACGGGGCAAGAATATGGGAAGCAAGTGAAGCTACTGGTCATAGTTTAAAAGAATATGGTGAATTATGTGATACTATCTCAGTTTGTGTTTCAAAAGGAATTGGTGCACCTATTGGATCTTTGATTGTTAGTGATTATGAAAATATTCAGAAAGCAAGACACTTAAGAAAATTAATGGGAGCTGGATGGAGACAAAGCGTAAGTTATTAAAAAAAATAAAATGAATAAAAATTACATATTCATACAATTAGATCGTTTATAAATGCTAAAATTTTTCTTCTTTGTCTTTTTTTCTTTTTAATATATAGGGTGGATTAGCTATTGTAGCTCATTATTGTTTAGATCAAGTCATACCACAACTAAAAACAGTTCATCAAAGAACACAACGGTTATGGGAAGGATTAAGAAAATTAGGTATGGATTCAGTCTTACCTGTGGAAACCAATATGATCTTTATTGATACGTGTGGCATCATTCCATTAAAATCATGGGCTCAACGATTATTACAAGAAGCAAATATCATTATAGATAGCTCAGATGATCGGGTGGCTAGAATTGTATTACATTATCAAATTCCAGATAGTGTGGTGGATCAAATGCTATATGTCACTGAAAAATTAATTAAGGAAGAAGGAAAAGAGCCTATTGCATCAACATCTTCTGATATTAGTAATGCCTACCCATCAGCTCCAAAACAATAATCTGTTAAAAAAATATAATGAAATCCCTTGTATTATTATTACACCAAAATAAAATGTAAAATAATATCAAGTTTATATTACAATAAACTTGAATCAAAATATAACAATTATTATTAAAACTATACCAACTCTTCGTTGTTTATTATTATATTATATATTTACAAATTAAAAGAAATATGTAATGAATTTAAGTATAAATATTGAATAAAATAAAATGTTGTATAACCATGAACAATCAAACCCTGTTACCCACGAAAAAATCAATAAAGCAAAATATATGGCCATAACAAAAAGAGCAGGTTTGTTAACATTCGTATATGAGATCGACCAACCATCACTGCCACTTGTTAAGGTTGTTGACCATTCTGTATGGAGAGTGGATACCGACGATGTGAAACTAGTATGGTGAAAGCCATTCACCATACTATTATGAAAATCTCGATGTTGTTGAAGATGCTGTTGGTGATGAAAATCATCAAACACTCTTGTACTCATACGATTCCATCCTTGTCCTTGATACTCATCAATTTTTTCGTTTTCTTTATTCTCCATTATTAGGGTAGTAGCTTTTTTTTTAAAATAAAATAAAAATAAAAAATAAAAAGGAACAGAAAGAGCCAGAAATTGGGCAATAGTTATTTTTTTTTTTTGAGAAGTTATCAAGATTATTTTTTTTCCAAATCTTGTTCCTTACGAATTGCGTGTAACAAAATAAATGGAAAAAACGAAAAAAAGGTTTTTTTACACAGCCCGAAAAGAAAGAAAAAAAAAAGGTACATATGCTTTTTATTGTTATATTTTTTCAGAACAAAATACAAATTTACGCATAAAAGAACTATAGTTCCGCTCAAATTCCTCCGGATTCAGTAGGGAAGAAAAATATTTTTAAGTGGTCTTGACAATATTTTTATTTATATTAAACATTCGTACAAAAATGGGGAAAGGTAGGAAATAGATGTTTAAAAATAGTTACATTAAAATTAAAGAAAAGCTGCTATACTTCGAGAATCCAAATAGCTATATATTAGAAAGCGAAGATTACTTTTTAAAAAAAAATAACAACTTGAATAATACTATATTATTTATTACTCATATATATACCATCTTTAAATAAAAATGCTAAAAAGTAGTTGAATCAATTTTTTATAAAGCATTGATTTCTAATATAAAAAGTAAACTGTGTAACTATTTTAATTTTTATGGCGTAAAATAATTTTTAAAGCCCTCTTTTCTTCACGCTTCTACTTTTTCATAATAATACTAAATGATTCAATCAACTCTTTTTAGCTACTTTACTTTTAATAATACATCAATTAAACCAGCAACTTATAAACTGCAATCACTAAAGCAAACTATCCTAAAAGATTACTTTGCAATAAAACCAAAGAAAAAGACAATATTAGATTATTTTAAGCAACAAGAAGAAAAAGTAAAGGAACAAAAAAGTAAATAACCAGAGTATATGTATATAGAAAAGAACTTAACATATATTGAAATTTTTAATGCTTTCTACCATTTTATTCAATATTATATATATATATATATATATATATTAATTTAGAAGGTTTAGTATATGATCTTGTGCTTGTGGATATATGGAATTCATATCATGGTGGGGTTTTACCTTGTGTAAAAAAAAATATGTATGATCCAGACTTAAAATATATAGCTGTATCCTATCGCTGGGGTGAAGTTGAGGAACAGTCAGTGAAAACACCTGATTATATAGCTTATGTTACTTCATTTCGATTAATGGATTTAGGATTCCTTTGTTATCATATTAAATCTGAACCTGATTTAAAAGATATTCAGTATTTATGGATCGATGCCATCTCAGTTGACCAATATAATAATTATGAAAAGAAAAAGGAAATAATTTCACACGTGTCAGATATATATAAAAAAGCAGCCTATATCTTAGCCGTGCCCGATTTACATTTTGGTTATTTAAAAAAAAATCCATTAAATAATAATATTTTAGATGCAGACGAAAAATATAAACAAGCAGTTTATAACGATATTTTTAATAATAATAGCTATAAGCAACCCATCAATAAAAATGAAATAGCAACAATAAAAAGGGAAAATGAAAATAGGCCTAAAAAGAAAAATGTACATCGAATTTTAAAACAATTTATACATAGTGATCATCAATCAATTACCGATAACAAAACAATACAAATAGAAAACGAAAATAAAAAGAAAATATATCAATTTTTAGCATATCTCATAGAAGATTGGTCAAATCGTGCTTGGGTTATCAGCGAATACTTAATTGCAAAAGAAAAACAAAAAACACAAGGAGTACCATTAAAATATATATTTATATCGTTATTCCATCAAGAGCTGACTTTTTTTTTCTCATACTCTTTTGATCATCAACATCATTCACCATTTACAACTATAAACACTGATAAAAATGACAAGATAAAACCCTGGGAAGTAGACGATGGCTCCAAATTCAACAACTTTTTAAAAACAGTATTTGCACAACGTAGTTATTTAAGTATGTTATTGGTTTCGAATGCCACAAGAAATGAAGATAAATTCAATGCTATATTACCAATATGGGGTAGATATAATCATTGCATAAAAGGCATAAACACTATATCAGAATGGAATATAACAGACTCGATATCAGTCCAATTAAAGTTATATGAAATGATGGATGATTTATGGGATAAAGCAAGATTACTTTACGCATGTTCCAAAAATTTATCTCTAAGTCTACTTCCTTCCTATGTTAGGCGATATCGAGATTTTGATTTATTTATTATTGAAAAAGATAAAGTAGATATGGCTTATGAAAAGTATTTGTCTTGTATAAAGGAATATGCACTTGATACGTTTGGAAATAATAACTCTCTACAACATATAATGGATAATAATAATAATAATAATAATAATAATAAAAAGGAATATGCTTCTTCACTCTACACCGAAAATTTAATGGATATTCAACTAAATTTTCATAATCATCATCACTATCACCAGTATCATTATCTTTCTATCAAAGTAAAGCAATACTTTATATGTAAAGAGAAACCTAAATACAATTATGGCATTTTATCAGCTTGTTCATTAAATTATGACGACGATTTGATATCTGTATATATACCTTTTTTTACTTTTACAATACCATATTTTACAAATGTTCTTCCTCCTATAGATTCCGCCGGGATTTTTTTATTTGGCAGCATGGGCCAAAATAGATGGGTCGTATGCTCCCAAGGTAAATATTTAGACTACAAAAATAGATCTTCGTGCTGTATTTTTAGTAATGTTTTTAATATATATTAAATATATATATTTAAAACTTTAAAAGCTATAATACCTAACCCTGACAACCCAAACTTAATTTATAATTTTCCTTAGAAAAAAAATATTATGTATGACAATAATATATACTATTCTATTTTTAAAGTCTCCTTTGAAATTATTGATGAATGCTTCCTACGTTCTAAGTAAAATAAATAAAATAAAACATTTATTATTATCAAAATATCGAATTAGATTAATAACCGTAAAAAACACGATATTTTTGGCCGATCAATAATTTTATATAATTTTAAAAATTAAACAATACTGTGGAAATAAATAAATCAAGTACAAGAGATATATTAAAAAAGGAAATCGAGTGTAACTACTTTAACTTTAAAGTTCAAAGCCCAATTTATTTTTTTCTTATCTTCTCTCTCTTCCTCTTTTTTTTTCTTTTCTCCTTCTTCTTCTTTCTTTCTTTCGCTATATTAAAATGATGCAAACAACTCTATTTAACTATTTTCACGGCACCAACAAACCAATTAAACCAGCAACTCATAAAATAAAATCATTAAGGCAAACCATTCTATATGATTACTTTTCAATAAAACCAAAAAAAAAGACAGTGTTAGACTATTTTAAACATTAAGAAGAAAAACTAGAAGAAGAAAAAGGTAGTAAGAAATTGAAACAATTACTATATATTATATATGAAAATCTTTATTATAAATTAGTACTTACCATTATTTTATTTATTTTATTTTATGCTATATATTTAATTTAGAGCCTGTATTTGAACTTGTACTTGTAGATATAGATGTGACAGCTGAAAATTATTATTATCGTGAAGTTACCAAAGATATTACTTGTGTAAAAAAGAATATGTATGATCCAGATTTAAAATATATAGCCATATCTTATCGTTGGGGTGAAATGAATGAACAATTAGTGAAAACGCCTGATTACATTGCACATATCACTTCCTTTGATTTGCATGATTTGGGGGCACTTTGTAGTTATATTACTGGCGAACCTGATCTAAAAGATATATCCTATTTATGGGTTGATGCCATTTCTGTTAATCAACACGATCATGCGGGGAAAAAAGAAACCATTTTACAAATGACGGAAATCTATAAAAGGGCAACTTATATCTTGGCCGTACCTGATTTTCATCAATCTTATTTAGAAAATAATCCAGCCAATCTAGAATATCTTAATATTATAGAAAAACATAAGTCAACTATATATAATGATATCTTATTCCATAATAATATTGATAATAATAAAATCAATAACAATCAACCAATGGATAAAAATGAAGTAAAAGTAGAAGAAAGTAGTAAAACGGTAAATGATGATCGCCAACTAACATCTACTACTAATACTACTATCATCAATACCAATGACAAAGAAATACAAACGGATGATGAAGAAATAAAGAAAGCATATCAATTTTTAGTTTACCTTGTACAAGATTGGTCGGATCGTGCTTGGGTTATCAGTGAATACCATATCGCAAAATCAAAAATTCGAACACCATTAAAATTAATATTCATATCGCTATTACATTTTGAAATATCCATTTTTTATTCATGTTTTTTTGATCAATCATTACCTACAACTATAAATGCTGATGAAAATATATACTCTTGGGAAGTGGATAATGGAAGCAAGTTTATCAAATTTTTAAAATCAAGATTTACACAACGTCACCATTTAAGTATGCTTTTAAATTCAAATGCAACAAGAAATGAAGATCGATTTAATGCTATTTTACCATCATGGAAGAAATACAATCATGTTATTCGGGATAAAAATACAATATCCAATTGGCACATTACAGATACGATCTCGGTTCGCATCAAATTATTTGAAATAATGGATCAATTATGGGATAAAGCAAGAATACTTCATGCCTGTTCTAATCATAATGCATCCCCACTTCTTCCTTCCTTTGTTAGTCGATATGATAAAGATAGTGGTTATTTATATATAAATGAAATTGATAATCCTGAGCATGCTCATGGAGAGTACTTTAAAACTTTATCAGAATATACTACTTATATGAATGCGATAAATGAAGCCGACGACGATGATACTAATGATACACCAATTACTATACCAAATGATGTGTCACCACTCTATACTCAAAATTTAATGGATATCCAATTGAACCCTAAATACCTTTACCTTGCTATCAAAGCAAATAAATATTTTATTGTAATTAGCGAAGAAAAAGGATATGAAGAAGTAGAAGAAGTAGAAGAAGTAGAAGAAGTAGAAGAAGTAGAAGAAGTAGAAGAAGTAGAAGAAGTAGAAGAAGTAGAAGAAGTAGAAGAAGTAGAAGAAGTAGAAGAAGTAGAAGAAGTAGAAGAAGTAGAAGAAGTAGAAGAAGTAGAAGAAGTAGAAGAAGTAGAAGAAGTAGAAGAAGTAGAAGATGTAGAAGATGTAGAAGATGAAGAGGAAAATGAGGATGATAATGAAGAATATGAACAAGAATATGAATATGAAGAAGGAGAAATAGAAAAAGAAGATGGTTACAGATTTGACGAGGAGTTTTTATCAAACTATTCATTAAAACATGACGATGATGATAGCTTAAAAATAGTATTTATACCTTTTTTTACATATACGTTACCTAGGTTTACTGAAATAGCCCCTCTCAATAGTTGTGGTATCTTCTTAGCTGGTAATATGGTCCAAAATAGATGGATAGTACTATCTCACCGTAAATTTGAGGGATATTATCAAGATACTGTTTGCTGTACTGACAATTATAGTTTTAATGTATATTAATTAAATAAGAGATTTTCTACACAAATATTTTAAAATAAATACCTCAAGTAACCAGTTTCTTGTAATAATATAAATAAATATTACATCCATCAAAACATCTTCAATTTTTATGATAATCTAGAATTTATTTGTAAAAAATTTATATTATTTCTTTAATTTAAAGAAAAAAATATAATGAATTTGGCATTATAAGGTTAAAAATAAAACTCTCCCCAAAAGAATAAATAAGTCATGTTATATGCATTTCTTATTTTTACAGCATCCGATTTTATTGAAGCTTCTCCATTGTATGAATGTGATATGTTATTAATCGATAGTGCTAATCAGAATAGGTATATTTTAATCTCATGTCCTAAATATTTTGGATACGTTCAATATACTTCATGATGTACTGATAACTATAGGTTTTATATATATTAACTAAAAAAAAGTAATAAGATTAAAAGTGGTAAAAAAATTCTGGAGATGGGCATAAAATATAAATTTTTTGGTTATAATATTTAAACACCGTTCGAAAAAATGTGCAATAACCTTTTTTTTTAGTTTCTTGATAAGTTTTGTTAATTTTATTTTATCAATAACTACTTTATTTTTATTTTTTTGAAATTGTCTTTTTGATTACATTTTTATTCTTTTTAATGTTATTATAATTTTAATTATGCCTTATACTACCACTAGAAGATGTCATTATGCAAAAAAAAAATACCTGGGTTTGAATAAGTTTGAGATTTTAATATTAGTACGATTTTATTCTTATATATAATATATATAATATTAATTGATTATTTTCTTTCTTTTAATAAATATAATTTATAATAATAAATAAATAAATTAAAATAAGTATTAGTAACATGAATAAACTAGTTTATGAATGTATGTTTTATAAAGGAATGTATTTAGACTCCGGATTTGATAAGTGGCTTTTTTAATTTTTTTTAAATTGGCGGGCACATTTTTTAATCTACCTTTTCCTTTTTCCTTTTCTTTTTTTAAAAAAAAATAATATTTATATAGCGTTAATATGGCTGACGAAGCTAAACTTCCAAGAGTAAAGAATAAATAAATAAATAAATAAATAGTAATAATATATACCAATCTGTAATAATAAAATCAATCTATTTTTAATATAGAAAAGATTTTATCGTCAACGCGCCCATGCCAATCCTTTTTCTGATCATCAACTAGAATAGTAAGTTTATAATAATAATAACATAAAAGAATTATATCTGTTAAATAGAAGAATTAAAAGTAGACTTTTACATGTATATTTATGTATCTTTTTTTTTTTTTTTTATTATTATTATTATTGAATCTATTTTATACTGCCATTCCTTATAGTCCAGCTAAACCAAGTGATATGGACTGGTCAACTCATTATCCTAAATATATTGGAGAAGGAAAGGATAATAATAAAAAAATAGAATTTGCTGATATTGGATGTGGATATGGAGGGTTATTAATTGCTTTAGCACCATTATATCCCGATACATTAATGATGGGAATGGAAATCAGAACAAAAGTACAAGATTATGTTTACGAACGTATCAAGGCTTTACGAGTTCAAAATGCAGAAAAAGATGGGTATCAGAATGTATCAATCATGCGAATGAATGCTATGAAATTCTTACCTAATTTCTTTGAAAAGGCTCAGCTTTCGAAAATCTTTTTCTTATTCCCTGATCCTCATTTTAAACAACGTAAACATAAAGCAAGAATCATAAGGTAAAAATAAAATATATTAAACAAAATAAAATAATAAAAAACATTATTATTACTATTTGCCATAAAAGATTCTATCCTAATTTTTATTTGTATTTTTAAAAAATCAAAACGTAGCCCTACTTTATTAGCCGAATATGCTTATGTATTAAAAGTTGGTGGTATTTTATATACAATCACAGACGTGAAAGACTTACATCTTTGGATGGTAAAGCATTTAGATGATCATCCATTATTTGAACGTATTTCTGATGAAGAATGTGTAAGTGGATACATACATATATCAAAAATAATTAGAAAATAAATGGTTTATTAAAATTCAAAATTCATTTATTATATTTCAATTTATTATTATTTATATTAAAATAGAATCAAGATCCAGTAGTAGAACATGTACGTGAAGCAACAGAAGAAGGAAAAAAGGTAGCAAGAAATAAAGGTGATAAATTCTTGGCTTGTTATAGACGTATTGAGGATCCTTTAGCATGAGTCCACCCAAATCATTTTGAATAAAAAAATAATTAAAAAAGGAAATGGTCATCAATCAACATTTGATTTATCATTGTTATTATTATTATGATTTTATGTAAATATTATTCATCTTTTTGAAAAAACAAAAATAAAAATAGAAAATAAAAAATATCTTGGTTTATTTTGAATTCATACAGCCTTTTTATGGATAGCCTGTAACGGATTGACAAAAGAGTATATACATAATTTGAGCTAAAGCAAAGACCTTATATTTCCACATCATTAAATGAATATGCAATGTTAGATTTACAAGTACTTTTTTTGTTTTTGATGATTAAATGGGAGGCTTTGTGTAATGCCAATTTTAATTAGTGTAAAATGTAAAAATATATAATAAAATGAAACTTAGAATAATATATATATATATATATGGTGTATGTGTGTGTGTGCCATTAATGTATTATTCCTTTGTATATGTCGTTGTAGATGAGAGCATCAAAATGTATTTGTATATTAATATAATGTCTTATTTGACATTAAAAATCTGAATAAAAATAAATCTACAATAAATGCTTTATAAATGAATGGTTTTTTAAGAAAAAATTTAAAATAAAATAAATGGTGTATTTGATTAATTGTATTTCAGTTTATATCTAATGTAATTACTTTTTTATTAGATTGATGAGCAATTACATAAAACTTAATGGAATAAAATAATATAAATGTCAATAATGTATTAAGATATCTATTAGTTATATATTAAAATAAAGAATAAAGATAAAGATAAAAAAAAATAAAAATTGCAACTAGTGTTAATAAATATAACATTCAAGCTTATAATCATTGATTTGTTCTTTTTTTTTTTACTATTCTCCAATTAGATATCAAAGTTAGCAATATAAATAAAAACATATTTCAAGGAACACTCCCAACAAAGGAATATCAATTTAAAATATCTAGCTATTATTTAATACTGACTTTAATAATACTGTTGAGAAGGTATGTATATATAAAATAATATCTTGACCTATTGTTGAATACGTAAATTTTTTCAACATTATTCATTTTTTTTTTACTGTCTGAATATATATACATATAGTTCTAATCTTCTATTTTGTAAGTAGTATTCTATTATTTGAGCTGTAAAACACGATTCTCTTTTTTTCAGTATGATATGCTATATCCACTTTACGCTTACGCTATACTATAAAGAAAGAAAGAAAGAAAAAAAGGTAAATATATGGATTATAAGTCCAAAAATTATTTTTTATATTTAAATAAAAAAAATATAATTTTATACCTTTATATTTTAACGTGAAGTATTATAAAAGCATTGTGACGATATATAAACTTATTATGTGGTAATATTTTATATTCATATATATAAGACTTTTCTACTTTTATACCTATCCGACACATAATCGTTCTGATATAAACTTTTACCATCTTTTACATTCTATATTGTTGTCATTATGTGAACTCTTTACCTTGATATGAATATAATACATTCGTTATAAATATATATATATATAGTTAGTATCATTTTATTTTTGGCTACAATAGTAATTGTATAAACATATATATATGTATATAATGAATACATGTATAAGTAATATTGTTGTTGTTTTTTTTTTTAATAAACTATTTTTAAAAACCTACTTGTCAACCATTTTTATTATTAATCCTTTTATTTTTTTAAAAAATAAATGTTTGAAAGAAATATAAAAAATTAAAAAATTGAAAGATGGAGTTTAAAAACATTTTTTCTTTTCTTCGCATAAACTATTTATTTTGAAAAACAGCATTAAATATAATTATAAGCATCTACCGTTGAAAAATAATAAGATCAAATTCTCCTTATTTTTTTTTTCCTGGTACAATATATATTAAGTGAAAGGTTTTTTCTTTTTTTCTTTTTTAATTTTTTTCACATCACGCGAGGTCAAGTTTTTTTACATTTTCATATGTAACCATTAATAAATTAATGATTGAGTTTAGAATTATTATTATTATTATTTTCCCAGAAATAATAAGAATGACATAAAAAATAAAAAATGAAAGCGAAAGTATAAGTAAAAAACAAAAATGTATGCAACAATGTTTTTTTTTATTGTTTATTGTTTATAAAAGTTACCAACATCTTTTAGTACTATATTCTAGACTTTTTTGTATACTTTTCAACAAAAGTAGTTAGGTTATAAATGATTTATACCTTTAATGTCACACACAAAATTTTTATCCGGGCAACCACCATGTAATCCAAGCAACCAAGATTTTTATGGGCGTGTGTGGTAGATTGATATAAGCTTTTTTTTTTGAGTAATAGATGTTGATATAAAGGGAAAAAATGTCTAATTTTTTTCACCTCCTTCCCCTTAAAATGGATGGATGAATGGTTGAATTGGGTTTTTTTATCCAATGAAAAATTGGATGGAATATTAAGAAAACTGTAATTAGAGAATATTTTTTTTGCTATAATGAAAAAAAAGATCCATCGCCGTCGATAAAGAAAAAGTAAATATATATTTATTTATTCTATATATTTTTTTAAAAAAAAATAAAGAATAGTAAAAGATTTTATAAAATTGAATAAATTCCTATTTTATTATTATTTTAATATCTTTATTTTCTATACATTTCATTTAACTCTCCAGTTTTACGTTTTACAGAAAAAAAAAAAAAAGAGCGTTTGCTGTCGGAGTTATCTATTGAAGCTATGGTAACACTTATTAAACTGGCCCTGACCTTATTTAATATAATTTTGTACTACATTTTATTTAACTTTATATAAAAGAAATAAAAAAAAATTTTTACCTCTTTTTTTTTTTTTTTCTTTTTCTTTTTTTTATTTAAAATATAAATTCATTCCTCTCTTTTTATTACTTTGTAAATATATAGTATATATTTCCATCACCTCTCTTTTTTATTTTTATTTTTTTGTATATTATATTTCAATTCGTCACCTTTGTATTGCTGGTACAATGCAATTAAAATTCACTAGTCTTGTTTTATTGGCTACTCTTGCCACCAATACATTAGCCTGTCATCACCCTAAACCTAATCATGATGTTACTTGTAAATTAAGTTTCAATCGTGGTAAATTATCTTCCAACGGTACTCATATTATCATCCAAGGTACCACCACTCAAGCTACTAAATGTAAAGATTTAACCAAAGAAAAACGTGAAGAAGCTAAAATCCCAGAAATTCTTCCTGGTGGTAGTGTTGTTCATGTCTTTACCAAAGACAGTACCAAAATTAAAGATGCTAATGGAAATGTTCATCATGGTAATGATTGTTTAGTTGCAATTCCTGATGTCTTATTACCTGATTTCAATAAAAAGGAAACTGTTAAATTAGTCATTCCTATTGACCAAAAGACTCAAATTGACTGTGAACGTCTTATTCCTAAATCTTCTCAAACTAAATCCAAATCCATTCCTACTCCTACTGGCACTCCTTCTGATTCTAACCCTGTAAAACAAAAACCTACTCCTAAACCTGAAGATGAAGAAAAGAAGCAAAAAGAAAAAGAACAAAAAGAAAAAGAAGAAAAAGAACGTAAAGAACGTGAAAAAGAAGAAGAACGCAAAGAAGAAGAACGCAAAGAGCGTGAAGAAAAAGAACGCAAAGAAGAAGAACGCAAAGAAAAAGAAGAAAAAGAACGCAAAGAAAAAGAAGAAAAAGAAAAAGAAGATGAAGATGACGAAGATGATGATGAAGAAAAGAAAAACAATGGTGGTGGTGTTACCAAATGGTTATTCGATGATGGTATGGTCACTTTCTTCACTCCTAACCAAGGTGCTTGTGGTGACTGGAATGATGATAATGATATGATTGCTGCTGTAGGTGAAGACTTCTACGGTGATATGGATGAAGAAAGTGATCTTTGTGGTAAGAAACTCGAAATTGAAGGCCCTCGTGGCAACAAGATTATTGTCACCGTCAAGGATGCTTGTCCTCCTTGTGATGCTGACCATGTTGATTTATCTCCAGCTGCTTTCCGTAAATTGGGTGAATTCGATACTGGTATTCTCAAGGTCAAATGGCGTATCTTGAATTAATGTTATTTTTCTTAAAAGAACATATATAAATATATATCATTTTTATTTTATAACTATAAATACTATTATTTTTATTACTATATATACACAATTACTATTATTTTTTTAATCATGAAAAAATAAATAAACCATCCTAGTAGAGTATTATTTTTATTATTATCATTACGTACTCATTAGAAAATATATATATATATATATATATATATATATATATTGAGTTGTAAAAAAAGAGCTCCGCGTTTTCAATTTTTGGGTTGTCAAATTATTTTTTATTTACTATTATTTTAAGTCCATTCATTTTGATAAAAGTGTTTTACTTTATACCTTTATATATATATATTTGTTTACTATATATTTATATAATATATATAAAATAAATAATAAAAATCAAAAAAAAAAGATACCTTGATATATGATTGGCCAATAAAATTTTTCATTACAAAAGACGATACTCTTTTTTCTTTAAAAAAAAAATAGATGACAGATATATAATTTGAGTATGTTCATCAGTGCATAGAAATCAAAGAACATACAGATGGACATGTTATACAAAAAAAAATTAAGGTTGTTCATTTCAAATCAAGGTAACTCCTAAAATTAGAATTCCATGCGATAGGATTAATTTATTACTGTTATTATTATTATTATTTATTTAAAAAAAAAGATTTAAATAATCCACCATATTCTTTGTTTCAAGATCTAATAAGTTTAATTGATGAGAATAATAAAAGGGATCTTGGCCAAAGTTTGTTTTTGTTTTCACATTGCCTTTCACATAGGGTAAATATGGTAAAAAGGATGATCCAGTAGGTAGATGTACTAGACTCAAGTTGGTTCCATTTAAACTAACCCCAAATTGATTTGTTGAATGGTAATATAATAACCCCAAAATACTTCCATCTTCTATATTCATTGAAAACGAGGTAGGTGTGAGGTTGGTCATGGCATGGTAAATGGTTCCCTTTTTTTTATCATGATCATATACTAATTCAATATTATTCATTGTTGTAAAGGCGTTTTTTAACCCAAATATAATCATATTACTATTATTATCATCAGCATCATCAGTTTCTATTTTTTCTTTTTGTTGCCGATGGGCAATAATCATTTCAATATATAAAAGTGGTTGATCATTCATTAGTTGATCATTAAGGCTACTGTTATTTTCATCTTCGTCTTCATCAAAATATTCACTGTTATTATCATCTTCTTCATTGATTTTTGCTGTGTCTGAATAAAATGAATCAAATTCTTCATCTTCATCTGGCAATGACAAGTTTTCCATTGTCGCAGATAATTCATTAATTGAGTTTTGTTTTAATTGTGCACTAGACCCCTCCTTATCCATTGTTGATAATAGCAATAAATCATAAATAGATTGATAACCTTCGGGAGGATAACTATAATATAATTATAAATATTAGTTGGTTATTTTTAATAATATATAGATATATGATTAAAATATGTGTATAAATATGGCATTAATAATTATTTTTTTTTACTGTAAACGGTCTAATGGACTACCAAATAAGAATTCACATCCTTGCCCAGTTGATAATGAAGCAGCCTACATATATATTTGTATTTATTAATATATATATATATATATATTATTATTATTATTATTATTATTATTATTATTATTATTATTATTATTATTATTATTATTATTATTATTATTATTATTATTATTATTATTATTATTATTATTATTATTATTATTATTATTATTATTATTATTATTATTATTATGGAATAAAACAAAGGATATAAAATTAACTTACAGGAAACCATTCTTTAGTGGTATCTACTTTTGTAAAAGCGATACCAAGATCATATCCGTTTTGATAATACCGAATTTCACCTTGATCTAAATCAATAGCACAAGTAATAATATCACCTAAAGCCCAAGATTTACCATAGCTCGATTTTCGTACACGATGGCGCCCATGCCATTTTTTACATCGATACCCATCATATCCATAAGAATGCTCATCATCCCCAACGCCACTACCAGCTTCCGCATCAATTTGAGTTAATGCATTCATCCATCCAATTTGTATTAAACCATCAGTCTTTAAAATAATTTCATAACAAAACTTGTTATTATTATTGTTGTTATTTTGTTTTTGAACAGCAAAGGTAGATCGGATAGTTTCAAAAGTCCAAGTATCATTTCGAACATCTAATAAAGTTTCTTCATTCATAATACAAAAAGAAGTACATGTATTGACATCCAATTCCACGAATCCATTATCGTTTCCCTTTTGTTTTTTAGATCGCTGATGACGACCAGTATCTAACCGTTGTTGTTGACTCATCATACGACTACCACAGGTTAAAATTAAGGTTGTGTAGAATTCGAATGTTTTTTTACTTTTTTGTACCATGGTTGGGTCAAGAAGGTTTTTCCAAATAGTAATTACTAATCTTTGCAAACTTGCTTCAGGTATTATTATATCTAAAATAGTAATAATAAAAATAAAAAGATTGATTCAATTAATCTATGTTGAAAAAAACTTTAAATTTATGAATTTTAAATATATAATATGTATATTACCAGTATCAATCATTGCACCAAGACAAGTTAATATCTGATCAGTTAAGTTTGGAAAATATTGAAACATATAAATCATCAATTCTATAAAATGCATATTATAAATCAAATAACATCGAATGGATTCTATCATTAATAAAAAAAAGAAAAAGAAAAGAATATATATATATATATATATATATTTATAAATACATTAGTAAAATAAATGAATAAATATAAAAATATATAAATATAAGTTACCATATCGTAAAAGTGATTTAAGTAATAACAAAGATCGACTGGCAAAACCAAAATATATTTTCATTAATGGTGTAGATATATTGATCGGTTGTATTATTGACTTTTTATCGTTAGTAGTAGAATTATTATTATTTTTTTCATCATCATATGGAGCCCATTCGAATTCAGAATGAAAAGTATTAATATTAGGTATATTAGCTGTTGTAGTAGAAGAAGAATTAGGAAGAGATGCTTCGTAATAATAATTAGAATGCTGTTGAGTGGTAAGGCACGTAATCATATGAATCCAATTTAATACATCATGGTAGACTTGAATAGCGTTTTCTTCATTCATGCATATTTTTTCAATATCATGTTGTTGATGCCCAATAGCTTCCCACCATTGACCAATAATAGGAAATAAAGATTGATAAATTAAACTGTCTACTAATTGTCTTACTTTATCTGTTAATGGATAATTCTTATGATCACAACAAACTGGTTTACTGGTATAGTTAGGTGGTGTTTCTCCAATATCTTTCTTTTCTTTTCTTTTATAATCATACGTATCATTAACTTGAAATTGATTTTCTACTTCATTATCATCATCGACATCATCTATTCCAAAGGTAGTAAAATCGTCTTCATCATCTGAGGATAAAATATATCGAATTTGTTCCTGTAGTGAGGATGGTGTACGTGTTGTTACACAGTTACTAGTTGTAGTAGTAGCAGATGTGGTTGTAGACGATTGAAAAAAAGCACCAGAAATAACATCATCCATAATTTTATCATTCTCCAGTAAATGTCGTAAAGCACATAATGAGCCTGATAATTGAGTATGGACCGTTGTTGGCAGTTGGAAATCCTTTAATATTTGAATACGGTCATTTAGACTTTGTTCAAAAAAGAGAGATAGGTTTGATAATAATTCAGATCCAGTTAATTTGGTTTTTTTAACGTACTCTTCGTCGTAATCATCGTCGTCTTCATGGTCATCGTCATCGCCATCATCATCATCAACTTCTCTATTTCTATTACCGCCCTCATGATCTTCATCATCCTCTTCATTAATATCAGTATCATCATCATTTAAACTACTGTTAGAAGTAGTTGAAAATTGTTCAAGTAATGCGGCTCTTTGATTCCTTCTTCGTTGTCTTCTTCTTTGTCTATTTCTTCTTCTATTTATATTTCTTTGTGACTGATTAAACAAATTATTATTTTGTTGTTGTTGCTGAGCGCCTTGTAGTAATCTCCCTAACCTGTACTCACTTGAAATAGCTCCATTTGGGTTGACATTCACATAGTTTGGTGTAAATACTTCATCTTCTTCAAGCATTGCGTTGGATGATATTTTTGTTGAATCTGATTGATCTGTTGTATTGGCGATAATTTGCATTACAATTAGTGGTATAAAAGGTCTATTGATAGTAATACACGTGTTGATTAATGGCTCCACCACTTCTGAAATTAGTTTTGGTTTCAATGAAGGATCTATTTTTATTTATTTTTTTTAAAAATAAAAAAATCAAAAGAGATGGAAAGATAAAATGAATAAATAAATGCATAATTAATACATAATTCATGAAATATTAGTGACGGCAAATGATGGTGGCGATTATAATTCTATTCCTCTTACATTTAATTGTTAAAGAAAGTGATGTTTTTGCAGATGTCAATTGAACCCGTTCGTGTGCTGAATAGATAGAAAGAGATAAAATACCATCAATACATTTTTCTTTGACTACCGCTGCAAATGAATCTATTTTTAATATATATAAATATTTAAATTAAAAATCAGTATAACCACTTTTCTTTTTCTTTTTTTTTATGCATACTGATTATATATATATATATATATATTATTTTTAATTTTATAAAAGTTTTACTTACTTCTCATAGATACTAAATTAAATATAGCACCTGCTGAATTGTATTGAACTTCGACTTCATTCCAGGTTAACAAATCTTCTAAAGTTGTTACTAATAATTCTATATGCTTTTCCATTGCAATATCATTTTGCCCTATAATAAGTATAATAATATATGAATATATAACATATTAACATATATTTCTTTTTGTTACTTATTACTGTTCATATTATTATTCCTTTTTTTTTTAAAAAAAAAAAAAAAAAAAAAAAAAAAAAAAAAAGAAAACTTACAAATACAACAAATAAGAGATAGTATATCAGCTACAAATAGAGCAGCATGTACTTTTCTTGATACAGCCAATTCCAATAATATTTTAAATTCAGGGGCATTCAATATATCACTATGAGATTCCACTACATTATGAATAATATTAATAGTAAAAAAAGTAAAATAATAATATGTAAGTGCCACATATATAAAAACAAATATATACAAGTATAAAATTTTACCTTGACCAGCAACAGCATGAATACATAAAATGGCCCAATATCTTACATCGTCATCTTCTAATGATAAGCAATGCATGATTTTTTTTACAATATTTGTTTTAACCATCCCTTGACGAAAACTTTCATGCCCATATGCCATAAATTTAACTGTTCTTAAAATAACTCTTGATATATACATTTCATCTGCTGATAATAGTCCTGCTAGTATAGTATGAATCCCTTGAATGGAACGAAATTGATCAGAAGCAACATCTAACGTATAAAAAGAAAAAAGAAAATTAAAACGGAGATAGGTAATACAACTTTTAATGTTTTATTCATTTGTTTGCTTTTTTCAGTTACCTTTTAATACAAATTCATGCATTAATCCAGCAGCCCAATATATTAATTCAACATCATCTAATATAAATACACACGCGTATACATATATATATATATATATATATATATATTATTATTATTATTATTAATTTCAATTAAATATAAATTCTCCATTTTTTTTTCTTCATAATTTATTAATTGTACCTGCACGAAGACAAATTGATATAAGATCTACGATGTTATAATCCAACAATTCAATTAAAACGGTTTTTGATTCTATTGAAAAAAAAAAAAAAAAAAGATTTCGGTTAACAATAATTGAGCTTCATCTTAATTACCATTATTTTTATCATGCTATACATATATTATCTATTTTTACCAATAGTATCAACACTAGCCACTAATCTAACAAGCGATTGCATACAAAATTTAGGCATATTTGTATTTCCAAAAGTCATTCTTGCCATTTTTGCCAACAATCCAACAAAACCTTGATGAACTAATACTTTGGGAAAAGGCTCTAAATATATATTTATATAAATTTATATATCAAATTAAAATCACTCTTTATTAATTATTATATATATATATATAACTTTTGTTTTACTATACTTACCACTTAGAGAGATTTGATGTAAAATCATTAAAGTCCAATATTTTAATTCATTATTTTTTATCGTTGTAGAAGTTAAAATCCGTTGTATAGAATCAAGTATTCCCATTTCAATCACACAATATTTATTAATATCTAAAGAAAAAAAAAAGTAAGGAAATAAGATTTATCATTAATATATGTATATTAAATTAATTACACTAATAACGAATCAACGGCACGAGATAAAAATGATACTTTTTATTTCTATTATAACTAGTATTACCATTTTCTTGTATTAAATCACAAATAGCCATAGCAACATTTCTTTGAGTTATTTCCTTCATTTCTTCTTCATTTGATGCCAAAGCTTCTACTAATACACTTAAAGCTCCTTGCTCTAATAATGTTGGTCTATGTTTTTCTATAATAGGTGTATATTATAATATGTTTTATTTTTTAGTGAATAAATCATATACCGATAATTTTATATTTATTCACTTTTTTAATATCTAAATATATTACTTTTTTGGGTTAATAACTGTAATGCTGTTAGTGCTTTAGACCTTAATTCTATAGGTTGATCCTTTTGACAAGTTGTGATAATATATGATAACGTTTCCTCTATTTTATAATATATTGCATTAGCAAACAGTAATTTTTTCTTAGTTTATTAATAGTAATATCATTGAATTTACTTACTTGACATAGCACGTCCAATAATAATCTCGACAGAGCTACAAGAATAGTGTTTTATAAAGTGAGTAAATAAATTGATATACAAGTTAATAGCTAATTGAAACATTTATAATAACAATAAAAAAAAATAGAAAGAAAACTAAAATGAGAATTTGTATATATTTTATGTATAACTTTACTTATTTTGAATAGAGGCATTATTCGACTGAATTAAGTAGGCTAAAGATTTTAATGGAATGGCTAAATAATAATAAATAACATTATTAAAAATAATAATAATACAAGTAGTAAGTAAATGAAGCAGCCATTATACTGTTTTCATTTTTTTATTATATCTTTTTTTGTGTATATAAACAAGTTGGAAGCTATTTTACCGTCTTCAAGCCTTTCCCCTTTTTTCAGTTTTCCTTTTCGTAGTTTTATTTTTGTAGACTGCTGTTGCTCTTGTAAATATTCATAATGAGAATGTAAGGAATAACCCATTGCTGCAAGGGCTAAACCTGATAAAAAACATAATGCTGAACTATTGGTATCATTAGACATGAATTATTTTATTTTGTTATTATACGAGCTTTAAAAATAAATGTATATAATGAATTTTTTTATGTAAAAATAAAAGTGAAAGAGAAAAAGAAAAATAAAAGAATAAGTTTCAAGATTTAAAATGATTAAAAATTAAATTAAATTAAATACCCGCTTCTTTGTCCTTTTATATAAAAAAAATCATTTTAGAAGTAATGATTAAATACTAGTATCTAGTACTTCATGATAATAAGGCTAAATTATAAACGACAATTCTTTAAAACAAAATGATCAAAAATATATTAACTAACATCGTATTTATATTTCTTACTGTTATTATTTTATTTATATATATAATAAAATAAATTTAAAATAAAATTTAAAAATTCTAAAGTGAATAGACAATACTTACAAGCAAAATATTACTTATTTGCATGAATAATAGACCAATTAGCATGTAATGATACTGTTTAAATAACATAATGATCCTCTAAATAAAATTTATTTTTTATTTAATGATTATTGGTATTTGCGGGTTAATTTAAATATTGATTTGTATTCAACAATAATTGTCTAATTTACTTGAAATTATAATTATTCAATCACATATTTATTCTCTGAGTACATATAAACTGAGCAATTTCCATGAATGGTAGTATTCGTAATTGCTAATTTTATCCAAAAATACCCATAGTCATCGTAGAAAAATAAATCTCATTTTAGAGAATAAATGGATTGCTTATGTCCTAAATTTTGAGTTGAGTTGGTTTATTTTTTATGAAATTAATTCAATATTTAATCAGCCAGTTTTAAGATAGACACATAAAACTTGATCATTATGTAAAAAACGATGATTTTATTAAACTGTTAAAATTTCTAGTTGATTGGTTTATTATTCACGAAGATAAATTAAGAATATATAAATATGTTAAGTATGATATTTCCTTTTATGGTTTCCATGGTTCTAACGTACACCACAGCTCTTTTTTCTTACTTTTTTTTTTTATTAAAAAAAGTTATATATGGATTTACTAATCTAAAATTTTTTAATAGCAGGCCATATAAATATAATCATACATATATATAATTCAGTAATACAGACAAACTATATTTACTAATGTATTTATGTAAAAATAAAGAAAATGAAAAATGTTTAAAAAAAATCATGCACACGCGAAAATTTATAGTGGCTTGGAGTAAACTCAGATACAATTTTCAGGGTAAATAAAAAAAAAGGAAAGGGTTTTCTTTTTCTTTTCTCTTTTTTACTATTTGCTATTTTTTTTATATAAAATATTTTACATTACTTGTATTATGCATCGTTTATCTATTCTACGACCCATTATATCCTATAGTAGAAGACAGCCCCCTGTATTCATAAAAAAAGCTATATCACCTATCCTTTTATCACGCCAACAACAGCAACCATTTAGTACTTTTGGATCTTTGTATACAAAACAACATGTAGATAATAATAATAATAATAAAATATCAGAAGAAAATGAAGAAGATATACTTGAAGAAGAAGAAGAAGAAATACTTGATCCAAAAGATTATCCTGAATTATATCCTGATGAGCAAGATGAAGAAATAGATACCGAGTGGTTTGTCGATAAAGAATTTATTAGTGAAGAAGATTTTATTCCATTATGGCAAAAACAAGCGACGGAAAAAAAAGACCATTTTTTAAAAGAGGACTCAACAAGACGACAATTAAAAGCTATTTCTGAACAACTTATTCAGGATAACGGAATCTTATCTCCTACAACCATTGAACAATTGTTAACTAAATTAAAAATGGATAAGATTGAAATCTTAGATATTCGTGATAAATGTGACTGGACAAGTTATATGATCATCGCCGAAAGTTCAAAAGGGGATCGATTTTTAAATAATGTAGCAGAACAATTCACTTCAACAGTACGTAAAGCAATCATGGCAGCAGATCATCCACAATTACCTTCACCTCATATTGAAGGAAGAAATGATGATTCTGGTTGGTTATTGATTGATTTAGGTCATTGTGTTATCCATTTATTTACTCCAGAAGTACGTGAAAAATATGACATTGAAGGATTATGGAAATCTGTCCCAAATGATCCAAGTTTACCTATGCCAGAACAATAAGTAAACATTTATATCATGCATTCATTTATATTTAATATTTTTTTTTTGTAAAATTATCAATATCCTTTCTCATCATCCCTTCTCTTTCCCTCTCCTTTGTAATATATTATATATTTATACGTGTTATCATTTTTTTAATTGATAATTTTTATTGTTTTTTACTTATCATATTGTATTATATTAACTTATTCTTTATATATAATATACTTTCATGCAAAAATAAACGGAGATTTGATCTTTTTTTTTTAACTCAAAATATAGAATTTATAACATCTATCTCAATATATTATTTTCAACTTTTATATGGTTTTCATTTTTATTATTATTATAAGTCAATTAAGGATAAAAAGGATTGAATATTATAAGGCGTGTTTTTTTTTTAAAGAGATAAATATTTAAATAAAATAGCCATATTTATAAGAATTGTATTGAAAAAGATATAAAATAATATTACCAAGGGAAAATGATCAAGGATTAAAAAAAAAATATAAATTTTTGAATTCCGTCTTTTTTTTGACACTTGCCATTATTTTTTTTTCTTTTCTCTTTCCAGTACCTTTTTCTTTCTTTCTTGTATTTATTTTCTTTTTCAACTCAACAACCATGCTATGCCAGTTAAAAGGAATAGCTGTTCAATCCTATCGTCAATCATTTACTAAACCATGTTTTGTATATACAACTTATCGGTGGAATCATCAAAAAGCATATATTACCACACCTATTTATTATGTAAACGCCGGTAATAATTAAATAAATAAATAAATAAAATAAAATAAAATAAAAAAAGGTCTCTATGTAGATTTATATTTATATTTACTTTATATAAAAGAATCATAATTAAAAATATATAAGCTTTATTTATTTATATATATCATGTATTCATTTAAAATAGTTCCTCATATTGGTCATTTATATTCTTCAGTTATTGCTGATACATTAAAAAGATACTATGCTCTGAAAGGATTTGAAGCTAGCTTAACTACTGGTACCGATGAACATGGGTTAAAGGTATAGATATATAGACCAATAGATAGGTAGATAAAATTTACGTATACATGTACATGGATTTTTATTTTTATTTTTTATTTAGATACAACAAGCTGCTGTAAAAAACAACTGTACGCCTATAGAATTATGTGATCGTGTTTCAAATAGTTTTAAGGTACGTTATTTATATATATATATATATATATATATATATATATCTTTCTATAACTATATATTGAATAGCAACTTTGATAAAATGAATCTTTGTATTCACCAATTGCTATTTTATTTTTATATTTATTCTTTTATCATTTAGAAATTATGTGATAAAGCTAATATTGATTATACAACATTCATGCGTACAACAGAACCAAGACATGCAAAAGCAGTACAGCACCTTTGGAACATTTTATTAAAAGAAGGTTATATTTATAAAGGCCAACATGAAGGATGGTATGCAGTATCTGATGAAGCATTTTACCCTGAAAACCAAGTGACCAAAATCAAAGGAGATGATGACAGTAATAACCCACAGGAAGAAAAGATGGTTGCTATAGAATCTGGTCAACCTGTAGAATGGATGGTGGAAGAAAATTACAAGTTTAAATTAAGTGCATTCCAGAAACCTTTATTGGATTGGATTCATAGTAACCCACAGGCCATTGTTCCAAGCAATCGAAAAAATGAGGTAGTATCATGGATTGAGGCTGGATTAGAAGATTTATCTATCTCAAGATTAAGATCAAGATTGGATTGGGGGATTCCTGTACCAAACGATCCTGAGCAACATACTATTTATGTTTGGTTAGATGCTTTAACAAATTATATTACTGCTAAAGGGTATCCATCGAATAGCAATGACATCAATGCAAAAGTACATGTAGTAGGAAAAGATATTTTAAGGTTTCATGCTGTCTACTGGCCAGCTTTTTTGATGGCGGCAAAATTACCTTTACCTGAACAAATCTTGGCACATGCTCATTGGACTATGAATAAATCAAAAATGTCAAAAAGTAAAGGTAATGTGGCCGACCCATTTTTGGCTATGGATACCTTTGGTGTGGATGCTGTAAGATATTATTTAATGAAAGATGGTGGGTTTGCAGATGATGGGGATTATTCCGAAGAGGAATTAAAAAAAAGATATAAAAAGGATTTGGCGGGGCAATTGGGTAATTTGCTAAATCGATCGATTGGTAAGAGTTTAAATCCTATGAATCAATTAACAACAGCAGACTTAACCGAAGTAGATAAACGCGATCAAGTCTTGCATGATAAATTGGTATCGGCTTCTTCTTTGTTTGATTCTTATTTTGAAGAAAGAGAATTTAGTAAAGCATTAAATGTAGTGATGGACATTTTATCAGAGGTAATAAAAAAAAGTTTATTTAATAAATATATATAAACTTATTCATTTTATTTATTCTATTTAGGCTAATAAATACTTTACAGACAATGAACCATGGAATTTGAAACAAGATCAAAAAAGATTAAATACCGTATTATATTATTCATTGGAATCATGTAGAATATCAGGGATTTTACTTCAACCTATTATGCCAACAAAAATGAAGGAACTTTTAAATCGATTAGGTGTACCTGAAAATGAAAGATCTTTTCCTTTTGCGACCACTTTAACCAAAGAATCAAGATCATTAGGTCCATTGACTAAAAACGTATTATTCCCTAAACTTTAGATGAATTAATTCAATGTATATATATATATATATATATATCGTGTACTTTATTTTAATAAACATTATTCAATTTTTTTTTTTTTTACATCATCAACGTATCATCATGCATTATTTTAAATTCAGTTTGATCACAACATATTACAATAACTTTTATTAATAATGAGTAATAAATAAAAAAAGACCTAGACTTTTTTTTTTTTTTACATATGCACTGGTATTTTATACAGGAGTTATAAATAAATTATAATTAATTCATTTGAATAAATCTTGTTTTTTTTTTTCCTTCTTTCTTGAGATAATACCAATATCTATATAATAGCTATTAATCAAGTTTTATTTCTTTTCTAAATATAAACTATGATATCATTGTCCAGTCAGTTTTATAACTTTTCATTATTTTATTCTCTACAAGTCTAAAAAAGGGTGTTTTTTATTTTCTTTTAATGATAAATATAATCAATCCTGGTATTTCGTTTTATGAGTTGTTTATTTTAATTCAAAAAGAAGTATTCGTTATTTACGAAGAAATAAAGAACAGACCAAAAAGTCTATACTATCGAATCGGCGGAGACTTAAAACCGCTCTAGTATATTTTTTTCAATATACATAAAAAAAATACCATTTTTTCTTTCCCTACCTTTTTTTTTTTTTTTTTTCCTTTTCAATAATAATATCCATATTTTCACCTTTTTAATCTTTTTATTATTATTGTTATTAATGAGATTTGTATATAAATAGAAATAAAATGACACCATCAACAACAACAACAACAACAAAAAGATTAACTGGTAGTATGGATTTATTAAGTTATTATAATTTATTACCTTGCTATCATAAATATATTCCTCAAACGATGGATCCAACACTTTTTCCTTTTCTTGCAGATTTACCAGGAAAGACTACAGTTGAACCTGATGATTATATAAAACGGTTATTATTTGATCCTCATATTGAAGAATCGCCTTCACAACCTATTCAACCTTTAGATTTAGATACTTTAAAAGAAGCTTATAAATTAAAAGAAGGGCCCATTCCTGGTGTAAATAAGTGATGAAGAAATGAATATATATATATTTATATGTATTTATGTTTATATTTATGTTTATTATTGTTGTCCTTCTATTTTTATATAGTTTGATACCAGTTTAATTTTTAGTGAAGAAGGTGAAGCAAATAATGGAAATACAAACCAATATTTAACTTTAGATAAAGATACAAATGGTATATCTTCTGATGGGGAACGTAAACATAAAAAGAAGGTAATAGCTGTAAATAATGATAATAATGATTGTTATTATTATTCTACTTTTATTCTATATCACTTTTTTTTTATTATATTATATTAATGATAGAAAAAGAAAAGAAAACACAAGCATGAACATGATGAAGAGGGCCATGGTGATCATAAAAAGAAAAAGAAAAAAAAGAAGGTAATGAACGATAATAAATGAGATGATTTTTTATTATTATTATTTTATGATGTGATGATATATGATAAATATACATATTTATACATATTTATGATCATGATTTTTTTTTATTTTTATAACTTGATTTTTTTTAGGAACGTGAACATAGGGATGAATTAGAAGGAGATAATGTTATAGTGGATTGAATAATAATAATAATAATAAAAAAAAGTATTTTAATAAATGATTATCTTTTATATATGTATATATATATATATATATTTAAAAAATTTATTAGTTGATTTATAAATAAATGAATAGAGAGAGAGTGAGAGAGAAAAAGAGTTTTTAAAAGGGGAAAAAGGGAAAAAAAAAAAGAGTAGGGGAAAAAGGATATGATAATAATAATATATATATAAAAATGATATGCAGAACAAAAATAAAGAATAGCTTTTTTTTTTTTTTGAAAAAAAAAATAATCTAAAAGAAAGAAGGGTAATAATAAAAATACAAATAATCAAAAGGATAATAATAAAAATGCAATCAAAAAAAGTAAAAAAAAAAAAATCTATAGGGTAAATTATATATTTATATATTTATATATATAAAGAGTATATATGAAAAGTGTATGGTGTATGCTTTTTTTTTATATATTTATATATATATGATATATAGTTAAAATGAAGGAGCATCAGGTAAATTAGCACAAACAGCGTTACGTCTTCTTAAAGCATAGATAGGTAGATTTATAGTATCACTACCCATAGTTAAAGTAGCACGAATGGTAGGACTTTGTTGAAGATATTGAGCAATGGATGATGCTGATAAATAATGAACAGTAGAAGCTAAAACATTTTCACCATCTTGAAGAGAATAAGTTGGCATGGGAGTATTTACAGTAGACATGTGTGTGTATTTGTTTTTTATTTATTTATAATTGATAGATAATATATATTTATGTTTTTTTTTTTGTGTGTGAGAGTGCGTGCGTTTTATTTATATTGATTAAAAAAAAAAAAATTTTTTTTTTTTATGGTTTTGATATTTTAATGATAAGAAAAAAAAAAAAGAAGAGTAAGTGAAAGAAAGAAAGAAGAAAGAAGAAAAAAAAATTTTTTTTTGAATGGGTTCACAAAAGACTATTTATATTTATTTGGAAAAGAGCGAGGGGAGAGAGAGAAGGGGGGAGTAGGAGTGAAAAAGGAAAAAGGAAAAAGAAAAAAAAAAGTGATGTGATGATAAAAAAAAGTTACACTTATGTACCACGTTTTTTTATAATCCTCCTATCATTTGGGTTTACAGTCACCTGATCTATCCTTTTTTAGAACTTTATTTATTTATTTCTCTCTTTTTCTTTCTTTCTTTTTCTTACATATAAAAAAAGATGAACCAACCAAAAAACATGTAGGTATAATAGAATTTGATGTCATCATTCTTTTTATATATTATAAAAATAATGGCAATAATAATAATAATAATAATAAAATAACTATATTAAGAAGTGATAATCTCTATTTTTTTAATATTAAAAATTACTAATAAATCATGCAATGAGTTTGTTTAAAGTACCGATGTAAAATAAAGCAATGATCATATGTTTTTTTATTTTATTTTTATTTTTTTAATAGTCGAGGTTAAAAAAAGTTACACGTGGTATAGCTATTAATCATGATAGTATTATATACAAGTTTGGAACTTGAACAACACCCTCTCCTAATTAGTATCCCTCCCTCCCTTTAGTTTTGGATTTTATGTTTGATATGACTTACTCATTTTTAAGGGTCCGATAAAAAAAAAGAATATTGGACCCAGGTGAGGGTCTCTTTCTCTCTCTCTCTCTCTCACTTTTTTTTTTTTTTCTTCCTCTCTCTCTCTCTCTCTTTTTTTTTTTTTTTTTTTTTTTTTTTTTTCCTTTTTTAATATAATTCTTATTATTATTCCCTTTATTGTTTTGGTTGTTTTTAAAAGATATAAAATAACTGAAAACAAAAAAAAAAATAAAAATTAATAGAAACACTTTATTAATTAATACATGATCATACTTATTAATAATAATGAATATCTTCAACATATTTATCATTGGTTATTTAATGGGAGGTCTTACTTTATTTCCATTGTTATTAGCCCTTTATGTTTATTTACCGAATAAACCTTTACATAAAATACCTTATCTAGATCAATTGAAAAAAAAACTGACTATAATAACAACAACTACTACCTCACCAACCACTACGGATTCAGCAACTGCTGCTAATGCTACCACTGCTACCAACAATAAAGAAAAAGAAAACAACAATAATACTGCGACAGCAACTACTCTTTATAAAGTGGGTTGGTTACGTATGACTTTTGGATCGCCTCCTATCATTAGTTTAAAAAAGCCCGATCAACGATCTTATTTTACAGTATTAAAGCAACATACTTTATTTTTATATGATTCTGAAGAACAGTATGATTGTCAACTCGTTTTGTCTTTAAAAGATTATAAAGTTAGTGTATATCCCGAAGATGTGTTAGATCCTGAACTTTTTTCAAGGCCTTATTGGATTCAGTTGAAACCTTTATTAGCTAATGAGCACCAGACTTATTACTTCCACTGTCATGTTTGTATTGAAAAAGAAGACTGGTATCATATCTTTTTACAAGCTAGTGGGCAGCCAAAATTCCCCCAGCCAATGTCGTTAGAACCTTTAATCCAAATGATTCACAGTAACAGCCATCATCTGGAAGTCCAATGGTTTAATGCTTTATTAAGTCGCCTATTTATGGGTATCCATTTAACCAAAAAATTCCACCAGGCAATCGAAAAAAAGATTATGGCCAAAGTCGATAAAATCAATGCAAGAAAGCCCCCTTTTTTAGGCGAGATCCAAGTTCGAAATATTGATATTGGAAAACAAAACGGATCCATCCCCTTTATTACACAGCCTAAATTACTAAGCGTTTCCCCTCAAGGCGAATGCTGGTTGGAATTCATGTTGGATTATCATGGCAATAACTGTACCATTGAAATTGCTACTGTTTTACAATGGTCTTATTCGGATCGTTTGCCTCCTTTGACCATGGACATCGTTTTATCGGTTTCATTACAATCGATCCAAGGTAAGATGAAATTATTAATCAAACCTCCCCCTTCCAATAGATTATGGTACGGATTTGAAGGGTTACCAAAAATGAAATGGAACATTGTTCCTTTGGTTTGGGAAAAAAAAATTGGTCATTCTATGGTAGTGAAGGCTATTATTAAGCATTTGGAAGAAGTGTTTAGTGACACCATGGTGTTGCCTCACATGGACGATACTACCTTTTTTGATAATGCTGGGTTTGGTGGTATATATCAAGATGATATGATTCTTCATCACGATAATGAGCAGGATGAAAGCAAGATGGAGGATATAACAACGGTGGAAAATAATCAGAGAGGAAGTCAATCAGCCTCCGATTCAGCTCAATTAATCAAATCACACTCTTCTTCTACTGCTACTAGCGCTAATGCTACCGATATTAAAAATAAAAATAACAAAAAAGGTTTATTCAAAACATCGCCAACAAGTGTATCATTATCTCATTTATCATCTATGGATACCCAAACTTCATCATCACCATCATCAGCATCAGCATCATCATTGTTATCACCATCGGCATCATCTGAAACAAACTATAGTAATAAAAAAGCATCAACGGAACCTATTCCTATTCAGAACAATAAAAAGGATCAACTCACTAAAAAGCTACCTTTACCCAATAAAAAGAAAAACAATAAAAAAGAAAATCTAGAACGGAAAAAAATGAAACAACAAGATATAAAATTATTATCCACTGTAAAATCTTTACCGGAATTAATTTCTGCACATACAAGCCAACATCAATCATCACAACAGCAGCAACAGCAGCAAAATGAGGAAGACGATACATCATTCTTTTTATCTACTTCACCATCCAATCATCATCATAATGACACTTCATCTTCATCTTCTTTTATTTCTCATTCTTTATCTCCACCTAAATTAAATGAATCCTCATCCGCCACTACCAAATCTATGCCCGTCTTTTTATCCACTTCTTCCTCGTCTACAACAACCACTTCATCTTCATCTTCTTTATCTTCTTCTTCATTAGCTACATCCATTCAACCAAATGATACTGAGGAAAAGGCTAATCATGATAATAATGTATTAAGTACTTCTCCTAATGCTCCTCTTCCACCTCCTAAATTACCTAATGATAAATCAGAAGAAGATAATAATAATACGGATCAACAACAGCATCCGACTTTAAGAGCAAGGAAATCCATAGCTCATTTAACTCAAAAAACATCAGCTTCAACAGCTATTACTCAAATATCTCCTGCTGTGGGTGTCTTTCTGGGAAAACAATTACCTACTATTAAAACAACAAATTAAAAAATAAAATAAAAAAGTATTACTAATAATAATAATAATAATAATAGTTATGTGTATATGTAATATGTGAATAAGCATTTTTTTTTTAAAGCCATTATTAGTTTTTAATTTTTATTAATGTACAGTATAATAAATTATGTTTTTTTTTTTTTTGTATGTTATTATCATGAAAGTATATTATTAATAAAAATATAAGAAAAATGTGAAATAGGATAATAATAATTAAGAGTTGTATACATACTTTATTAATAAAAAGTCAAGTTGGATTTATTTATTTATATCTATAAATAACTATGTACCCATTCCACGTTTTTTAGATTTTAATTTTTATATTATTATACATACATACATACTTACAAATATAGTCATTATTACTATTTTGTCTTTATTTGATTTTTGATTTATAATTATATTTAAAAAAGGAATGGTTATAATATATGTATGTAACCCACTTTTTTTAAAAAAAAATAAAATAAAATAGAGAACGCGTTTTCATTTTTTTATGCTTGACACTTTTTTTTTTTTTTTTTATTTGACCATGAAAAAAATAAAATTTAAAATTCCGGCAGAGAAATTTTTTATTTAGGCGCCTTTCTTTCTTTTTGCACTCTTTTTCTCCTACACTTTATTATTATTTTTTTTCAAATAATATAGACATGAGTGCTGCTGTAGCTGAAGCCAATCCAAGAGGTATTCCACGTTCTCCTTTTGTGGTAAATATATACAAGAATATATATACATATATATTATATATGAATTGATTATATAGGAAAAAAATTAAGAGAGGATAATTGTAATAATTCATAACAAATAAAAATAACAGGGTTATTAAAAAAAAAAAACTCATCTATTTATTACTATTTTTTTTATTACCATCATTATTATGGTAATAATAATATATTGCTATTATTATATTAGGAACGAGTTGAAGATTATGTATCCGATGCAGAACCTGCTGAATTAGTATTAAAAAAATTCCAAGAAGCCATTAGGTATTTTTAGATGATAGGAGGGAAAAGGAATAAGGATTAGTGCCATTATTTTTACAAAAGGGATAGGAGGATAGTAATGTATATGAGCGAGTATGTGCGTTTATGCGGAAATAGAGTTGAAAAGTAAAAAAAAAAAAAAAACTAAAAAAAAAAAAGGGAGGATGAATGCAGCAATAGAGTAAGAAAATATATTACTATAACTTTTTTTTTACTGAATCATCCTTTTTATTGTTAATTAGTAAATACAAGTTTATGGAAATGAATTTATTACAACGACGTAAAATATTAGAAGAAAAAATCCCAGAAATTGAAAAAACAATTTCCATGGTATCCTTTTTAACCGAAAAAAAAGAAGAACAAGAATCTGTTTTAACTGATTTTGAATTAAATGATACGTTATTTGCACAAGCTAAAATAGAACCCAACGGCACTGTTTACTTATGGTTAGGTGTAAGTAAAAATAAAAGAGTATTTTGTCTATTTAATTTAATATACATATATAAAAGGAAAGAAAAAAACATCTAAATGTACTTTTTTATATTTCTTTATAAAATAGGCTAACGTGATGTTGGAATATACTTATGAAGAAGCTACAGACTTATTAACTAGTAAATTAAACACAGCTCAAACATCACTCAAAAATACCATTGAAGATTTATCCTTTTTACGTGATCAAATTACAACCATGGAAGTCAATACTGCTCGAGTTTATAATTGGGATGTTAAACAACGTAGACTTAAAAGAGATCAAGAAAAAGCTGCATCTTCTTCTTAATTAGAAATTATATAATGTAAATAAAGTATTTTTTTTTTTTTTGAATTTATATAATTAGGTTATATTTAAAAAAAAAAAAAGTTTAAAAAAAGGTGATTAGAAAAGCTTAAAAAAAAAAAAAAAAAGTATAATAAAAAATGTAACATGTTTCAAATATAAAATGTGATCTTTTTTTTTTTCTGATTTTTTTTTTTTTTTTTTTTTTTTTTTTTTTTTTTTTTTTTTTTTGAATCACAAGATTATTATATTTTTTTTTGTATATTGTTTTGAAACAAAACAAACAAAAACATTGAGTCTTTCAAAAAAAGGGGAATGATCACTATTTTTTTTTTTTGACAGGTCAAAGAAATTAACAGTTGTTTTATTTTCATCACATGTTGAAAAGAGAAGACATAAGTGGTTTTATTCTCATTATATTTATTTTAAACAAGTTTTTTTGGTATTGGTATTTATTTATTAAAAAAAAAAAAAGGGCAAGGGGAAAAAAAAAGAAAGTGGGTAGGAAAAAAAAAAAAAAAAAGAAATGGTATGAAGGGGAAATATAAGAATCAATAATAATAAATCATAATAATAATAAAAGAACAAAGTAAACATTTTTTTAAGGGTTTTTGTTTTTTTTTTACAAGAGATAGATACTAAAATAAAAATAAATAAATAATAACAATAATAATAAAGAATAAGAGATAAAAAAAAAAAATAGAAATAATAATAATAATAATATTCTATAAATGTTAAATGATAATATAATTTATTAAAAGATAAAAAATAATGAAAGTGTTGAAGGATATGTATGTGTGATAAAATAAAAAGAGATAAAAAAGAGAGAAAGCGAGAGAGTATATAGAATCATATTATCCATTTTTTGATATGGTTTGATTTGATATATATTTATATATTATTTTATTTTTTTTATATATATTTATTTGTTATTGTTATTAAATTAAATAGATAAAAGGTAATATAATTTAAGCATCATAGATTTTAAGTTCCTTGTTCTTATTTCCTTTCTTGATACCAAAACCAATACGGTTATGTAAAGGATCAAAGACGGTATAGAAGGGAGTAGTGAAAGGAGTACCCAAGATCCAATTGGTTTCAGAAGCACCTTTAGCAAGAAGGACTTCACAACAATCACGGTCAAGATCTTTAACGCGAGTCCAGTAGCTAGCAGGAATTTGAATGATTTTATTATCCAAAGTGATTTTAAGAACAGGTAAATTCTTAACTTCAGAACATTTAACACTATAAGTACCAGACTTTCTATAGAATTTACCACCATAAGTCTTTTGGAATTGTTCAGCTTGGGATTTAGGCATAACAATATAAGGAGAGGAAGTACTAATGGCAGCAACAGCACCTTCAGCTTGAGGCATGATCAATTGTTTACCAATCTTGGCACGGTTAATTTCAATATCGAATCCACGAGCTTTACCTTCTTTAGCTTCAGCCATGGGTAAATAGTTAATATCACCTTCTACAATACCAGGCATAACACCACCGATGATTAAGTAACCATCGTTTTCATCTTTTTTGTTGTGACGTTTTTCTAATTGATCACGTTTAGAGAAGCCGAAACCGAAACCACCAGAGCTGACTTCGCCGTTACCAGGACTAGTGGTTCCTGGGTTAGTGGTTCCTGGGTTAGTAGTTCCTGGGTTGGTGGTGCCAGGATTGGTGGTGCCAGGATTGGTTGTAGTAGAGTTGTTGTTACCACCAGTAGGAGGTAAAGTACCACCATTACCAGGATTGGTAGTGCCAGGATTACCAGTGTTACCACCGTTATTACCACCAGTAGGAGGTAAAGTACCACCGTTACCGCCACCGTTTTGGTCAAAACCTGAACCGTTATCGGTTACATAAATACCAGTAGCAGAAGAACCGGTTTGACCTTGTTGGTAAGCATTACCAACATAACCAGAGCTACCAGTTAATTCACGTTTTTGCCAATTGGCAGCAGGAGCTAAAGATAATTTATGGGCATTTAAATCTACATCAGGACCAATACCGAAATGACCATCAAAACCATGATCAAAACCAGTCATACGATAAGCAGCACCGAAAGGTAAACGGTCTATTTTAGATTTACCAAAGGACAAGGTATCATAAATTACGTGAGTATCGACACAGCTAGCACCATATTTAACAGAGAATTTTTGTCCAGTAGGTTCACTGGTTTTGGAACTAATAGTAGAATAAGAAGTACGACCAAGACAATTTTCGGTTTTACACTAGATAATAAGAAAGAGATATGATTTAGTATACTTGATTTAATCATCTATGTACATGTATGTAGATATATATGAAGAAAATAATTGAAAAAAAAAAAACTTACTCTGTAACCTCTAACCCAAGAATAACCGGATGCTAAATAAAAAGAATAGAAAAAAGAAAAAAAAAAATGAGTTTTCTATTTCATTTATATCAAAATATTATTTCTGTATGTATGATAATGATGATGTGTTTTTTTTTTAAAAAAAAAAAGAAAAAGAAAAATAAACATACAAGAATCCATTACAACAGTAAGGTTTTGAGGAGGGGTACCAATTTGAAGTGTACTAACAAACTATTCAATAATAATAATAATAATAATAATAATTATATATATATATATATATAAATATATATAAAAAAAAAAAAAGGGACAAAGGAGGTTAAAAAAAAATAAAATAAAAAGGGTATATAAAATATGTTGACTACTATTGTTTTTTATTTTATTATATATTTCTTTACCAAACCGTTATCTAATTTTTTAAGGCCGGTAGCAAAAACGCCATCATTATTAGTACGACGTTCTAAAGGATTAGGAATGGGTTCAGCTGATGATACAGAAGAGATGACAAGTTGAGCAATGGCTGCAAGACAAAGGAAAGTTGAACGCATATTATATATATATTTATAAAAACGATTGAGTTGTGTTGGGTTTAATTTTTTTTAAAATATGTTGTTACAAAATATGTGTTGTTACAAAAAGGAATTAATGGTAAAATATGGAAAAGAAAGAGAATAACAATTAAGAGTAAAATACGATTGCTATTTTGTTATTCACTTCTTTAAATTGTTGTTAAAAAAAATAGATGTTGTTTTGACAACTCTTTTTTATTATATAATGATTCCTCTGTTGTATTTGTTGAGTAAAAAAAAGTCGTAAGTTATCTAATTCTTTTTTTTTATTATTGTTGATTGTTTTTCCTCTAAATGTAAATGGTTAAGAAAGACAAATAAAAAAAAAAAAAAAAGAAAAAGAAGGTGTATATAAAATAACCAGCTGATATATATAAAAAAAAGGACAAAGAAAGAAAAAGTGAAGAAAAGAAGAAAAAGAAAGAAAATAATAAAAAGGAGCAAACTATGAAATAAAAAAAGGAAATGTAAATTGAAGGAGTTTGAAAGATATATACATGATTGGCTGAACTTTGAGGACAAAACTAATTAAACTCGGAGTTTAGAATAATAATAATAATAAATAAATTATTTATACACATTTTATATATAAAAATGAACAAATCGAATCAAGGGGAATCATCATCAAAAAAATATAACACTTTTTACTATTTTTATAATCTAGTATTTAAGTCTATTTCTCTCTTTCATTTTTTTTTTTTTAATAAATAAAAAAGTCATCTTTTTCATTTTATCTATTTTTAAAGTAGTAAATGGATGATGATAAAAAGTAAAAATAAAATAAAAAAAATTTTTTATACCTCTGAATTAAATCTCAGTACATAAAATAGCTTTTTTTTATTAATACATAAATATATCTATCTACGTATATATGTATTTATATTATTATGTAGATATGTACACACATACATACATACATACACACATACACACACACACACATATATATATAAATGATAATAAAGTTTTTTATATCATGGCTGTAAAAAGAAAGAAAGAATGACATACTTAATTATTTTCATTTATTTATTTCATATCAAAATGTTCTATATTCTATTTTTTTGATGGTTCTCGAACTTTGTATCACCATTCCTACTCTTTCTCTGAAGTTAAACTCGCTTTGGCCCTTATAGTTTTTTTGTAGGAACCAAAAATAGTATTCCTTTTCTTTTTTTCTTTTTTACTTGTTACAAAACTTTTTTTAGTTAAAACTAAACTAAAAAAAAAAACTTGGCTATTTTTTTTTTTTTTCCCAGTTCCCCTAAAAAAATAAAAATAAAAAATGGACCCAAGTAAAAGAATCATCCTTCATCCACAACAAAGCTTAAATAATAAAAACAAAAAACTATCGATGGTTTAAGGGTACCTTATTTATATATCATTATTTATTATTTATTTATTTATTTATTTATTATTATTATTATTATATTTATTTTATTATTATATATTTAATAATAACATATAATGCTGGATCTCATTGAACCTAACTCGATTTGGTAACCTAGTCAATCTTTTTTTTTAAAATAAAAAGAGGCAGGTCCTAAAAAGTAAATTGTCTAGTTCTTTTTTTGTAAAAATATAAATATGAATATATAGATTTATATATATATAAAATCTATTGTTGAATAACCTTGAAATTTTCGAGATCTCGGCGAGATTCTTTTTTTTTTTTTTTTTAAAAAAAAAAAAGAAGAGAAAATTACAACGTTTGGTTAAAAAGATGATGTCATGCGTTTCTCTCCTCTCTTTTTTATTTATTTTCTGCATAAAAATATCCCTTTTATAAAAAAAAAAGATCGACTTGTCTCTAGTTTTTTTTTTAAGAAAAAAAACCCACTTTATTACGTATCATTCTTTCTTTCTTTTCTTTTTTTACAAGAGAAAATAAAAAAAATGCTGGTAGATCGTCCGTTTTATCAAATAAATAATAATCATAATCCAAAATCTCTCACTTTTCTTCATTTTTCATTAGATAATAAATTGTTTGTACCGAAGAATAGCGAGAGAATGGGACTAATTTATTTTTAGAAAATAATCAATTTACTATATTAATTCAATAGTTGCCTTAATTGTTTTTTTACTCTTTTAAAAAACCTAGATTATTTAATATTGTTACTCTATTTAATATAATTCTTATTTTATCACTCATTTTAATTTTTAATGATAGTGATTGTTACTTCCACCAGCGTTATCTTCTTTCCTTTCTTTTTTTTATATAAAGTTTATTATTATTATTATTATTGAAAATAATAATAATAATAAATAAATAAAGGAAAATACGTATTACCTTCTTATTATTATATAATATCAAATAAATTATATTACCAAGCCTTATTGTTTCAGAATACATATTTATACAACCGTGGACTACTAAAAATATGCACTTTTTTTTCTTGATTTTTTGATTATGTAGATGGTGAAAATGATAAAGGCGCCTTTCTAATATTTTTTTTTTACATACATTCTTCATTTATCTTCATAATCTTTATAACGTTGTAAAAGTAAACTTTTTCTTGCTTCATCCCTTAAAATGGTAGAAATGATAGAAAATAAAATATGTAAGAAGCAATACATGATGGGTGAAGAATACTTTTTATGTATATATATTTATTAAAATTTATCGAAAATAATAATGATAATGATAATAAATGTAATAAAAAAAAAAAAAATCCCCCCACTAGCCACAATACAAATTAAACAATGTGCCTTATGTTTTTTTTCCATATAAAGATTTTTTTTTTTTAAAAAAAATAAAAATAAACCCTTTTAATTATAATTATTATAATTATTATAATTGTTTATTGTTTATTTATCATTTATTTCAATAACCAAATTTCCTTTTACATATATCGCTACCATATTCCAAATATTCTTCTCTACTCACAAATAACTTTTGTAAATCCGATTTGCCTAAACTTGTCATCATTTTCTGTCCTCCTGTCCAAGCAGCTATGGTGGGACTATAATTAATATATAATATAAAGTAATTAAGTTAATTAATTAAGAAAAGATAGAGTGATCAATTATTATAAAGATTAAAACTTTACTCATCAGGTACGGTTACTCTAAATTCATAATCTGTTGGTATTATTTGTCTTAATTCTTTTTCACTATTCAGCAAATAAATAAATAAATAATAATTGCTTGTTAATAATCATCTTTCCATCTTCTTCTTTTATGCCACTTACATCCTTTGTCGGTAACCTGGTATATGTGCATTACCACCAACCAATATAATATTAGCATATAGTAAACCATGTAAGGAAGGATCACATTGTTCAACGCTTTGTATAATCGTTTCAGGAATCCCAGCTTGATTCATACCAATATCGGATGGGTGCATTAAGATTTCAGGTATCATGAATCGTTCATTGTTCATTAATAATACTTGTTGATCAGCCATCCTTTTATCCTCTTCTTCTTCTTCATCATCGTTCGCACGTCTTTTCTTTTTTTTCTGTTTTTGTAATGTAAGTGGTGTAGTCCTGACATGTCCTTTCACTGTAGTTGTAAAATCTGGTAATACGTATTCTTGAATGATGGTATTTTTTGGATAAGGTTCTCTAATAATAACAATAATAACAATAATATTAATATATATATGCAAAATAAAATAAAGACGACTAAAAGGAATACTCACTTTCGCTCTTGCTCTCACTCTATATACATATTGTTTTTATCCATTCACCATTTTCTATCGCTCTTATTATTATTATTATTATTATTATTAATATATACCTAGCAATGGCCAAATCACTCATTATATCTTGGGATATATAGCAACATTCTTCTTTTACATCATTCACAATATATGTTTCTTCCATCAAATCATATTGTCTATAAAGAATAGTTAAATAAAAATAAACATTGATGTCTATATCAATAAACAACTCACACTCATACACATACATACTTATATATCTATAGACTATAATATAAAATCATCATGCTTCATTACCTAAAAGACACTGTTTCTTTTAAATGATTCGTTAATAATTTCCCACCTACATCAATTCTAACATTTGATATAAAAAAATAAATAAATAAATAAAATAAAAACCATAGATTGAATGTGATCCTCCCTTTTTATATATTATTTACCTTTTTATAGCTTTTGTAATTGGTTTTCTTTTTAAAAATGGAACAATGTGTGTAAACGAATATCCAGAATCCACTACCACACAGCAATCTGCTACAGTGTCGTGAGAATGATCTGTACCAAACAAATAATGCCAATCATTATAAACGCATAATTGAGGTGCCAAAGTACGATAACAGGAGCTCACTTGATACTCTTCAAATATAATTTGATTATAAGCTTCTTGAATCGAAGATAAATTAAATAGAGGTTCCGTGATAATCAATTGTGTATCTGCTGGTTCTACTTTTAAAACGTGTTTATAAACGCGATCCCATATAGTCCTTTCTAGTCCCCAATTTGTTAAATAACCCTATTTTGTGCATATATGTTATAGCTGTTATGATTAGTATTGATATTCTGCTTATATTTGTATGTCTATCTGTCTGTCTGTCTGTCTGTATATATATATATATATCTATCATAATAAACCTCTTTTCCTATATCTATATCTATATTTTATTATTATTATTTTACTTTTTTACTTTTTCAAAAGCAAGTCGATAATATAACGAAGAAAAGTCGGTACATTCACTTAGCTGATCAGCAATATAATAGCGTTTATCATTTACTCCATCATTTTTTCCACGTACAACAATATTAGGTACAACTCTATTTCAGATATATATAATGCGTATACGTATATAAATTAAAAATAAGTTGTATTTATATAAATCATACATAATAATAATATTCATATAAATCTTTTTCTTTACTTTGGTTGACGATGTTGAACTAAGCCTACTTTAATACTTGAAGCACCATTATCAAATATTATAGTTTTAGTCATTGCTATAATAGAAAAATTAAAGAACAGGGTAAAAAAAAGTTTTTGCTTATTTTTGAAAATTTTGATCATTTTTTTAAAACTCCACTACATTCTAACTAGCTGTCTATCCTTTTGCATTGATTCTTTTATTTTTTTAAAATAAAAAAGGATGAAGAATACATATATTGTTTTGTTTTGTTTTGTTCATCTTTAAGAAATACTATTAAATGTCATTAAATCTATTTATAAATAACGTATTTTTTTGGTTTAATATGGATTTTATTTACATATTTTTTTCTTTTTCTTTTTCTTGTCGTATATTATAAAATGCTAAATAACTACCCATTCATTCATTGTTTTTAAAGCGTTTTTTTTATAATACAACAAATCAATACTCACTGAACGCAATAAACAAAATAATAATAATAATATATTTAAATAATGCTAATAGTCAATAAAAATAAAACACCATCCTCTTTTATATTTATTCTCCTCTTTTTTTTTTTTCTTTATTGGTGATGATTTTTAATCCATTATGCTTCCATCAACACTATATGCAATATTGTCAATATATTTAAAATTATCAAATATATTGCCAATGTCTTTCAATTAACCCTCCGTCATAAATTTGGATATTCCACACAATCATTTCACAGAATATTAAAAAGACCTTTTCATTTTTAATTTAATTATAATAAATAAATATAAACAGTCTTTTAGTTATATTTATTCGAGTAACTTTTTTTTTTATCCTCCTATAATGCGATTTTTATTGATATTATTTATTATATAATGATTACTGGTAAAAAATTGAATAGAAAATAAAATGATGATGATTAATAAAAATGCATGGTATAACTGAAAATAGTTAAAAAGTCTCGTATAATATAGAGATGGTTATTGCTTTTCTTCTTCATCTACTGCAGGTTTTTTCCAATTAAGTTTACGCTTGAATAAAAGTGCTACATGTACAAGAATAAGCAACACTAAATGAATTTAAATAGAATATAACACAATGCAAAATGAGTAATATATATCTTTATGTAAATGTACCTTTATCTTTCTCATCTTCCTTTTTCTTTCCTTTCCTTTCACATTTTATTATTATTATTATTTTTAATACCTGGGACCTCAATAAGTGGACCAATTGTAGCAGCTAAAGCTTGCTCAGATCCAATTCCATAAGTTCCAATGGCTACAGCAATAGCCAATTCAAAATTATTACTACCGGCTGTAAAAGATTGAGTGACAATTAATGCATAATCTACTCCCGCTGCTTTCAAGATAAAGAAGGTCAAGAAAAACATTATGGTGAAATAAACAAAAAGAGGGACAGCTACACGGCAGACAGAACCAATATTTTCAATAATATGATGGCCTTGATTAGCAAACATGACAATGATAGTATAAATCAAACCAATTAAAGCCAAAGGGCCAAAATGAGGTAAAAATACATGATCATACCAGCTAGCGCCTTTTAATTTACGAAGACTGAAACGAGTAATCACACCAGCTAATAAAGGAATTCCTAAATAAATCAAGACTGATTGGGCCACTGGCCAAACAAGATTTTGCATATCAGCATCATTGGATGAAGCAGCACCAAACCAACTAGGAACCACATTAATAAATAAAACAGCATAAGGAGAAAACAATGCGATTTGTAAAATGGAATTAATAGCCACTAAAATAGCACAGTAATTAGGATCCCCACCTGCCAATTGATTCCAAATCATAACCATTGCTATACATCTTGCGATCCCTACCATAATTACACCAGTGCGGAACCCAGGTAAATCAGGTAATGTAGCCCAGGCCAATGCCGTCATCACAATAGGGCCAATGATCCAATTTAATACTAAAGAAATCAAAATTTGGATCCAAACATGACGGTCAGATAATATCGTGGGTAACTGTTCATATTGTACCTTACAAAGGACAGGATACATCATTACTAGCAATCCAATAGCTATAGGTACAGACACTGATCCAAATTGAACAGTTTCAAAAGAATGTTGTACGTTAGGAGCAAAATAGCCTATGATAACACCAATAATCATTGCTAATAAGATCCACACTACTAAAAATCTGTCTAATATACCAAGCTGTTTTACTAACCCTAATAAAATGAAATAGTATATATAAAATCATGTCAGTGCTATGTTTTCTTTTTAAAAACCTTATTGTTATTAGTACTACTGTTATTAATATTGTCATTATTATTGTTGTTGCTGCTGTTGCTGTTCTTTTTAAAAATATTCCTCATTTACTTTTTGTTAAAAGCTATATATATATATACTTTCTCTCCTTTTTTTTTTTATTATTTTTTAAAAAAAGGCAGCATCATTCTTTTTCTTTCGTTATTATTATTATTATATTATATATATAGAATATGATATTTACCAGTAGGCTTTGTAGGCGAAGAGATGTTAATCATAGCTTGGTAATCGGCAGGTCTTTTTATACAATAATCGAATTTACAGTCGTCTGTTATATAACATACTTCTTGAGCTGGCGATGGTGAATGTTCTACAGTTTGTTTAGGTTTTTCATTACTACACTTTGATGAATTACAATTGTTAGTATTAGATTTATTGCACGAAGTCGTCAAAGTCATGTTAGACTTTTTATATTATTTTCAAAAAAAAAAATAAAGAAAAAATTGGATTTACTATCAAAAAAAAAAAAAATTTATAGTTCTGACTCTAAAAAAATTACAAAAACGTTTTATTTTTATTTTATTATATATATATATATATTTATATATATATATATTTGAAAAAATAAAACTATTTCACACATAATTATAATCAATTATATATTATTTCCTAATCTTTTAATATTATTTTTTTTTATATTTTTGGGTAATTAAAACGATAACAAAATTAATAGAATTATTAGATACAAAGAACTAAGATGATCGATGCCTATAACCATATATGGTAGGGGTAGAGTAATACAAACTGATGAAACTCTTCACACAAAATAATACTAAAGCATATATATTTTACTATATTGATTTGAATGTTTCATTTAGTTATAATAATATAATACTTAATGATGATATATAAATTTTAAATTTAAAAAAGCTGGTAAATTTGCTAGCATTATCCTCTTCTAATAACATATATTGATATTGCTATTTCATCAGAAATTTATATTTATAGATCATAACTGATCTTTAAAGAGGTGCATAAAAAATGGGTATATCGAGGTGTAATTATGTTATAAATATATATTTGAATGGTATTCCTGTTTTTAATTTAAAATGTGATATTTTCTAATTGTTCAATCTATTAATGAATAAACTAAAAAAAAGTATGATTTTTTTTACTTTATTATTATTCGGTTGTGTTTCTTTGTTTACGGTGATGGTTAGCTGGATATCATCGTATACTATATCTATTTCTACTAGTATTTTATTATTATTTCTTGGTCAAGCATTACCGTATTATTATCGTTATTATGAAAGAGAAGGATATAATTATAAACGATTGTTTATATATTTATATATATCGAATTCAATGCGTCTAAATTTGCTGAATTTTTTCCTGGACAAGTTTGATGAAAACCAGGTATATATTCTCTAGATGTACAAATCGCTTTTTATACCTTCCTATTAATTTTTTTTTAAAAAAAAATATTCCTTGCATGAACTTGTTGGTTGACCGGCTGGAATAACTTCAATTTGTAAATATAATATACATTAATAAATCTAATTTACGATAATAAATTAATTCCTATATGTATACGCTGGTTATTATCACATTGCCTTTATTTTTTATTTTTTTTTTAAAAAAAGTTTAAAGTATTAATAATATTCCTATTCATACTCTTATTCTTATCTGACTAGTGTAAAGGAATCTTATATGGGAGCTAGCTCCGGTTGTTTTATTTTATGAGTTGTCAGTTTCATTGATTAATCCTTCTCATAAAGATAATTAAATAGTATAGTTTATACCATTTTAATAAGTAAAATGAAAGAAAAAAAGTGAAGAGAAAAATATTGGACAAAAAGAAGGCTTTGAAAATGTATTTCAACATAAAATTAAAATGGTAACATTACTTTTTTCTTGAAAGTGGCTAAAACTTTATAGAAAATTTGATTATTATTTTTGTTTAAAATTATTATTTAAAGGTAATATATATGTATATATAAACGGTAAATAACATAATACTTTTCAAGTTGGCCCTTTATTTTTAATTTTATTTATTCAAATACTCTATCTTCTAGTATAATGCCTTTATATTCTTTGAGGCACAGCCATCCTTATTTTGTTCCTGGTGAGGCTAATTTTAATCATTTGCCTTTTATTTTTTCCCATGTTTTTTGGGAGGAGTTTTTTTTTCTGTAATCTATTTTTATGAACTACTTACCTTAAAATATTCCATATTGACTTTGGAAGAAATTGGGGTAGAACAAGTAGTTCATTGATGCATAATTTGTAAACTTAACGATCGAAAACTACTTTTTACAAAACAAGCAAATGAAGATATTATACTTGGACCATTTTTTTTATTCTTAGTTTTCTGGCTGTGCAGAAAACCTTTCCCTCTTTTCCTTTTTTTTTCATTTTGTCACACTTGTTTTGTAGTTAAGATAAAAAATAAATAAATTATAAATTCTCTGAAAAAATCATTATCCATTTTTTGTTTTTTTTTTTCTTTTTCTTTCTTCTTTTTTTCCTTTTTTATTTTTAAATCAATAATATTAATAAATTACTACTATAATGGGAAGTGAATATCAGGGACAAGGATGGAACCGTATGAGTGCAAGAATGTTTGATGATATTCACCAACAACAACTTCAACAGCATCACGATTTTCATAACCAACTTCACAATAATATGATGAACGATTTCCATAATGATCCATTCATGTCTTCGACAAACTCACCTCCTTCCTCAAATAGTTTCTCTATAAAGATTGGAAACTATACTTTTCGGTTATCTTCCTTGGCAGGGTTTTTTGGTATATATTTTCTTTTATGGGTATTTGGATTTGAAGTTCCATTATTATCTTTTATAGTGTATTATTTTATTATTTTTCCAATGGTTGTGATTGGTTTAATATTGCTATTATTTGGAATTATATGGTTTGCAATTTTTAGGTCATCAAAACAATAAATAATATTTAATTTAATAATAACAATAGCTGATAAATAAAATACATACAAACTTGGCCTTTACAGTTTACATTGTTTTCCGGAAAAAAAAAAACCTTAACAAATGTAGTAATAGTATATATATATATATATATATATATATATATATATATAATTGTTGTTTTAGAGATAGAAGATAAGTATTGGTAATATTAGATAGAGCTAACGCAAGTGTTTTTTACTTGGTTGATTTTTCAGTGATCAGCTATATCTCTCCGAGATTTGATAATGAAATATGTCTTTATTTATTTGATCACCCGAATCATCTATCTACAGTAATACCTACCTCTTTTGATGATTGTTGAATCCACAATTCTAATAAAGTTGCCACTACAGATCAATAAGACCACATTAGTTTTTATTGATAAGACTAAGCCTATGTTTGATTTTTTAAAATTATTCTTATAATCGCTGTACTTTTTGATAAATTGTTTTTAATCGTGATATAATATGATTTAAACAATAATGAATTACAATGGCTGATAAACCATATGTATTTATATATATACAAAGGAAAAAGGAAAAAGAAAAAAAATATTTTATTAATCATGGATAGTCCAATTGTTTATTGCTTTTTTTTAAAAAAAAAATTTTTTAATATATATATATATATATATATGTGTGTGTATTACTTGAATTTCGTCTTCATTCATGCACTATTAACTTTTTAAATCGTCTTTCTTTCTAAATAAATATTTTTTTGTCTGTGACCATCCATCAAAATCTCAGTGGATGCAACCTAGCACCCTTTGAAACACAATATTCATTAATTAAAATGATGTTACATAAGCTCATATATTCAGGTGTTTTCGCTGGATTTTCATCTACTTCTCTCTGAAAATAAGATGTAGCTATATATTTTAATTCTATATCATACATTTATTCTTGAAAGCTAGATGAAGAACAATCATGTAATGAATTCAATTTATGCACAAATAAAAGACTAAAGATTGTTTCTTTTAAATTGAACATAAATAATAAATAAAATAAAATAGCAAGTATTAATAAATCTAATTCGTAGTAAAAATTTAGTTTCTATATGTATATATCAATCACTATTAATCTTTCTTTTCTCTTTCCTCTTTTTACTGTTTAAAATTATCTAATATAACCTTTTCTTTGATTTTATTGAGTAGTAATCTTGAAAGATGGTTTGATTTTGCGGCTATACTTTATAAATTATTGGTTAATTTAATTTATCATTACAAGTAAAATAGCCGAAGAGAGCTGTTTGTACCATTTAGCAGTGTTATTAGAGGCATAAGTGAAGAGAGAGGAAAAAAAAAAAACAATAATTGATTTTATTAAATATAAAAATTAAATTAGTTGTATAGCCTTTTTTACCAATATCCCCCATAGCTTTATAAAAAAAATAAGCTATTGAAACTTATCATTACTATTATTTAAAAACAACACATATAAAACTTATATTTAATATAATATATATATATATATGCATATCTTTAAAGATTCTTTATCTTTTAATATATAATTATTCTATACCTCAAAGCACGGCCGTCTTTTCTCTTCTTTTATTGTTGATGGGGTTATTTGTAAATCATTCATTTTCTGTTTTTTTTTTTTTTTTTATGATTTATGCGTTCTATTTTATTTTTTTTATATATTTTAAAAACTACTTGTTTTCCCTATTTATCTGAAGAAATTTGAGAGGGATTATAGTTCTTTGGTGCATAAATCTTTAAATATATTAATCGCAAACTACTATATATAAAAAAAATAAAACTGTAGACTCTTTTTTTTTTTTCTTCTTCTTCTTTTCTGGCTGTGTAGAAAACCTTTCTTTTTTTTCCTTTTTACTTTATTTTGTCACACATAATTGTAAGTAACAAGGCAGAGAAAAAATATTTAAAAAAATCATCATCCGTCTTTGCTTTTTTCTTCTTCTTTTCCTTTTTTTATCTTTTTTTAAAAATAAATATAATCTATTACTACTATGATGGAAAATGAAACTCAAGGCCAAGTATGGAGTTACTCAAGTACAAAAACAACCGGGTATTTTAATCAGCAGCATATTCATCAACAACAGTTTCAAGAACATCGTGATTTCAATCAACAATTTCAAGAAAATCTTGATTATAATAACAATCTAATGAATACTATTCAAAATAATATCCTTAAACCATCATTTATCGCTGGAACAATCTGGAATTGGATTAAACGGTCTACTAGCTTACATATATTTACAGCTGTTTATATTCTTTCAAGGATATTTGATTTTGAAATTCCATACTTTAATGTCTTATTTTTTTATTTTTTCATTTTTCCAATTATTACTTTTTTTTTATTTTATACCTTATTTATATTCGTATGGCGTAAGTTTTTTAAGCTAGCCAATGATATGGTCAATAATAATAACAATAATAATTGATCCCAAAGTCATATTAAGTATATATATAATATAATGAAACCTTTTTTTAAAAATAAAATAAAATTAAATAAAATATTGATTGTATTATATCATCATCATCGACATAAAAAATACTATCGAACTAAAAAAGTAACAGCGAATTCCATTGGCGTTGTTTTAAAAAAAAACTCTATGGATTTCCTTTTTTGAAAAATCATTTGATTAATTTTAATATTTTAAAAAAAAAAATATCCTCTCCTTTTTTTTTGCTTTTCTTTTTCTTTCGTCTCACTTTTCAAGTTTTACATATTATTGTTTTATAATGGCTAGAACTAAACAAACTGCTCGTAAATCAACTGGTGGTAAAGCACCTAGAAAACAATTAGCTACTAAAGCTGCTAGAAAATCAGCACCTACTACTGGTAAAGTCATTCATCTATAATAATAATAATAATAATAATACTAGATATTTTCTTTTTATTAATTATTTCTATTAATACTTCTACTTTTTTTATATTAGGTGGAGTTAAGAAACCTCATCGTTATAAGCCTGGTACTGTTGCTCTCCGAGAAATTCGTAGATACCAAGTAAGACACTTTTTTCATCTTTATTAATATATATATACTAATCGATATACATGCTAATTAATAAATATAATTATTCCATTTTAGAAATCTACTGAACTTTTAATCCGTAAACTTCCTTTCCAAGTAAAGTATTAAAAAAGATATGGGTTATATTTATCGATAAAAATGTATACTTATCTAACCATTATTCTATTCTCATTTTAATAGCGTCTTGTTCGTGAAATTGCTCAAGATTTCAAAACTGATTTAAGATTCCAATCATCCGCTATTGGTGCTTTACAAGAAGCTTCTGAAGCTTATCTTGTTTCTCTCTTTGAAGGTAAATAAATATAGTATTAATAATACAAATATGTTTATTTGTTTATAATAATACTAACTGCGGCTTCTCTCTTTTGCCTTTTTAATCGGAAAAATGAAATTAAACTAGATACTAACCTTGCCGCTATTCACGCTAAAAGAGTTACTATTCAACCCAAGGATATTCAATTAGCCCGTCGTCTCCGTGGTGAACGTTCTTAAAAATAGCCATTTTATCTCTTTTTTTTTTCTTTTAAAAAAATAACAACAACAACTACAATAATGATATATTTTATTAATGCTACTAATAATCAATATAAATAAATAATGAAATCTATATAAATATTAATTGCATATAATAATAAATATAGTAATAAAAACGACTATTCTTTTTCGGGAATTGGCCAATGAATATGGTCATGATTATTAGGATTTTCAAGACATGATTGATGGTGATGGAAATGACGTTTAAAATAAGTCCAACTTGAAACAGAAGGGATTTGATCATCATAAACAGAAGGAGCATGAGCATAAACAGGTAAATAAGTTTGAATTTCCTTTTTCAGTAGTTCACTTTGCAAATCTTGAAAAGTAGAGTTACTTGGTAATTTATACCCTGTACAATGAAATAATAAATACCCATCTGTTTTTCCCATTTTCATGAAAGGTGCAAAGGGTGATATTCTTGTCCAGTTTAATTCCACTTTATCAATTGTTGTTTCCTTTTCTTTTAAATCTTTGGTTTCACATTTAAAAGTAAAAAATTCGCCAGCTATAGTAGATTTATACGAATAAAATAAAAAAAATTTTAAAATTAATTATTCTTTTATGCATTTTTTTTTATTTCTTATTTAAATACCTTGATACATTTTATGGCTATCATAATCATCAAAAGTACCATCTGGGGTAGCTAAAGGATTAGGATACATCAAAGGAATCTAAAATAGTTTACCCAGAAAAAAAAAAAAGATTAAGGGAGTTTTAATTTGATCATCACTATTATCTCTATCGTATATCAATACATACGTATTCCCTTTCCTCTCCTTTTTTTTTCAATTATTTATTTGTTTGTATTCCTTTCCACTTACCTCAGTAACGATCGAAGTATAATCACCATAAGGGTTAGGTCGTCCTTTTAAAGTAAAACGCTTATTTAAAATAGGTAATTTCATTTGAACCGGATTATTGGCAATATGTACCACAGGTAATTGAGTTTCTTTTGTAAAAGGGTTGTCCCATGTTTTTAATTTTTTTTCTTCGATATCGTCATCAGGTGATAAATAATAAGTTAACTCTCTACTGGTTACTTTTAATAATCCATCAGTCTTATCTAATGAAGCTTTGGCTACATTCATTCCTACACAGTTAAATACTTTGATAGGTCTTTCATTGGGTATATAAGCACTATATATATTAAATAGCAATAATATGAGTAATTTGATTATTATTATTATTTATTTTTTTAGTTCTTTTTCTTACAATACGGAACCTCTCCACTCAAAAAAAGTTTCTTGGTCAGGGTCAGTTGAGTATCTAAGTTTTAAGAAATTTTCACCACTATATTCTTTGTATGATAAAGACGGTGGTGATAATTTTATTTTAGTTTTTTTTTTATCATATATATTTAAATATAAAATATAACAAATTACCAGTTATTGAGTTTGCCATCGAATAAATAAAAAGTAAAAATAAAGAAAAAGAGAAACAAAAACGCGAGGATTTTTTTTTATTTTATTTTAAATGGTGATCAAAAATCTGCATAAACTATTTATGGAAATAAATTTTATTAAAAATAATAATAAAAATAATAAAAAACTAAGCTTTAATAATAAAAAGAGTAAGGATCAAATTAATAATAATAATAACAATGTAACAACACAAATATATATATATATATATAAATAGAATAGAGTAAGGGAATGATCATGTAAATATATACACAGAAAAATAATGTAATAATAATAATAATAATAATAATAATACAATGAAAGATATGTGGGTAACTGTTCCTTCATATATATATATATATATATATATATATTAAATCCAGATAGTAGATGTTAACCATTTTTCTTTTATTTTCTTTGGTAATAAAAATCTACCCCAGCCTTTATATACCAGTCTACCAAAAAATCGGGACTGGCCAAAGAGTGTACCAAAAGTAAATACAGTTAAAGGATAAGCAGCAAGTGTTTCCAAAAGTAGAAGTAATAAAATATAAATATATCTTGAAACTAATAATAAATAAATAGTTAAAAAAATATAATTATTCATACATATCTGTAAAAAAGTAACTAAACTTTATATATTGTTTTGTTGGTATTACTTTTCAAAGGTAAAATAGTATCAAGTGCCCATTCACTTAATTTAAGGCTTAACGATCCAGACATGGCAAAGATAATAAATCGTAAGACCCATATAAGATAATATTTCAAAGCACCATCTTGATAAAAAGGTGGTAAAGGTTGTAGAGTATTTTCTGAAATAGATCTATTATTATTGTTATTATATGTGGTTGGTAATAATGGTTCGGTAGAATGATAGCTATTCATTTTTTTTAAAGAGAAAAAAAATAATTAGGAAGGGAAAAAAAAGCAAAATATCTTTTATATTCTTGTCTAAGATCTGAGTTTTAAAGTATCCTCTTTTATTTTTTTGACTCGAATGAACTATTTATTATATTTTAAAGTAAAAAAATAAATATAGATAAAAAGTAAAGAGAAATAAAAAAAAAATTGTTAATTTTATTAAGTATGAATTATAAATATTAATTTATTGATGTGTATTTATATATATATATATATATATAAAGATAATAATCTATCTAGTTTTATATTTGAATCGATTTTTAACCGAAAAGGATTGCAGTTAAACTTCGCTTTATTTTTTACAAAAATCAAGAAAAATTACGAAATTAGAATTTAAAAAAGTAGTTTATTGTTTGTCTTTTATTTTAAACATAAAAATTAAATAAGAATAAAGGACAATGCCTTTTTTCTATGTATACATTTATCGATAAGGGTTAATAGTTTTATGTAAACTACCCTTATTTTGACAGCACTGACCATCAATCATAAGTCCTCTAGAATCATACAAGTAATTATTTTCATTATAATAAATATTACCCAACTTTTTAGTCAATGGATAGCTATAACATAACCAGGTTTAGATTTATCATTTTTATTGCCACTATTATACTTTGCAAAAATAATGGCTTAACCACCATTGGCACTAGCTCTAGTACTGCCATGACATTATGGGGTATCATTGATAAGAATACACCTTTTATTAACATTAATCCAGGTAGCACAAGTAGAGAGAATATAGACAGATATTAATGAAAGAGTGAATGGTTTGATCACGTTTAATAAATTTTGTTTGAAAGAAAAGTATTTTTTTAAAAAAAATCATATTTATGTTAAATTTATATGGTCCCTGTTTTGCTTACGACTACCACAAAGGCATATTTCGCTAAATATACGCAGAAAAAGTTTCTATAAAAATAGTTAATTTCTAATTAAAGTGTACTTTTTAAGGTCTTAAGAATTTCTCAACTGAGTTATTATTATTTGTCGTGAATATGTCCAAGTTTTTTATAAATTGTTCCGATCTCTTCTATATAATATAATAGAATGACAATTAATTAATATTTTTTTAAAAAATTAGAAATTATATTTGTATTATTGAGAATATATATTAAAAACTTTCGTTATTGTTTAAAGCAACTGTCTCAAAAATGAAGTGATATAAAAATCTTAAAAGTATAATGTTATACAATGCTATGTTATTCTATTTTTTTTTCATCTTCTTTTGAAACATATTTATACATAATTTAACGTATCATATATACTATGTATATTTTTATATAACCCTGTAAGTATTTTTATTATATATTTCATGATATAGTTCCTTTTTAATAATATATATGTTTTAAAAATTGATTTTAATTATTCATTATAACAATCAAGCTTAATATTGGTAAAAGGTCAAATAAAATTAATTTAGCTTTAAAGAGGAGGACTTTTTTTTTTTATCATTCAAGATTGGTTAAATTATAATTTCACTGATATTTTATACATTAGAAACAAAAAAAAGTAAGAATATTATTTTGATTTTTTTTAAAAAAAAAGAAATAGAAAATACACTTATCTAATCATTATATTTATATATATCTTTATTATATTTTATATGAGTAAGAAGAACAATAAATTATTTTTCATGATTGTACGTATTGATGTATATTGAATAAAATAGTAAAAAAAAAACTTGGATTGTATTTTGTATTTTCATTTTTTTTTTAAAATTTAATAATAGAAAGTTTTTTAGTTCATGTTTAATGGAAATAGAAATAGAATTTTTTCTTATTTCTCATTGTTATATATCTACATTTATTATTAATTTTTAAATAAATAAATGTATTGTTAATGGAACAAAATCAATTGTAATATATTTTTTTTAAGTAATAATAATATACACTTCAAGTTAGATACTGATTTATTGTAGGAAACAATTTATCGTTTGTCTTAAGATTTAAACAGTTAATCAATAAAACTATTCCCTATACGTAGACTAATCTTAGAACAAACTTGAATATTGACTAATTGTAATAAAGATTCTTATTTAAATTAAAGCATTTATATATATGTATTAAATCAAGCTGTTTTTCGATAAGTTTACCGAAAAGAGGTAAGAATAAGAATTCCTAAATTTTTTTTAAAAGGAAAACGCTGTATTTTTTTTTTTTTTTTTTTTTAAAAAAAAAAATCAGTCAATTATATACCAGGTTTATATTAATTTAAAAAGTAATTTATTTTTATTTTTTATTTCTTAAAAAATATAACAAAAGAACTAGATACGTATTTATCGGTAAGGGTTAATAGTTTTAGGTAAATTACTCTTATTTTGGCAACATTGACCATTAATGAGACCACCATTGGCATCATATAAACAATCATTAGCACCATAATAAATGTCACCATAGTTTGAGGGCCATTTAGCATATAAAACGCATCCGGGTCTTGATTGATCGTTTCTATCGTTACCATTATATCTAGCATAAATGGTAGCCTTACCGCCATTCCAATTGGTAATGTTACCACCATTACATTGAGGCTTACCATTGATCACAATGCATCCTTTATTAACGTGGATCCAAGTAGCATAGGTAGAGATGATATAAGTGGATACCAATGAAAGAGTGAATAACTTGACCATGTTTAACAATTTTTGTTTGTTTAAAATAAAAAATAAAAAGAATTATTTGAAAGAGTAATGATCTTTTTTTTTTAAAAAAAAAGCTCATATTTATATTAAATTTTAAAGGTTCTCGTTTTAAATGCATTAAGGTAAATGTAGTTCTATGAATATGCAGTAGGAGCTTCTATTTATGGTATGATTATTCCTTTTTTTAAAAAACTTTTAAGTGAGTCGCTTTATATTCTTTTCAACGTGGGGGCCATTAAAAATATTATAAATTGATTTAAACCTTCTTTATGTAAAAAAGAAAAAAATAATAATTAAATAGTCAAAGCTTGAAAAGTTCCTTTTTGGGATTAGTTATTTTTTCCAAAGAAGTTAATTAAATAGAGTATAGTTTATTTGATATTTTATGCGCTTTCAAAATTAAAAAAAAAAAAAAGTGACATTCATTTAATAGCTTTCTTTTAAAAATATAAAAATATAAAAACATATAATATATAATCTGTATATATATAATATGATATATATATAATATAATATATATATATATGTATGTATGTATGTATATATATATTAATGAGAGAGTATATGTATATATTAAAGATATATGTTTAAGGTTGGTCATTTCAACAGCTAAGCAAGGGGACCATGATTTATAAAATAAAGAATTTTTTTAAAAAAGAAGTATAATGTTGTACAATATTGTATTACTTATTAATTTTTACCTTCTTTTTCGACAATATTTTTATACGCTGTTTAACTAATCATATTTACTACGTATATTCATAGGTAACTTCTTAAATATTTTTTATTCTTATTACGTAGTATTACTATTATTACGTACAGCATGAGGGATTTCCTTTTTTTTATCCTTCCTCTTATCATTACTATATCAAAGTTTTATTATAATATTTATTTTATATCCTACTCATACGTGTTTTACTTTTAAAAAAGCTGTAGGTGTTTATGGTAGGATTCACCATAATCAATAGGTGTATAATTGAAAAAATTAAAAATAAACCTTTTTTTAATTATCACGTACCAGAAGTAATAGTAATAATAATAATTTATTCGTTTTTTTTTGTAAAAAAAAATAATGTAATGAAGCTTTATTTTGATAAAAGGATAAACGGGATTGAATAGCATTTTATCATGACTATATTTTATTTCATTTAAATATAAATGTAATTTTTCTCTCAAAAACTTGGAGTTTATACAACAGTGGGGAAGTTCTTTTCAAAGTATTAGTTCTTCATAAAACATTTATCCGAAATTAAAGTTTAATTATTATTAGATTCAAAAACAGATATCTAGATTTACTTTTATTTTTTCTCTCTCTTTCTTTATTTTTTATACCTGTATGAGTAACCGAAGATAGTACACAATCATTTTGTATCAATAATAAGAAAAAAAAATAATTTTTAAGACTCATTTCATTCATGCTTAATTTATATTAATACTTTATCTCCTCCCCCCAATATATATTTATACATTTATGATGATCAATCAACTCTTTTTATCCCAATTAAATAAATAAAAAAAAATTTATATGAATTAATGAATGTATATATATTATTATTATTGAAAAACCAATAAATAAATAAAAAATTAAATAGTAAATATTATATATTATGTACGCTATTATATAAAGTATATATATGTGTATATATATGAATAAGTTGATGATTATAATATATGTATAAATTTATATATGTATAAATTATTATTACTTTCCTAACCATTTTGTGGTAGAAAAGGAAGAAGTAGAGTTATCTATTATTCTTTCTGGTAAAGTGGATGCTGTAGGAGGAGGTGTGGTAGATTTGGTAGTAAAAGAGTTTGTTACATTATCATCAAATAAAGATGAAAAGGATTGCCAAAAACCACGAGATTGATTTAGAGAGGCATTATCTTTTTTAGAAAGAAGTTGTTTCTTTTTCATAGAGTTTACATGATTTGGTTTATTATTATTATTACAATTATTATTATTTATATTGTTATGGTTGAGAATAGATGGCGATGATATTGATGATGTAGGTGAAGTTGAAAGATTGGGATGATTTGTTGTAGTGGGATTTGAAGAAGAGGTGGTGGATTGGTTCATATCACCTTGAATGAGTGAAGATAGCCAATGGATAGGATTCAATGTAGTTTCATGGAATGGATAATTGGAAGTATAATTCGATGTTGATGAGGGAGAAGAGGTAGATTGTTTAATTGGTATAGATGATGTAGATGATGATGAATGTTGGTGTAGTAATTCATTTTCTAATTTTTGGTCATTTTCTTGAATTTTATTCACATAAGCCGCTTGTAAATGATTTAAAGTAATAAATAAATTACACTGTTCTTTTAAAAGATCTTGAATTAACTGTACAATGGAAAAGAATTCATTCACTTTAAATGGCATAGATAAGTGATGATCAGAAGAAGAATAGGATGAGGAAGAAGAAGATAGCCATAAAAATCTTGCATCCATAGTTTCAATGTCAGCTTGAATATTTTGTAAAATAGCATTACTCATAGTAGTTAATTCATTCATATCAAATGTTCTTTCTAATTTACGATTTAAGGAGCGAATGTCTGTTGATGAAAGTCGTTGCAAAATGTGCTGTGTTTGTGTTAAAAGAGATGTATAGGGTGTTTTTTCATCACCATCTTGATTATTGTTCTTCGTATCCATTGTCGATTTGGTGATTTTTGTTTTTGGCAGAGAGGAAGGAGAATGTGATACGGAAGATGATGACGTTGATGAATAGGAAGAAGAGATAGTAGTAGATTGAAGAGTATCCAATTGTTGTTGATCCATCATTAAACATTTTGAAATAAAATCTTCTTGTAATGGGTTGGGGAGTGAGTGATAGGATAAAACATTCGATAATGAAGAAGGAATAGGAAGGGATGGTTCACGGTGAGGTGATAACGATAATGATGTAGAGGATGAAGTTTTAGATAAAATAGGTATAGGCATAGAAGTTGTTGGTGTGAAGTGATTTTCTTGGCATACTACTTTATTTATACTAGGTTGTTGATCATTATCTTGTTGCTGATCATTCTTTTTATTTTGTTGATTATTTACATAATAGTGATAGTGATGATGGATGACGGGAGGCGTAGAAATCGTGGCTTGAGGCGATGGTGAGGGAAGTGGGGGAGGAAGAGGAGTGGTCATGGAACGAGATGACCTGTGCCCCTTTTCACGGGATTTTGAACGTAATGAAGAAGATGATGATTTAAGAACAGCATTTGTAGAACGATGACGACGAGGTTTAATGATTGGTTTTTCATTTTTCTTTACCGATGATGACGATGATGATGGTGATTGTTGTTTTGAAGAAGTAGAAGGCGATTTTGTTTTAGAAATAAATTTACTTGATGATGGAGATGTGATGGAACCATTTGTATTTTGATTTGGAGATGGGCTATTTGTACCACTATTATTATTACTACTACTGTTTAATATTTCATCTAATCTATTTTGTGTATCTAATAGTTCACTTTTTAATCCATTATTTGATGATACAAGTTCTTTAATAAATACAACTAATTCGTCTGTTGATGCTTGTTGAATATCAGCTGCCGTTGGAGGTGTGATGGTTGATAATGGCTAAAATAATATACAAAATAAATATATATGTGAGCGAGTGACTATATTATTAACAAATATTTCTATTCTATTGCTGTGATTTTTTTTTTTAAAATAATAATAATACCTTTGTTGGTACTAAATTAGTATTTTTTGTTGATGGTAATCTTCCACATAAATCTTGGTATGAACAGGATAAAGATTCTAAAAAAGAAGATAATTAAATAATTAAATACGAAATTAAATATACTAGTAAAGAATTTTTTTTTGTTTTTTTTTTGTTTTGTTTTTTTAATAAAAAAATACAGCGTATTACAATAAAAAATAAAAATAATAAAGATTTACCATATCTGGCCATAAGCTTTTTATATTTTACTTCTGTGGTTAGTTCATTTTTCCTTGAAACTGTTAATTCTTGTTTTAAGTCTTCCAACTATTTTAATAAAAATAAGAATAAAAAAGATTGTAAATGGGTGAGTGATCAAGTAAGTATAAATGAATGACTATTAACATGATATATACATACTTTTGATTGTAAAGTATCTTCTCTACGATCAGATTGGTGTGTCATGAGTTCATAATGTTTTAATTTTTCTAATTCAGTGTTAGCTAGATCCAAATCATTTAATAATAAATTGCATTTTTGATTCACACTTTCTAAATCAGTTTCCGTTTCAATTAATAGTTTTTGAGATTTTTCATATTGCCACATCCATTTATCTTTTTCTTGTAATAATTTTTGTACATAAGATTCTGTTTCATCCAAGGATAAATGTAAATCATCGTTTTTATTTTGACATTGTTGTAACTATGTATATAAAAATAAAATGTATAAAACAAAAAAGGGAATTGAGTTATTGTTACACTATAGTTATTATTATTATTATAAAAATAATAATTCCCCACAACTTTTTTTTTTTTATAGACTCCTTTTTATTTTTTCCCTCCTTCTTTTGTTATTAATTTACCTGCTCTTTTAATTGATTTTTTTCTAATAAATAAATATCGTTCTTTTGTAATAAACTTTGACCAATTTCTAATATAAACAATAATAAACAATGATTTCATTTTAATAAAACTCAATTTTTTTTTTTTTCAAAACGTATACCCTCTACTACTCCTGAATTGTATGTTGTGTAATATAAAAGTTTACCTGCAGCTAAACGAGTTTCATTTTCTAATTTTGTTATAGATTTTAATATTTTTTTCCAAGATGAACAGTGTAATTGATGACAGCAAGGACAAGCTTCATTAGTTAATTGTTCCGAAGTTGAATTTGATGTTAGAGGAAGAGGAGGTATACTAGATATACTAGTTGGAGAAGTCATTAAAGATCGTAGTTCAGTATGGGATTCATCGCTACTACTATTTGTTGTTTGACTACTACTGTTTTGACTTTTATTTCCTGATATTGTAAACCATTCGTCAAGTGTTTTATCATAAGGTGGTGCTACAGTTGATTGTTTAGATAAGTATATGATTGGTTTTTGTGATGGAGCAGATGGTGATTTATAAGTTGACATGATTAATTATATATATAATATAAATTAAAGAAATTAAAAGAATATATAATAAAATAAAATAAAAAAAAAAAAGGTTAAATAGTTTTTTTTTTTTTAAAAAAAAATAAGGTTTAAATATACATATAAAAGATATATAGTTCTATTAGTTAGTATAATAAAATAACATGAAACGAAATAAAAAAAAAAAAAAAAATTGAAAAATAGAGGAAAAAGAGAGAAAGAAAGAGAAACAATGCAAAAAAAAAAAGAAAAAAGAAAAAAGCTCCTTAACAATTTCAAGTATATAAAAAAAAGTCATAAGACTTATTTTAGCTTATTTTGAATTTAATTTTAACCCAACCCAAAGGTCGGACAAAGCATTTTATAGACACCAGAGATTAAAAAGTGCTTCTTATAACCCAATTATTTTTTTATGTAGCACAATTTGGATTAACCTTGCAGCAAAAGTACGTATTTAATAATAGTTTTTATTTGACGTGAAGTATTTCCCTTTTCTATTATATAAAAGATCATCTTGCATTTATATATATATAATATGGTTTGTAATAGTAATATACATATATATACATATATATATTAGTTATTTTATATTTATAATATAAATATTTTTTATAAATATATAAATATTGATCGCTTTCTCTCCTCCTTTTTTTTTAATTATGGTAATAAAAAATATGTGTATAAATATAGTATTTGTCTATCCTAACTTCCGACAAAAACTCAATAATCATTCCATATAATAAGTAATTTTGTTATAAAAATAAAAAAATAGGCTACGTAGGTATTTTCTTGTTTATTTTTATAACTAAGTATATTATATATATATATATATATATAGAGGGTTTTTAGTATTTTCAATATAAATAAATAAATAAAAATATACGTAATGACAACAATAACTATAATAAATAATAATAACGTAATAATTAAAAAAAATAAAAAAACAAAAACAAAAGAGATCATCCAATAACTTTTGGCAATTTCAATTTCCATATTAAGAAGTGGTGGTGCGAAATTCTTGGATAGTCAAAAACTTTTTTTTTTTTTTATTCTACAAAGAATTTTGATTATTTATGCGGGAATGAATTTGTATCTTTTTATTTTTTTAAATAAATAAATGTTCTTTCTACAATGTATATATAACTTTATTATATAATTTTGTAAAGATGAACTTGTTTAATTTCTTCCAATTCATCTTCATTGATATCTTCAAACCAACCACCATCATAATTTAATTTCACTTCTTTTACCCATCCTTTCATTAATTTTGTTGGTGATAATCCTGCTTCTTTTAATTGATCCTTTAATGAAGGCAATGTTACTAATAAGAGTCCAGGTTTTTTCTTGGTTTCTGTACGAATGTATTGCCATATTTGTTGTTGTATAGGTAATTCATTAAAGAATTGAAATACATTATTCATAATCACAATATCAGCCTTTTGATTTAATAATTCTGGTACGGTTTGAATATCCTTGCAAATAATCTATATTATATATTATTATTATTATTATTATTATTATTGATCCTTTATATATATATATATATATACACCTTTGATTCAAGTCATCTTGTTTATTTTTATTACCTCTACTCTATCATCCATTTTATATTTTTGAATCATACTCTTTTGTAATTGGCAAAACCATTCATTCATTTCAACCCCAATGATTTTTTTTGCTCTTGTGAATAAATGTCCAGTATATAACACGGCACCTAATCGAGATCCAACATCAACTATTACTTTATCCTTTACTTTATTAGCTAATGCCACTTGGTATAAAAATTGTAATTGTAAAACCGAAGCTGAATGGGAAATGAAATCTATACAAAATAATAGTATAATAAATTATTATTATTATTATTATTATTATTATAATAAACAATAATAATAGTCGTCCATTTTTATGCTTATTTAAATATATACTTTACTTAAAGGTGCTGTATGACGAGATTGACAATCTAAACAATAGTTTCTTGACATTTTTCCTTCATCACATAATTCATCAACATCTTCTTCATTAAATAAAAATCCATCTACATGTACAGTATTCTTTTCATTATAATCAGCAAACTAAGTAATAATAGTAATAAAAATAATCACATACGTATATGTATATCAATTATCTATTACCAATCATCCTTTTTTTTTTCTTCTCTATTTAATTCTATTTTACGTCTTCAGTTTTTGGAATGATTGTTTTTTCATCGGGTGCTTCGGCAGATAAAGGAACTTTAGTACGTAAATCCTTTATAATACGACCCAACCGTGACATTTTTGTATCGTGAACTGGTTGAAAACTACCATCATGATGTTCTACATCTTCCATATCTTCATCGTGTTGTCCTTCTTCTTCGTTACCATGGTGATGTAATTGACTATGATATTCATCTAGTAAAATAATAATAATAAAGTTAATCAATTCCTTTTTATTATTATCAATCTATCCATCTTCCTATATATTAAATGTATTTTACCTAAGGCAGCTCTAACAAAACTATCAAAACCATGAAATTGTTCATCATTTAATTGTGAAATCAAGGTGAGAAAAGTATCCTTTGATTTTTCTAATATATCGAGTTGTTCTGCCATAATAATGATAAAAAAAAAGAGAGAGAAGAGAAGCAAGTGAAAGAGAGTTTTTTTTTTTTAAAAAAAATCAATGCTAAATTTTACTTTAAGCCACAAAGTTTAAAAAATATTTTGGTACCACTCTACTTTAAAAAGTGCATAATAAAATTAAACTTTTAACAGCAAAATGCTCATTTATAATATTAATAATATAAATCATCTAATTTTATACATTATTAGTATGTTCTTATTTTTATTTTCATGAAAAAAGAAAAAGGATGGAAAAAGAAGAAGAAAAAAATTATATATAGCTATATACATAAATAGAAAAAAAAAATAATGATGAAAGGCTATTGTAAAAGTTGGAATGATTTTATAATGTCTTTTAGTACTCTTGTTTGATGTAATTTTTTGTTTCCATTCACATCCATAGCGCTGTCTTCCTTTTGTTCACACTGTTGAAGTAAATAAGCAAAATCTTCTAATATACCAGGTGTAATATTAAACTTGTTCTTTTTGACAAGGGTATTATCTAATTCCATATCCGTTGTTGTTGATGATGTGGATGTTTCATTGTTGTTTTCATATGTACTATCTTTCAATTGATGTTTCTTTTCAAATTCTTCGGATACCTTCACTGCATGCTTGACAATAGAATCAGGTACACCAGCCATCGTAGCCACGTTGGTACCAAATGATTTTTCACAAATACCATCAATTAACTTATATAAAAATACAACTTGATGTTGATCACCGTCCATGATGAATCCCCTATTGAATTGAAAAAATAAAAAATCATAGATCAATTAATCAAAGGAAATAAAAAATAAAATAAAATCAGCTTACATGTGCATATTTCGTATGGAAGGGTATCTATCAAATTCTTTGCATAAGGTATGATAATGAGTCGAAAACATAACCAAACAACCAGTGTATCTAGCCAAATAATGTAAAACAGAATAAGCAATAGCATAACCATCAAATGTAGAAGTCCCACGTCCCAATTCATCTAAAATAACCATGGATCTTGGTGTTGCTTCATGTAAAATCTTGGATGTTTCATCTAATTCAACCATAAAGGTAGATTGGCCTGCAAGGATATTATCATTAGCACCAATACGTGTATAAATTCGGTCTACAGCTGTCATTCGGCATGATTTTGCAGGAACATAGCCACCTAATTGAGCCATAATAATTGCAACACATGTCTATATATATATATTGTTAACAAATGTAATATTATATTTATTTATTTCCCCCCCCCTCTTTTTTTTTTTATTCATATTATTTTACCTGTCTTAATAACGTAGATTTACCGCCCATGTTGGGACCTGTTAAAACAATAATATTTGATTGCCCTTCTCCACCTAAAACTGTATCATTAGGAATAAAGTCAGTAGCAGCACTATAATGTAATTAATTAATAAATTAATAGATGATCAGTAAAAACATATAATATAGTAATAATAATTAATGATGTTTATAATTTAATTAATTTATTTATTTTACCTTGGTATAACGCAAGGGTGACGAAGTTCTTCAAATTCTAATAAACTGGTTTCTTGATCGACAAATTCAGGTCTACATGCAGGCTCTAAATAATAAAAATGAAATAAAAATAATAATTAATACGTTAATAAAAAATAACAATAATTAATAAAGATGTTCACTTTTTTTTTTAATAATGAAATAATATATATATATATTCAAGTTAAACTTACCACCTAAACTAGCTGACCCCTTTGCTAACCCAAGAAGAGCATCCAAGTGAGAAATAGTTTTGACGGCCTCTAGCCATTTAACGTAGAACTTATCAAATTCACCATAGACTTCGGTAGCAAAATTTTTGGTAAATGCATTTTTAACTTCTAACTGCTCTTTATATTCAGGAATAAGTTGTCTAAGTGTAGGATTCCAATATCGATTTACTTTCTAATAATAATAAATACATGAAACATAAATAAATCATACTCTTATCTCCTTATATATAAACACTTACAGAAGTTGATGACATAGTAGTCCAGTTATTAGGTACTTTGATATCTTTGGGAACTTCGATTTGATAAATTTCTTTACCCATATGTTTATAATCAATTCTAGCACATCTAATATATTTTGAAAATAAAAATAGATATACCATAACAAATATATATACAGATTAATATAGGTTAAAGAAACAATTACGTTCATATAAATGTATATAGCTTACTTTAATTCACGTTTCATTTTAGTTAAGTGGTCATTAAAATTCTTTTCCATTTCTTTGATTTCATTATTGATAGAATCCCAATCTTCATTGACACCGTCTTTAGGAATAATGACAGACATTGATTGATCTATGTAAATATTAAGTGAAGATGAAATAAAAAAAAATTTATTTTCAAGAATTAGTGAATGCATATATATACAAGTGTTTTTGTACTTACAATCAATTTCCATTTCTTTAACGATAAATGCTTCTCTGAAATAATTCAAATGTTCACTTAATGCAGGGAAATTTTCGACCAAAGTTTTTAGCAGTGTTGAATTAAAAACAGAAGAGATAGACTTTAACCATTCAATTAATTCCTAATTTATGTATATACATTTATATAAAAAAAATACAATCAAAATTTTAACCCGCGATCAGACTTTTATTTTTTTTTGAGGTATGTTTTTCTATTCATATATATACACTTACATTAACTTTATTGAACCCATCCAATACAGTTAAAAATTCAGACACTTTACATCTTTTTGAATGAACTCGAGAAATTAATCGTTCTAAATCGGGTAATCCAACAAATTCATTGGAGAGGCGTTCAAAAACCTCGTCAAGGTTCATCAAGTCTTCCACAGCATCCTGACGATTACGAATATCTGAGATTTTACATAGGGGACGACATAACCAATATTTGAATAGGCGTTTTCCAAAAGGTGTAATGCTGTTAGCAAGTAATTTGAACACTGTCCCCTCATTAGAACCATCATACGAATTTTGTAAGATTTCTAAATTAGCCAATGTTTGACCATCCAAAAGTAGTGAAGTGGCATTTTGTAAAGGATCATATTTACGTATATTCCTAGCTGATAACAATTCTTTATCCAATTTTAACTAGATAATAATAGTAAGAATAATAAGAATAATAATATATAAAACAAATATTATATATTTAGTTTTTTTATAATCTATTATATGTTATTTGAAATATAAGAACGCATAGTTACCGATCTAAGATACCAGATTAAACCACCAAGCGAAGACATTAAAATAGGTGTTTTCGTTGCCTCTTGCAAAGCAGGGGGCCATGATTCTATTATAATTATAAAATATTATTGTTTTTTTTTTAGTCAATCCTATTTTTACCTAAGGTATAAATTTATATATACATTCCACTTTATTACTTATCTATTTACCATTTAAACCCATATCAGTATCTTCTTCTGAAAAATAACCTCCAATTCTAATTTCATCTTCAGTAACGCGTTCATTCCAAAATTCAGTATCAGGATCCAACATATTCCAAATAGGGTCATTGATAGAATTTTTTAATATACGAGTTGAGGCTGGACTAAGGTGACCCTATATGTATTATATATACATCAGTTTAAATATCCATTCTTATTTCTTTTTATAATAGTTATTATTATTTATCTTTAATCAACTTTATTTAAAACCTACTTTTTCAATAATCAATTCTCTTGGTTTAATTTGCATAATGAGAGTTTCAAATACTGTTCTGCTTTTATCATCAGTGAAGGTGACCAAATTAAATTCTGCCATAGCTGTATCAACAAAGGAAATACCAAATACTGGACGGGAATTTTCTGTAGGACAGTATTCCTATTAAATAATGTATATATAAATTATTATGAAATATATACTTTTTTTTATAGTCCAATTATTTTTTTATTTTCATACGCTTTATATTGTACCTTAATAGCCATACAATAAGTACTCATATCATCCGTTAAAAGACCAGCATCCACCAATGTACCAGCTGTCAATACTGCAGTTAATTCACGACGAATAACTTTATCAGCCTTACCATCCGCATCATTTCTTTCACGTAATGTTTTTCCAATAGCTGTTTCCAATTGATCCACTCTTGCCACTTTATATCTATGGGATTTAATGTATATAAAGAAATTTAATAAAAATTAAAATAAGAGAATATATTTGTGCTTACATTAATATCACTATTATTTTAATTAGTAATAATAATATTATTTACCCTTTAGCAACAAATTGAGATGCCCAGAAATCAAAAGATTTTTCAGGAACGCCTACCATTCTCATATTCACTCTGTCAGTTAGTTTCAAATCAAAGGTTTGGTGTCCAATATCAGCATCTTTTTCATATAATTCTAGATATACATATAATATAAATATTAGATCTTTTTTCATTTAATGTTTTATTTTATATCTGATTACCATAAAATTTGCCTTTCTTGAAGAAGACCACCTAATAATAATAATAATTATAATAATATAAAAATTAATAAAAAACCAGAAAGAATTAAAAAACACTTAATAAAACTATATACATATATACGTGTGTGTATGTGCATATATCCACTTACGCAATCCCAATGCTTTGATTTAATTTCCCAAAATTGCTTTTCAAATGGAGTGAATTTTTGCCACGCAGAATTTGGAATGTATAGTGTACGAGGGTCATAGTCAGGTGAATCTATCATATAATGGGTGATAGATTAATACAGTTAACTATAAAATAAAACCAAACGAACTTTATTATTTATTTTATTTTTCAAGTGCCTACCCGGCGCATTTCCATTCGCATCCTTCATGTTTGCTAACCAACTGTAACGTTCATCATTCTTTTCTTTAAACGATTTATTTCTTCCCTGTAATGAAAAAAATAAAATAAAATAAAGTTTTTTATTAAATCAATTCATTTCATTTAGAATATATAATCATATATACATATAATTATATTAATTACTTGTTGTTTTTCTTGTTTTGTAGTAGTTAAGAAGTTAGAGGTAATTGACTTAGGTGCTGGTGATGAACTATTCATAGAGAATTTCTATATTGTGTTTTAATATATATATTGAAATAAAATTAGAATATCAACACATTAATTAATAAACAGCTAATATTTATAGTGTATTAAATAGTTAAAAATTTCATACCTTAAATCTTTCTTGAATAGGTGTTAAGGGTTCCTCTTTAGGTTTAGTATTTTGTAATTTTTTGTTTGGTTTGTTAAGTATATCATCATCCAAAAGATCCTCTAAAATACACGCACAATATATATATATATTATTTTTATTAATTCCAATCCAATTCATTTTATCTTTTCGTTATTTATATTTTTTATTCTTCTTCTTACCTAAACCTTCTATATCATCAAATTCAATATCATCATCATCATCCTTATTATTTATAGATTTATCAGGTTTAAATTCGTCTTCACTGTCGCTCATATCAATACGTTTAACAAGTCTCTTCCGTCTTTTACCCACATCTATATAGTATATATGTCAATACACTATGCTTTTTTTTATTCTTTTTTTAGTTGTATGTGAAACTATATTTTATTTTATATTACCATTTGTTTGATCACTTGAGTCGGATTCACTATCATTTTCAATTTCGGTATAATTCACTCGTTTTCTACGTCTTCTCTATATATTATATATATAATGTACTGATAAGCTATATTGTTTTTGTTTTTGTTTTTTTTAAAAAAAAATAAACCTATGTTTCTACTTCTCCACTGTACTTATCCCTTTCTTTCTTTCTTTTTTTTTTTTTATCTACGTTACATTGTTATCAGCTGCATTTTCTAGCCCCTTATTTGATTCAATTGTATCATCAATATCCATTTCTATAGAATCATTAGAAATAGACGTAGTAAGCTTTTTGTCTGGAGTTCGTTTTACTTGATTCACTTTTTCTCGAGTTGTTTCAGGTTTGGTCACAATAGGTTTAGGTGCAGATTTAGGTGCTGCTAATGGAGTTGATTTATTAAAAAAGCTAAAAAGTGTTTGCTGTGATTTTCCATTTTGTTTTGAATCTTTTGCCATGAGTAAAAAATATATATATTTTTAAATCGATAATAATAAAAATAAAAAATGTGTAAAAAAAGAGTCAAGGAGTAAAGGAAACGCGATATTTTTTTAGCGCGTGGTATTTTTTAAAAATTTTGAAAAAAAAAAAAAAAAAAAAACGGACTTTAAATTTTACCAGCTTACAACTATACACAAAGAAAAATCTAATTTTTTTTCTTTCTCTTACACATTATTTTTTTTTTTAATATATACATATACACAATATAAACATATTTATTGTATATCTTTTTTTTATACATATATATTATAAATAATGACATCAAGGACAAGTATATTAAATACCCCATCGTCAAGTAAGCTGAAAAATAATAATAATGAAAATATTCGAAGATATTAATCATAAACAAAAGATTATTTAGCTTATGTTAATCCTATTATTGTTATTTTATCATTATCATTATTATTTTATCACTATTCTTTATTATTTTAAACCATTAAATAAATAAAATAGAACGACCATATTCCTATGAAAATGGATTTTCACCTCGCAAACATAAAGGTTCTACAACACCTTCAAGAACAGCTCCATCCCCATCACCTAGTTCTTTTCGACAACGTACATCTATTCTTCCTTCTCATAATAACAATATTAAACAGAATGGTCGAATAACCCTTGATAGTATGGATAATTACTCAGTTCCATCAAGAGATAATACGGCCGAAGAAATCATCAAAGAAGCACAAACACATTTAGAAGATATGCTAGGACGTGAAAAGACAGCCAATGAACGGGCCTCCAAAGTAGAGTTGGAACGGGATGAATTAAAAAGTAAAATGAACGACTTAAAAAACTCTTATCAACAAAGGATTCAAATCTTAGTAGAAGAGTTGGAAAGATATAAAACCAATCCATCCAATAACAAAAAGCATCTTTATGATAATGATGATGACACACAAGCACTGAAAAAAGAACGTGATCAACTTCAAACCCGTATTGATCAATTAACGTCTGATACATCTTATCAAGCTACTCAATTAAAAAGTGTTGAAAAGCAATTAAATGATAAAATTGCCCTTGTTGAACGTTTGGAAGAAGAAATGAGTCATTTACGTAACGATAAACAATATGAATATGAAACGGAATTAGAAAAGTTACAATCCTCTTTAAATGAAAAACAAAGGGAAGTAAATCAACTACGACAACAAAATGAACAGTTAGTTGATTACAAAAAGAAAATGGCCACTTCCACAAATGATGAAATCCAACAACTCCATAATGAGAATGAAAAGCTGATGACACAATTAAATGATAAACTTGAATTGGTAGAGCGATTAGAAAAGGAGGTCAGTTACTTTAGAAATGATAAACAATTGGAGTACGATACTGAATTGGATAAATTAACATCGGCTTTAAATGAAAAAGAAGAGGCTCTATACCAATTACAACAACAAAATGAACGAGATGGTGATCGGTATCGACAAGAAAGGGATGAACAAATGAAGCAACTGGAACAATTACAAAGCCATCAAATTGAATTGGAACAAAATTTGGAAGAAAAAGAAGATCAAATTAGACAATTGGATCAACAATACAAACGTTCATTAATCGAAAAACAAGATAAAGAAGAACAGTTGAAAAAGTTGGAGCAATTACAAAAACATCAAATTGAATTAAAACAGCGTTTAGAAGAAAAAGATGAACAAATCAGACTGTTGGATCATCAATATAATCAAGTGTTAAAAGAAAACACAGATGTACAAAAAAGCCAAGATGATCAATACCAACGCAAAATAGCTAAACTAGAAAAACAAGTACTTTATCTTGAAGAAGATAGTAATCGGTATCGACAAGAAAAAGAAGACCAATTGAAAAAATTAGAACAATACCAAAAGCATCAAATGGCTTTGGAGCAGAGTTTGGAAGAAAAAGACGATCAAATCAGAATTTTGGAACAACAATACAATCAAGTATTAAAAGAAAACACAGATATACAAAAAAATCAAGATGACCAATATCAGCGTAAAATAGCTAAACTTGAAAAACAATTACGTTTCATGCAAGAAGATAATGAACGTTCTCAATTAGAAAAAGAAGATCAATTGAAAAAACTAGAACAATATCAAAAGCATCATTTGGAAGAAAAAGAGGACCGTATCATGCAATTAGAACAACAATGTAGACGTTTACAGTTAGAAAACACTAATATTCAAAAGAATCAGAATGAACAACAACAGCAACAGGATAAAATGGCTAAAATGGAAAAACAACTACGTCATGTGCAAGAAGACTATAAACAAATGCAATTGGATAAAGTTGAACTGGAAGATAAATTGAAACAATACCACCATAGTTACGCAGAATTACAGCAAGCAGTAGACGAAAAAGAAAACGAATTGGCGCGATTAGATAGTCAGTTTAAGCGTTTACTCAAAGAAAAAAATGATATGCAAAAAGATCAAGACAATCATTATCAAATGAAGATTAGCAAGTTAGAAAAACAATTAAGTCTTGCCAAAGAAAATTATGAACAAACCCAACAATACATAGAAGATACAATTCATCAAAATAAAAAGACCATCATGGATCAAGAGAATCATATCAGTATGATAGAACGTGAAAAACGGCAATTGGAACAAAAATTCATTACATTGCAAACTAAGTCACATAAATTGAATGAAAAAGACGCTCGTATCGCTGATTTAGAAAAGTCCATGTCCAAAATGGCTGCCCAAATGAATGAAATGGCCGATACGTTACATCAAGTCAGAGAAGAAATTTCGGAAAAGGAAACTATCATTATGAAACTAGAACAAGAGAAGGATATTGTGGAACAACATTTTGAAGAGTTACAACATCAGTTTGAAAAACAACAACAACATAGTAAATCCCAACAACGATTATTCAAGGAAAAAATGGATTACTATGATACTTTAGAGAAGAAATATAATGATGTTTTATCAGAATTGGATACCTTGACGGCTTATGTCAATGATCGAGATGCTAAAATGAAGGATATGGAACAAGAAATCAAAGTATTACAATCTTCAGCAGCAATGGTAGAAGAACGATCTGTTCGTATTCATCAGTTGGAATCAACAGTGAATGGAATTCGTGGTGAATTATCAAATGCCATTGATCAACGTCAAGATATGGGCCAAAAACATGCTAATTTATTAAATGAATTAAGTCTTTGGCAACAAAAAGCAAAAAAACTGTTTCAATAATTTTTTATAAATATATATATTTATATGATTCGTACTAATAATACCTTGTATATAGCTTTTATTATTATTATTATTATTATTATTACTATAATTCATTCTTTTATTCATTGATTCATACTATATTTTATTCTATATATTTTTTTTTTCTTTTTTTAATCATTATACCATTGATAAGTGAAAGGGCTAATAGCATATAATGAAATAAAATATTATACTTTTTTTAAAAAAAATTGAAATTCAGTCACTTGTAAATTTTCATGAGCAACGAATTTTTTTATTTTATCTCTTTCACTTTTTAAAAAAAAAAATATCAACAGCTTTTATATTAAAAGAAAGTTAAATAGAGACAATTAGTATTAATAACCCTTCAAAAAGTAAAAATAATATTTATACTACCATTTTAAAATCTATAAATTAGTATATATACATATATACATATACATATATGCTTACTATTTATTACTATTACTATTATTATTATTATATATTATTTATGTATGTATTTTTTAGAAATGGATAAAGATCTCTATTCTTTAATAGGCGGTACACCTCCTATCGCTTTCACTAAACCAACACATCTTTCAAAATGGAATACAAAGAAGCCAGCTGAACCTTGGTATACATATATATATATATATATATATATGTATAAGTGACCAATGATTTATGTAACCTATTTTCTTATACTTTTTTACATATATATGTATATTTTCTCTTAATATATAGGGTATGCAAACCTTTTTTACACCCTGCAAGAGGTGATTCGCTTGTATTAAATCATTGGGTCAAAGCTTCAGAACAAGACTCTGATGGTATTTATTATTTGTATTATTTATTATGTAACTAGACAAGTTTACTAATGCACTTTATTAATTTATTTAGATTATCATTTTGCAAAGTTCAACCGTGTAGTAGATATAATAGAATATACTGATGAAGAATATGATAAATATCTGACCGGTAAATTATATTATATATTTAAGATACGTTAAAGCGAAATAAAAGGGATTAATAATTATAACAACATATCTATCTGCTTATATATAATAGATACGGATTGGAGTAAAGAAGAAACCAATTATTTATTCAAGTTATGCCAACAATATGATTTAAGATTTCCAGTTATAGCGGATCGCTTCGAATATGGAACCTCAGCACGTACCATGGAGGATCTTAAAGATAGATATTATTCAGTGAATCGAAAATTAATCAAAGTAAGAGGCGGATTAACGCATGAATACAATCCTCACGTAGATCGACAAACCTTATTACAACAATACAGTTATGATAAAACTAAAGAAATAGAAAGAAAACAAGCATTATTAAAATTATATCAAAGAACAAAGGAAGAAATTGAAGAGGAAGAAATCTTATTCTTGGAAGCTAAACGTATGGAAGAATATCAACAAGTTCTTACAACACAAAGAGATCAATTATATAGCACTCTTCATTTGGAACAAGCTCAACAAATTCCTTCTACTCCTTTAACACCTATCCATACAACCTCTGCTGCTGCCGTTGCTGCTGCCGGCCATATCTCTCCTACAGCTGGTGCCGCATCAGCCTCTTCTCTATCAGGTTCTACTGGTAATGTGAATTTATCATCCCATGTTTCATCTTCTTCCACTGCTTCTCTATCTCATTTGAAATCACCTACTAGTAGTACGGCTTCTCATTCTAATCCTGGTGGCATTAGTATCGCTGGTGGAACAAGTGGATCACAAGATCAAAAGGTATCAAATTAATAATCATATAATAATAAAATAATAATAATATTAATACTAGTAAAAGTAAAACTAATTGATGGTTTATTAATTTATTAATTTTAATTATTTAATATAGAAAAAGAAGAAAGATGAATCTGTTAAAAAGGCAAGAAGAATTTCTACTTCGTCATCTATGGAAGGTAAATACAAAATAAAAAATGATGTACAAATAATGAAAATAGTAGTCATATATTTTTACTCGCATTCACCAATTTATATTTTATTTTAATGATATAGATTTATTACCTCCTCCACCCGAAAGAAAAGATAAATTAATTCCTGGTGTTATAGTTAGAAGTCAAAAATTACCTGGCGTCAAAGCAACAATGCAAGCAAAAGTATTACGAGCTATGGCTGATTTTGGAATTGGTAAATATTATGGATATTATAGCGAATATATATATTAATAAAATAATAGCAAAAAATAATAAATAAAAAACCATATTAATAAAATAGCTCATTAATTAACTATATATATATATATATATATATACTTATAGGTCCACGACCAATCATGCCTACTCAAGAAGTATGTTACAAGTATGAACATTTACAAAATTCTGTCTTATATTTATTAGAAACAAAAAAATCTGCAGAAAAATTGAACATAGATACTAAAAATATTGGAAGGGTAAGTACTAATTTATATATGTATAATATTGGCGGTCAAAATAATAGAAATGATAGATAATAACATATTGTAAATGCGTTTTCTTTCCTTCTTTCTTTAGAAACATTCATTATCTGGATCATCGAATCCTAATCGACCTAATGGTGATCGTCGAAGAAAAATTGGATAATTCTTTTTTTCTTTTTTATACATACTCCTATAATAGTTTCTTTTTTTGTATCATAGTTTTATTGAGGTTTTTTAATAATTACCTACATATCCTAATTTGACTTTTTTTTTTTAAGTTCAATAATTGCCATTATAAAATATTTTTCTCACCACTCGCTTATCACAAGATAATGATAATACTTTTTTATTTGTTTGTTACCTTTTACATCACTGTGTATAATTATATATATATATAAAAGATTGGTATTTTATTTTAATCAATAAACTATATTTATTAATAAATTTAAACAAAATAAATAAGGAGGAAAATATAGAGTGGGGGCTATAATATAAAAAAGAAAATAATAAAGAAAAAAATGAACTATTTATAAATAAAAGAAATGAATAAAAAAAAATATAATAAAATAAAAGATCAAATGAGTTATATATAATATATAAATATTTATGAAAAGAGGAAGGAGAGTACGTAAAGAAAAATATATATAATAAAAAAATAAAAATAAAAAAAATGGTTGTTGCGCATGTGTATATTTATAATGATTATTACTTAATTTTTTTTGAGGTTTGTTTAGAGCTTGTTAGGTTGATGACTAATGGCCATAGATTGTTTTGGCCAAGAATATGTAGAAGAAAGAGAACGATCATAGCCATATTTAGTCAAGAAGTCATTTAAAGAAGCAGGACCACGACTACCATATACATAGGTTTGTAAAGGTATATGTTGGGCAGGGTCATCAATAGCATGTAATAAAGGAGTAAAGATTTTCCAAGAAGCTTCCAATTCATCATCGCGTACAAAATTAGAATGATCGTTGCGTAAGACATCCAAAATAAGAGATTCGTAAGCATCAGGAATAGATAAATCGGTATAACGATCATGATAAGATAAATCCAAATCGGTTTGAATAGTTTGATAAGACAAGCCAGGTTGTTTAGTGTTGAATTTCATATAAACACTTTCATTAGGTTGAATTCGAATTACCAATTCATTACGGGTAGTATCATCGTACAAGTTACCAGCGACACCTTTAAATTGAATACGAACTTCGACTTTAGCTTCATTTAAAGCTTTACCAGCCTTTAAAATAAAAGGTACATTTTCCCATCGTTCATTATTGATATGAAGTGCTAAAGCTGCAAAAGTAGGTGTACGACTTTGTTTATTTTTCAATGATTCATCTTCTAAATACCCAGGCTTTCCATTTCCATCACCAACATATTGTCCTAAAAGAGCATCCTCTAATTGAATAGGTTCAATACATTTTAAAACCTTGACTTTTTCATCCCGAATGGCTTCACTATCAGTTGAGATGGGTCTTTCCATAGCAATAAGAGTCAAAACTTGTAATAAATGATTTTGCATGACATCACGAATAATTCCAAAATCGTCAAAATAACCACCGCGACCTTCAGTACCAAAAGGCTCCTTGAATGTGATTTGAACGTTATCAATAAATTGATGATGCCAGATATTACTAAATAAGATGTTGGCAAACCGTAAATTCATAACATTTTTCACCATTTCTTTACCCAAATAATGATCAATACGATAAATTTCATTTTCTTTAAATAAACTACCAAGTGCTTGACCTAAATGATTACTTGATTCTGTATCCCTTCCAAAAGGCTTTTCTACAATTAATCGATTGACACCTGTTGTACTATAAACATGGTGCTTGATGCCTTGAGCCACAGGAATAAAAACAGATGGAGGTAAGGCCATATAAAATACACGATGAGCTTGTTGTACTTGTCTTTCCTTTTCACTTGATTCTAAATGCTGATTTAAAGCTATCCAAGAATCAGCTTGATCATATTGTCCCGATTGATAACTAGTGATATGGATAAATTGATTTAATAATTCCTTATCTTCATCAGTTGGGACTTTGATATATTGTGTCACTCTGTCAAGATATTGTTGATGAGTCATTTGTGTTCTTGCATAACCGACAATATGAGTATTGCTGGGTAAAAATCCATTTTTAAATAAACCAAATAATGCAGGGTATGTCTTTTTCTTTGCTAAATCACCAGATGCTCCCAATACTATAATTGAATATAAATAAAATAAAATAAAAATAAAAATAATAAAACAAGAATTAGAGTTTTTTCCTCTTTTAGTATTATATTTGATAACATAAATAATAAAGTAGAGTCTTTATCTATTTATTTATTTTTTTTCCCACACATAAATGTCTTTTTTTTATTATAAATAGTTATATACATATATAAAGTATGATACATATATACAAACATATACACATACACACATTTACACACATACAAATAAAAAAAAACTCTCCGCCTATTCTTCTTCGCGATTCCTTTTCGTATATGTATCAAATGAATTAACTTACCTACAATAGTCACCGAGCCATTTAGTTCTTTTTGCACCTGATCACGTATTTGTTGAATGGCTGAAGAAGACATGTTTTAATAAAAAGTTGAATTGATTAACAAAAAAAGAGTAAAACTATTTATTGTTGGAAGAAAAAAAGAAAAAAGAGAGAGAAAAAAAGGAAGGAGAGAGAGAAAAAAAATTGGTCTTTTGAAAAAAAAAAAAAAAAATTCAAACAACAGTCCTACTTATTATTCATTGATTATGAATACATTAAATAAAAAAGGGGGAGTAATGAGAAGACTAGCTTATTAAAAAAAAATGCTAACTGGCTTTTTTTTGTCATCTGACAATGAAAAAATTGACATATCAAATAAATTTACCCTTGCCGGTACGTAACATTTTATTGCGTAAAGTAATACAAAAAAGATTCTCTCCTCTTCTTCACCTTCTCTCTTTCCTCTCCCCCCATTTAAAAGAACTACTGTTTTATGTGTTATACATATTTTTAACTTTCTCACGAATTTTGTGTATTCAACCAATAAAATGGCTTACTTCGCTTACGTTGCTTGGTTGGGGGTTTTAAAGCAAAAATAAAGATAAAAGAGTTGAGATGATAAGCTAACCACTTAAAACATAGATCGATGTCCTCATTTTTTTATTTTAAAAAAAAAATGATGTTTTTTATATAAAAATATGTTCTTTTTTATTTATTCATATATTATATTTTTATTTTTTTAAAAATGAAAATAAAAGCCTTTATCAACAATATATTCAAACTATTATCGTTAGTATTTTTCATTTTTCATACTATTTTTTTTTTTTTTGCATAATCCTATTTTTTAAAGTTATAGAGAGTAGTACTTGTCAAAAATAAATATAAAAAATAAAACAAACAAACCGGAGCTAATCTGCAACGCAAAAAAAATTAACCGTTATTAACCGAAAAATATTATTAATGGTAAAAAAAATAAAAGAGATTTTTTTAGCAGTAAGTTTGTATACATGATCATCTACGTATGTATGTCCCCAACAAAAAATAAAAACGAATTATTAAATACTGAATTAAATTAAAAAAAAGCTTTAAATATTTATAATTCGTATTATTCCTTTTTTTATACATTTATTACGAATACCTTTATTTAAAGACAATTAATAATTATATAAAAAAAATTATGCTGACAACAATTCTGACTCTTAAAAATAATAAATAATGAATAATAAATAATTATAAAAACACATTCTCACTCTCATTCTTTAACCAGCATACAACTCTATTCTCTCTTTTATTTTTATTTCTTTTTAAAAAATATAAAAAAATTGAATGATTCGAATCATTAATAAAAGTCATATGATAATTAGTTATTATAACAAACTTTCTTTTTTGTATTTAAACTATAAACTTATCATTTTACCCATTTTAGAAATCCAATGATTATGTCAGTATATATATAAGTATGTATTTGTGTGTGAGAGTGAACAAATCATTTAAAATAATAAAAATAATATGTATAAGCTTTTTGTTTTATTTACATAACATTTATATAATTCTTTTATTATTGTTTTCATCATTAGCTCTTTTTTTTATTTATGTATTTTTAATATTATATATATCTAAAAAATATATAGAGCAATATAGCTTTAAATTCTTAAACCCCATATTTCTAATTCAATACAATTAAAATCTTGTTGATCAACTAATGGTTCATTATTAAAAGTAGGGCACGATGCGCTATATCCTTTATCCAGATCTGAATTTATCCATAAACCAAATTTACCATCACTATATATAAAACATTATACATAATATATGTATATATATGTATAAATCATCTTATCATCATCGTCATTATTCTTGCTCTTGTTTAAAAAGATTCATGCATTTTTATATTTATTTCTTTCATTCTTACCCTCCGCCAATAGCTATAAATTCGCTTTCTGAAAGAATCATGTATTCATTTCTACCTGTCCAAGGATAAACTTTTAATCCGCCATTTGTTGCACGCCATAAAAAGCTAGATATAATATAAGAAAATAAAAAATAAAAAGCAAATATAAGCATAAATAAGTCCAATCATTCGTCATTACTCTCATTTTTTTTATCATTCGTTCATTCATTTTCTATATGTATATGTATGTATTTACCATTCTCCTGTTCCATAATAATGAGTTACTGGTTTTAAAGATTCATTTAAAAAAGCACCAAATACCTATATAATCGACATATAATAAATACATATGTAAATATTCATAAATCTTCTTTTTGCATTTTTTTGCCCTTTTTATATAAGTTGTTATTCTTTACTTTTTTTTTTTACTATTATTTTATTACCTGATCATTTGCGTCTTTAATACAAAGTATGCATGGCCCTTTGTTATTTTTTACTAAACGATATAATGTTGTTAAACTAATACCATGTTGATCTAAACTATATAACAATGCCCATTTTTTCGAAAATCGGAACCTTTGAGGTAAAAATGGCCGAATCTACGCAAAAAAGCAAAATAAAAACAAAATAATTAAGTAAAAAATAATATTATTATCATCATTACCAATACCATTATCTTTTTAATTTTTATTATTACTATTATATATATATATATATAATATTTACTTTATCGGCTAGGGTATCAGTAAGAACGGGTGTTGTATCTGACCGTCGTTCAATTAGTTGTACTTTATCCATAGTATATATTTATCATAAAAAAAATTAGTGAATATATTTATACTTTCTTCTTTCTTCTTTCTTTAAAATAAAATAAAAAAACAGGGCTATTTATCAATAACCTAGACAAATATATAATAATATATAATAATAAAAAAAATAAGTACGAAAAACTAATAACGAAATATAAATATGATTTCTCATATTATTATTATTATTATTATTATTATTATTATTATTATTATTTACTATAAGATGGTTGGAACAGTAAATTAAGAATAGTTACTAATTATATATATATAATATAATAATTAAAATAAGAAAGTTTCTTCATAAATGAAATATATATTATTATAATACATGCCAAGCATATTTAAAGAATACCATTGTTTTCTTTGGTTTATGATTACTATTGATCTTTTTTATGTAAATACCTGCTTCTTCTAGTAAAAAAACGAAAGAAAGAGAAAGAAAAAAATGGTAAAATAATGTAAGAATATAGTTAATTCTATTGGGGTAAATATGTTTCTCTTTATAATAACGATGATAATATTAAGTAAAAAGAAAGAGAAAAAGGAAAAAAAGGAAAAGAAGCAGAAAAAAAAAAAAAAAATCTGTGCTTAAAAAAAAAGCGAGCCATGCTTTATGTAAAGCTTTAAAAAAAATTTACTTTCTTAAAGGAAAAAATAGATAAGAGATTTCATATTATATATATAAAACAACAAATAAACAGAATTTACATTGAAATACAAGAATTTATTTCATATATATTATTTGTATAGCATTAGCTTTATACAATAACACCTATTCTTTTATTAGTATTATTATTATTATTATTATTTAATCATCATTTTTCCAATCTGAAGTAATAACGGTTTCTTTTACAGCATCAATTTTAAAATAATAATATTCAGATTTACTACCAAGGTAATAAACAAAATAAAAAGGTGGTAAATTAGAATTTGTATCAACTTTACTATCCATAACAGGACCTAAAGAAATAACATATAACAATATACCATGATAACAATGAATGTTGATTATGTTAGTTTTATATAATAAAAAAACATCGATTAACAATATAGTCTATTTTGTTATCATTATTTTTACCTGGTAATAAAGAAGCCGTTTTAACGTCTTTTTGAAGAACTGGCGTTAATTCGTCGGGTTTACCGAGAACTGTTAAAATATCAGCGGCTGCAATACCTGGTAAACCTAATTGTTCCACAATTTTCTATTTGATAAATGAGTTAATAAAGCGCTTTATAAATATAATGAAAAAGCATATTTTTTTTATTATTTTATATTTTTTATTAAAATAAACACTTACAGTCAAAAGTTCTTTTTTTTCTTGTCTTTCCTTTTCATCTAATTGTAATCCTTTATTTTTATATTTTTGATATTCTTGTCCTAAAGTATAAAGACCAGTATCTGCCATTATGCCGCTGTTGTTATTATATTAAAAAGTTTCTTGAAATAAAATAATACGGGTAGTATATAAATATATATATTTGATATAGTTTTAAAAAAAAAAAAAAAAAAGATAGAAAAAAGAGGAAAAGAAATGGAAAAAGAAAAAAAAATATAGAATTTTAGAAACAAAAAAGTGGATCTAATGTACGTCATGCATATTAAAATACCGCCTTTTTTTTTTTCTTTTTTCGCATAAATCAACACGGGTATTTAAAAAAGTAATGTACTTTTATTATGGTGTTTAATAGCTTGGTAAAAAAAAAAAAAAAAAAATGGCCCATGCTGTTTTATACTATCTCGTTTAAAAAAAGTTCTTTAGATAATCAAAAAATTATATCATATATAAATATTCATTTTTTCAATTTTTTTTTTTTCATAACCTTTTTGTTGTATACTTTATAATTAGTAAATAGTAAAAACTTTGATAAACAGATAAATTTTATATGTTCACTACTTCAATACTTGAAAACAAATAATAAAAAAAAGAATAGAATGGCTATATATTAAATTTATTTCCCATCATGATCATCAATATATTAAATAAAAATAAAAAACGACATTATATTAATTTTATTTTAACAATAGTAAATATATTCATAATCCATCTATTTTACAACATGTCTTTTACTTTTTTCCCTCTTTCTTATTTTCTAATTTAAATCTAATTGTACTAATCTATTTTGTACCACAGGTCCAATACTTGCCCATCGTTTTGTCCAAGATTCGTGCTGTTTTTGTTTAATATCCACCTCATCCGTAGCACTGTTATTATTATTTTTATTATTATTTTGCCAGTCATATAATTTATCTTGAGTATCTTCATCATCGGCATCTTCCTCTTCTTCTGACCTAATACAAGAAGGATGGCCTAATTGAGCGCCATCCAAAGCATCCATGATTCCATCATTTAAACAATGCCATTTGGCTCGCATTTCAATTTCATGAGATAAATAAGTTTGACATTCTTCTGAACTAGGACAATCACAGGAACGTCCATCTAACGGATGATTGTGGGCTTGGATTTTTAATGCTTCCTTTCGCCAGTGCCTTGCAATAGAAGCTACTAAATGATCTACATGTTCTTTTCTTGTCTTTTCATTATCGTGGGCATTACAAACATCGTTTTTATTTCTGGTTTCACTATCTTGATGATGTTTTACAAAATGCTCTCTAAAATATAAATATAAAAAGAAAAAATAAATGGATATCGGTAAATTAATACAAATAAAGTATTACATATATATACTTTTTTGTTGATACATATAATCATATATATAGTTACCTAAAAGCATTAATATATTTAAGACCAAGGAAGAACTTTCTAAAAATTGTACTGATAAAGACACCATTTTCTGCATCCACAATGTATTTATCAGGAGAAGATTTCAAAGCTGTATAACCATCATACCCTAATGTCATATAATTTCTTGCAGCGACAACATATTCTTTGTTTAAATCCAAAGGTACCATATTTTCTTGTTGATATCTTCTAAAAAGTTCATTTTGATCAGGTAAAATGGAATGGTCTCTATGTTTCACTGAACGATTTGGTGGTTTTTGTACACACCAAATGCTTTCAACACGTTGGCCAGGAGGTCTTGTAGCATACCAATTAATTTTCATACCAGCCACTTGAGGAAACCTTCCTTCTTGAGCAGGAAAAGTAGATAATCCATTTTCAATTGCATCCCAAATTTGTTGACCTTTTAATCTAAGTACTACAACAGGATCTTGAAAGGGGAAAGCTGTCATGATATTGCCTAAAGTTATGGGGCCAACATCAAATATACTATCGTTACGAATGGTACCTCCACAACCAAGCGCAATGTCTACAGGTGGGTCCAAAGAGGAATAATATACTAACATCAAATCGGCCATCAGGTTACCTAAATTAGTTTCTTGGGTACGTACTTTCATACTTCTGCCTTCCAATGGTACTGTGGTATACCCAACTGCCCTATCCATTTTTGATGATACTAATTTTGCTACTTCTGATACTACCTTTTCCATTTCTTCATCCACTTGTACATCTGAGGTTACAGTTTTACGTTCAGCTATTTATATATAATAATAATAATAATAATGAATCTTACTGTATCTTTTTTTTTACATTCTTTTATACCTAAATATATTTATTTTTATTATATATTTTTTACCTGTCATAGATTGGATAAATTTTTTCCCTTGATCATCAGTTTCAATATTTAATTTTAATGCACCAAATTCACGAAAATCAGTTCCACTTTTTACAACATGTATACGACTTGTATCTTGAATATTAGCTTCAGGATCAAACCCAACATCTTTAAGGTTTTCTTCTCTAGTCCAATGTTCACCAATAATATCTATGGATTTTGACATATAAACAAAATGATCATGACTAATTGTATATAGATAATATTAAAAAAATGGAAAAAGAATGTATGAGTATATATTAGTAAAAATAACACATATATTGGTTCTCCGTTTATAATTATATTTTATTTTTAATTTACCCGCCTAAAACCAAGTCAACTGAATCTTGACATGACTGCGCCAATTTAATATCATTAGGTACTCTCATATGAGTCAATGCGATTACCAAGTCTACTTTATAAGGCCCATTAGGATCTCGTAACATGGTTGATAATTTATTAGCTACTTCAACAAAATCATGATATATTAAATCGGTTGGAAATCTAAATAATATAGAATGATAAATAAATAAATATATATACATGAATCATATATAAAATAAAATACATGTATTTCTAAAACAAATAAATAAATAACGATATTATTTATTTATATACTTACGAAGGAATTGTTTGGATCCATTCTCTAAAGAAAAAGAAAAATAAATAGAAAAATTATCAATATCTAATAACCTATTTCTTTTTTATATGTCTATTAATATATATAATACCTATTTTACTTACTTTTCTACTAGACCAATCACACCAATATTTAAACCGGAAGGATGATCATTGATAACATGCCACTGTTTGATGGGATCAGGGCTAGAACCATCGGCGTACAAAACATTCGAGAACAACCAAGGAAAGTTTGTATTATTTATTAATTTTCTTAACTGAGGTACGCCAAAGTCAAAGTCATGGTTTCCAACACAAGCAACATCAATATTTAACTGATTCAATACCTTTGTACTAAAAATAAATATAAAAACAGATAGCAATAAAAATAATATGAATAATAAATTGATATAGCACGTGTTTTATAATTATATACATATATGCATCTATATACTATAACTTACATATGAATACCTCTTGTAATAGAAGATTCTAAACAAGGATTAAAAGCATCACCTGAAAATAATAATAAAGGATTATCCAGTTCTTTTCTAGCTTGTTTAATAACTGTTGCAAAACGTGAAGCACCGCCTACAGGTTCATCTTTTGTTGGAGATACATGATAAACATCATTAAAGTGTAATATATTTAATTGTGTTGTTTTTGTCATTATTTTTAAATAAAAGGAAAAAAATAGTAAAGAGTGGGGGAGAAGGAAAAGGGAATGGAAAATATTAAAAAAAGGAAATTTACCCAAATTTATATCCCGGATCGTTGAATTTGAATTTTATTTTTACGTCCATAAAAAAAAGCTGGTTCGATTTTCTTTTTTTTATACACTATATATTTATTATTATTATAATACCAATATACGTTTTTTTATTATAATTCTTTTTACTATATATAGTTAAAAAGAACTTGGATGTAACTATTATAACGTCGAAGAAAAAAAAAACCATTTTTTTTATTTATATATTCTTTCAATAATAAAATGACACCACTACTTCATTTTTTATTATTTTTTAAACATATTGATTTTTTATACTTGATACCCTAGTAATTTCTTTTAATAATTATTCCAAAAAGTAGTAAATTATAGCTGAAAACTCGTGTACATGTATATGCGTTCAATTTTTTTAAAATAATGATAATAATAATATGCATGCATTTTTACTATACTGTATAAATTGATTATACATAGGAAATAGCATTTGATTGTTATGGCATATACATGATACTTATATAGTATTAACATCTTATTTACTATTTTATTATAATGTATATCATACATAATTTCATTTAAGCTGAAAATTATTATTATTTTAATTATATAAAAAAATATTATTATTGTTATTAAAAAATATAGGACAAAAAAGGAAATTGATTATAAAGTTTTTTAGGGATCATAGGTACATAATTAATGCTAGTTTTTTCTTTAAAAAAAAACTGTTTTCAATAATAAGATACAACACATAAATTTTAATTTATTACTGTTATTATTATTGATCATCATTCTTTGAAAACAAAATATATAAAAGTTAATTAAAAAATGACGAAATACAATACATTTTTATGATTTAACTAATGAACATATTTTACTATATATTAAATATATAATCTCCCTTTGAGGTTTGATAAGCATTTTAGTATAAACAAAACTCCGATATTCCTAAGCGGGAAACTATAATCACTGCTTTTATAACCTTAAAAAATAAAAAAAAGGGGAAGAGGTGATGATATAATTTTTATGCTTAAAAGAAATAAAAAACTCTCTCCATCTTTTCTCTTCTTCTTTTCATTTTTTCTTTTTCAATTTTTATTTTAATTATCATTATTACTATTATTAACACCATTGTTATAAAATATATATAGTAAATAAATAAGAATGGAACGTAAACAAGATGGAATTATACATGTATGTATTTTAATTTTACTACAATGGATCAGTATAATCGTTGTAATATTAAACCAATTAGTATTAAAAAGCCCACATTCAAAAGAAAGTCTTATATCAGATCAAGTAGGCATTCAAGATATACTTTTATTGGTATTAGGAATTTCTTCCTTTTTGGCTTCTTCTTTACCTCTATGTTTACACTTATATATGTATTATCGTTCTCCCGGACTAAGATCTTTTGCACCCAAAAAAATTGTCTTAGTAACTGAAATGTCTATTAGTGTGATTATGATTGCTTTATGGTCTGCTACAAGCGCTATTGTTTTTACACATTTTCATGGTAAAAAAAATAAAATAAAATAAATAATATATCAATTATTTTTTTAGATATTTATATTCAACTTTTTTTTTGTTTTAAATATATTTATTTTTTTTTAAAAAAAACTAGTTTTATCACCTTGTCGCTTTAATTTGGTAGAAGATCAAAATGCATGTAGATTATTAAATATGGCTATTATAACAGGTATATATATAAATTAAGATAAGGATTATTATTTTTTAAATAAAATAATAATCATTTTTTATTAAACTTGACCTTTTATATATGTATTTACTTGTATAGGTATGGTAGCTATAGGTGGATGGGTAATTTTACTGATAGCTTCGTCCATTAGCATGACAAGATTACCAAAAATGCCATCATTTATATTAGAACCTAACCCATACCATACCATTGATTATCATGTAGATCAACGACGACAACAACATCAATATCAGTATCAAAATGAACACCAAAATCAACAACAACGTGATCAAGAAAAGGAAAAAGAAAAAGAACATGATCAAATGATGATGGCTGCTCCACCTTATACACCTTCACCTCAAGTTCCCCCACCTGTACTCTCTTCTTCGATTAGAAGCAGTTATTTAAGTGACGATAAAAACTTTCTTGAACTTGATTACCCTGAAGATGTAAAGTATCCAGTTTATACAATTGATACTTTACCTACTATTCAAAAAGGTTTATCCAAATTTAATTTGGCATTTTAATTACTTTATATATACTATTTAATTTTTTATAATATTTATACCATATATCATTTTTTTTAAAAAAAAAACATGTTTTATTTAATTTTTATTATTATTATTATTATTATTTTTATTATTATTTTTATTATTATTATTTTTATTATTATTATTATTATAATAATAATAATAATAATAATATTTTTCTTTGTGATAGTTAATATTTATTTATAAGTCAGAATAGTAAACTCAATTCTGTAAAAATCCCTATATCATTCTCCTTTTTTTCTTTATTTACATACCATTGTTTTCCTATTTATGAGTTTTTCTCTCTCTCTCCTTCTTAAAAAAAATGCTCTCCACTTTTTTATTTATATATATTTTATAGTCTCCTCATTTTTTTTGGTACTATTTTATTATTTAAATGATAATAATTATATAAAAATATGTTAATAAATAATAAAAAAGAATTGGTATCTTTTTAGCATGATCAACAACTCCTAATCTTCATTATAGGCAACTTGGCGGAAAACAAAAAAAAAAGATTAACTTTTTATTCTTCTGTTTTTTTTTTTTTTTTTTTTTTTTTTTTTTTACCTGCAACTATTGTATTAAATAGTTTAAATATGAAATAAAGCGATAATGTCTTGAACAAACGAATAAAAATGTCATAGGGACGAAAAATTAAATAAAAAATACATGATATTAATAAATCAATCAGTTTGAAATCTTAAGAGATTATTAAAATTAGCACTCCCTTCTATAGGGCAAATTTTGTATTATAGTTTAGAATATTCGCGAATAGGCTCTAAAGAACCGTGTTAAAGTTAAATATTGATATATTTCCATGGTTAAACTAATTGATTTAGAATTGTAATATATAAATAACCGGAATATTCTTTACATGTATGCAAATTTTTATAGGATGATCTTGAGTATTGGTAATTGACTCAAAGCATCACATTCAAATTATGTGTCAACATATTGTTTCTAGATAATAAATAATACTGAATTAAAGCTGTAACAAGTTGATAGAATAATTATTTGCTACGTACAAGCTAGTTCACATATAAACTAATTAATATAAGTATTGAAGTAGGAATATATAATACAAAGTTTTATTATACTAAGGCCTTTTTTTCTAATTTATTTGTTTTAAAAATGAAATAACCATTAAATCATTATCATTACTTTATTACTTTGGAGCAAAGCTTGAATAGCTCATCCAAAAATGTAATAGAAATTAAGCTAAAAAAATTAATTTAATTTAATGCAGTATTGAATGAATAAAAACAATTACAGCTTGAAACTAAGCTGAGTTTTTTCCAGTGCCATTAGTGAGTGCCTTTTTTTTAGATCTTTTTCTTTCTCCTTTACTTTTATTATCTAATACTATGCTATATTTTTTATTTAATTTTTTATTAAATTGTATAAATATTAAAACAAAATACTGAAAGTGGCCTTGAATCTACTTTGGTAAACTCAAATATATAGTTTGTATAAAACTGTCGGACCTTTGTTCTATTTTATTTAAAAAAAAAGAGGTGCCTAGAAGACGTGTCTTTAGTTCTATTATTTCTCACATTATTGATACTAAAAGAACGTAATAAATAAAATTTAACATAATCTCTAAAGAGTAAATCATTATATTGTAAGTTTGAAGTGTTTAAACTTATATAAAATAAAATAAAATAGAAATCATATTTTGTTTAGTGTTATTGATTTTATATATTAACGAAAGCGACACAACCGTCAAGAATATATATTCAAAAAGAAATAAACTGTAATCCACTCAGAAAGTTTTTTTTAATAGATTATATATTTTTATACAACCTAATAGACTTTCTATTAATCTAAAAAAAAAAGTAGATCAGTATATATATATATATAGAGAGAGAGAGAGAGAGAGAGAGAGAGAGAGAGAGATTTTTATATTACAAAATAGAATTAAATTTAAGATAGAAAACATATTTATATTGTAAAAAAGTAAAGCGTATTTGTCAAAATGATTTATTTAAACTTGAGCATAAAGCTCTTATCATGCTCTAATATAATATAATAAAAATTTAGCATAGTTCATGATAAAAAAAAATTGAGGTTAATGGAGCTATTTGTATTGAAGTTCAAAAATATAGGAAAGATTGAATATTTCAAGGTAATAAGAAAATAGATTACCATTTAATTTAATATAATAGGGTTTATGAGTAAATTTAAACTCCGTTAAAAATATATTTTTAATTGTCTATCCATTTTTTTTTAATTCTTTTCTTTATCTTCTCTTTTATAGTACCTTTTTTCCATACCTTTTTTTCTTACACTTTGTATACTTTCTTTACTATTCTTTCTTTTATATATTTATATATATATTTATATATATACATACATACATACATACATACATACATATATATGTATATATATCATTCCGTACATATTTTTTTTGTAACATTATCATTACAACAACTAAACATACAATCATCCATTTACATAAACTATTAATAAAATTTTAATTTTTTTTAATTCAAACACGTACAAAAATTATTTCAATTAATATCAAATACTGTCTATTATAAAAAATATTAATTACATATAATAATAAAGTAAGTAAAAATTTACTGCCTAAACGCGCTTTTGTAATAACACGGTGGACAATTTTTTTTGAAAAAAATTACGTGGCCGCGTTGTAAGAAAAAAAGTTTTAAAACTCAGCCAATGGAAAAATACTTGGTGAAAAATACAAAAACGAAAGTCTCTATACTAATTCCTTTTCCACCTTTCTTTCCATTCACTTTACTTTTTTATTTATTTATTTTTATTTCTTTCTTTTATAGTTTCCTCCGCTCACTATCAATTTTTTCTTTTTGTAAAAGGGATTTATTTATATATAATTTTACCAATCTGTACAGTCTAAAGAACCTCTGCATATATTTTTTAAAACACAGCATATATCAATTGTATACACAGCATAAATATCACTTGTTCATAAAAAAAATCTCTCACATATATTAATATCAAACATACACAATACATACATAAATAATTATAAATATATCTAAAAATGACATCTGAATATCGAATGAAATTAAGATCTGCTGATAAATTAAAGCAACAACAACAATATGAAACTGATATTAAGGAAGAAGATATAAAAATTGAAAATGATCAAACAAATAATCTAAGTCAATATCACGAAGCGGAGGAAGACGAAGAAGAAACAGGTCAAAGCGGATCTTATACACCACCTTCTTATTATACCCAATCAACCGATGATTATAACTATAACAATAATAATAATCCTTTTGAACAAGATCTTACTCGCTTTTTCCCTCCCTCCCCTTATGGGAAATCTAGAGTTAAAGCTTATGGGCAAAGGTAAGTAAAAATGATAAAATAAGAAATGGATAAATGAGTAACTAAATAAAATAAATGTAAATAAAGCAAACATAATAACACACATATATATATATATTCATTTTTTCTTTTATTTATAAGAGAAATACCACAAAGAAGTAACCATTCAACTATTGAATTCCAAATGCAATCAAGATATAATCAAAATGAAGATCCCAGTAGTGGTAATAATAATAATAAATAGATATTAAAGAATCTATCATCTACCTTTGTATTTATCTTTTCTTTTTTAAATAATAACAAAATAATATAGGATTAGAGAGGCGTAGAGGCCAAGCTCTTTATCGCGCCAATGAATTAGGTGATATCCATGCAGCTGATGACTTTATTGCGGGCGAATTAGGTCCATCTCCTGAAACAGCAATACCCATTTATACATATTCAAACGAAAGACCCATCACAGCACAAGATATGCAACATCGTAATAAAATCATTCCAGCATCATCCATTTATGCACCACTTGTAAAAGTAAATACCGATATACATAGAGAAATGTTTGGATCAGTAGTTCACGGCATCAATCCTCCATATATTATGACCCAAAATTCTAAGACTATCTTGAATGTTGGTCGTCCAAATCATCGTATTATCAATAATCAAGCCATTAAAATATTAGATGCACCCGAATTACAAGATGATTTCTATTTAAATTTAGTAGATTGGGGATCAAATAATGTGCTAGCAGTTGGATTAGGGACCTGTGTTTATCTTTGGAATGCTACATCAAGTAAAGTAGAAAAACTGTGTGATCTTCATGATGAGCATATCACTTCCGTTAGTTGGGCTCAAAAACAAGAAGGAACTAGTAGAAATCTTATTGCTGTAGGGACCAACCGTGCTAATCTTTACCTTTATGATGCCAAATCATTAAAAAAGATCCGTGCTTGGGCTAATCATATTGGACGTGTAGGTTCTTTAAGCTGGAATAATAATATTTTAACATCTGGTAGTCGCGATTGTAGTATCTTTCATCACGATGTTCGATCCCCTGATGAATATTTCCGTAAACTAACTAGCCATAGTCAAGAAGTATGTGGATTAAAATGGAACCCTGATGGTAAGCATTTAGCCTCAGGTGGCAATGATAATAAATTAATGATTTGGGACTCTCATCAAAATCGCGCCATCCATTCCTTTGAAGATCATCTCGCTGCTGTGAAGGCCATTTCTTGGAGCCCATGGGATAGTGGTATCTTGGTCAGCGGTGGTGGTACAGCTGATAAAACAATTAAATTCTATAATACACGTAGTGGCAATTTAATTGCTTCTCATAATATTAATTCACAAGTTTGTAATGTCCTCTGGTCGACTCGAACCAAAGAAATCATCAGTTCCCATGGTTATTCTAATAGTAATGCTACGGAGTCGAATCAAGTCATTGTTTGGGATGCTAAATCCTTAACAAATATTCAACCTATTGTTCATCTTGGTGGTCATACCTCTCGTGTTCTTTATATGTCAATGGGTGATCAAGATACTACAGTGGTTACTGGCGCTGGTGATGAAACATTACGTTTTTGGAAAGTGTTTGATGTAGAGCGCCCTAAAAAAGAAATTTTAAATAGAAGTACCGTTCTTCGATAAATATTTTTTCTCTAATATATATATATATATATATATATAATTTTTTTAATAATAGTAAATTTGTAATTAACTTTATACAATATAAAATGAAAATTCACCTTTTTAATAATAATAAATAATTAATTTAAGTATTATAAACAGAAATATAATAAATAATAAATTTATAAAAAAAAAGTAGAATAATATATATTGCGTATTTTTATATAATTTTTGGATAAATTTTATTAAACATAAGCAATAATACTATGTACGAGAATCTTTTGATAAAAGGTTAAAATGCATCTCTATTTTTAAAAAAAAAATTTATTACACAACTTAGCTGTTCTAAGTATTTAAAATGCATTTGAAACTTTTATGATGGTTGCTTATACTATTGTATTATTGGTGGTTATAACATTTACCAATAGCAAAAACAAGTTAATTAAACTGGATACATTTACAAAGAATATCAGAATGGAATATAATATAAATCCAATCAATTAAAATAAATTTTAGTAACTGTTATAGAAAAAATAAAAAATAACACAAATAACTTTTATTTAAAAATGTACGCAATATTTAAAATAAACGAGCTAATATGATATAATAATTAACCAGGTTAATAGATTTCCAGCATAACAATATTATTTGATAAATTAACAAAAATTACTTTAAATAAAAAAGGCAGGCATAGCATTATACAGCATATTTAATATATGGTGCATCTAAGTTATAACCAGAATTTTTTTTACCATTTTTAGTAAGAAAAAATTTCAACATTTTATTAATAAAAATAAAAAAATAATCCAATACAAAAATAAATATGATATTTAAAAATAAAAGTACTGGATTGTTTCTATTTTTTTGCTAAAAAAAAATTGTTAAAAAAAAAGTTAAAATTGGTCGGTGGGAGGCTGATTTAGCTGGTGAGGGTATAAATTGCTCCACCCAAAAAATAATTTTATAGGGGATTTATAACGGCAAAATATTTAACCTTCGGTGTTTTAATTTGATCCCTAGAAGATTCTGTTTAATACCAAATATTAAAAGTTTTTTTATCTTTTCATTTAATGTCTTTTACTACTATTATATATTTGCTTTTTTTTTTGATTTATGACTAAAGGACATAAAAAATTTGCCAATAAAAGATTGCGTACTTCAACTGGAAAGTTTGTTAAAAAAACAGCCGAAATTCAATCTAATAACGAATCTACAGAAAGCTTTGATCAGGATTGGATCGATGAAGATATCGAAATAGCTCTTGAAAGTGCTGCGGAAACTTTCAATGATAGCCACTTGGATATAACTGCCTCCAACAGTACAGCAGAAGAAAAAATAGCATGGTTGGAAAATGCAGATAAAAAATTTAAAGGCGCCTATACTGGTGAATCAAGATGGACGATCAATAGAAAGAGAAAAATAATGGAAAGAGCGGCTGTTGGATGCAAAACAATCGACAGTATATTCAAAAGGGTCTCAGTCAATACTAGTTGACAATTCATTTCAGAGCTTGAAAATAGTAAAGAAAAAGACTTAGAAGAATTAATCAATAAATTGACGGCTACTATCATGGACCAACAAAAAGATAAAACCAACTTTGATCTAGCTTACAATATGAAGCATCGTGCCGTCAGATTTTATCTATCTTTTATGAAAGAAAAAAACCTTAATAGGATAGACTGTGCTTTAAAAACAGCAGATGCTATTCTATTAATTGAAAATGCTACTACAACATCAAACATCACCAAGGCTATTCCATTATGGGCAAAAGAGTTCATGGAAAATGGTTGCATAGCAAAATCAATGCAAGGTCGTCATAGGAAACATGTTGGCATGTTATATAATGAAGAAATAAAAGAAGAATGTATTAAATGGTGGCTATCAGTTGATCCAAATAAAAGAGACGTCTCTGAATTAAAAAAGCATATCGAACAGTTAAAAATTATGAAAAGTTTTAACGTCAGCAATATTGGGCTATCTACAATACATTCATATTTATCAGCTTGGGGATTTACGTTTAAAAAGAAAAGCAAGAACGTTTATTATGATGGACACGAGCGGCCTGATGTAGTAAAGTATCGTCAAGAATTTTCACAAAGGATGATAAATAGATACAATAAATGGATGAAGCACTATTCTGGTAATAATTTGGAAATAGAAGACGTTGGACATATTAAAGTAGGCCATAAAGAAGTAATTGTAGTTACACATGATGAATCTACCTTTTATGCAAACGACGACAAACCATGTGTTTGGATGGCTGGTAATGAAAGTATTATTAAACCAAAAGTTCCAGGTAGTTCAATTATGGTCAGCGAGTTCCAATGTCCTTGTCATGGAACTATGAAATATAAAGATAAAATATCAAGACAACTATTCTTTGCTGGTAATTACCGTGATGGTTATTGGACTTCAGAAGATTTAGTCAATCAGCTTAAAGATGTGATAAAAATATTTAGAGCAATTCATGGAGATCAATGCATAGGAATTTTTTTATTTGACCAATCATCAAACCATAAGGCTTACGCAAAAGATGCATTGCTAGCGACAAGGTTGACTCTTGAAATAAAGGAATGCAAATCTAAAGAAAAATTTAAATTTAAAAAAGGATATTATTATGTGAAAGAGGGTGGGGTAGAGAATAAAATAGAGCAGGATTTTTATTTTTTTGTGAATCAAGTTAGAGATGGGAAAGCATTACGGGTTAAATATATCAAGGGCATAAAGCAAATTTTAGAAGAGAGAGGTTTATGGATGGATAAAGACATATCACCAGAAAGGAAAGGAAAAAGCTGGCGCTTGAGTTGTAATAAAAGAGTAGAAATGGATGGTCAAGATAAAAAATGTTGTGCAATTCATCGTTTATCTAGTCAGATAGATTTTAGAAATCAAAAATCAGCATTAGAAGAATTATTGGAAAAGCATGATCTTAGACACGATCTGTACCCTAAATTCCACTGTGAACTTAATTGGATAGAAAGATACTGGGCAGATTCCAAAAGAATCATTCGAAGAAACTGTAATTATACATTTTCTGGATTGGAAAAAAATATTGAAAGTGCTTTAGATGAAGCTTCAGATATTATTCATATAAGAAGGTATTTTAATAGATGTATTCGTTATATGGAAGCTTATAGTAAAGGTAATGATTACTGGGAAGCACATAAAAATATTACAGAAAAAAAAAATGATAAAGAATGTGATGTCGGTATAGTTAATCAATTCAAAAATCATACAGCAAAATCACATAGAAAAGTATTAAAAAATCAGTAGCTTTTCAATTTATTTTACATATATATACATATCATTTAATAAAATCAAAAAAGAGTTGTAGTTATAACATTTTCGTAAAAAAAAATAGGCATAAAAATCGGGATTTCAAATTCAAAAATTGCACCAAAATTTTAAAAATTCTGGTTATAACTTAGATGCACCATATATCAAGTTGTAATCATGCACACAATTAATGCTATTATTGTTATATATTCTATTTAACGGTATTATTCTTTTTACAAGTATTATTTTACTACAGAAACAATATTTATTTAATATTAATAAATTCAACTACAGTAAAAGAGTTGTGAGTTTACGATATATTTTTGTAACAACAAATCTTTTTTTTAAATATATATTTTGATTACTATATACTATTTTTTTATTAATAAAAATAAACACAATCCAAATTTTAATACAGTGTTTACTCTATACATTTACTAATTAGGCAATACTAAGGAAAAGTTTCATTTTGTTTTGTATTCCTAGATTTTTAAGAATTACAATTTTTTTATCATTTATTTTAGTTTTTTCGTGCGACACTGAGTACCGAGACATCGATATTTTGGATTTTAGCGACAGAATTAGTGATCAAGTAGAATTATTTAATTCACCTTCGTCGCTGATAATTTGTTCAACACCAAGAGTAGCTCCATGTATAATTCTTTTCACTACTTAATTTTATTCTTTATTCCACCTATATTATTCAATATTATTTTAAGATACAATACACTGGTTTGGTGATGAAAAATCTACTTATAAAAAACATACTGTAAGTATATTTCCTTTTATGTGTGATAAAAAACCATTTGATGTAGGAATAGTAGGGCAATTTAAAAAAAAATAAAGGTACATAGAGAATATGCAACAGGCTGGTAAATTAAAACATATATGACTGTTATAAATAAAAATATATGCCTTAATTAATCATTTTTTTAAGTATGTATAAATACATATTCAATAATGAATGGATGTATATTTCAAATGATTGAAATATATGTCATTTGATTTTTTGACATTTTTGGGTAAAAAGATACTAAACTCAGTGTGACCTTTTTTTATATTTAAAAAAATTGAATCTAAATTTTTATTTTGATTTCTTTTTTTCTTCCTCTTTTTTAAATTTAATCCAAATAAAAAAAAAAATACACATACATTTATATATAGAAAACATGTCATTACAATCAATGTTTGGAACTTTAACACAACGCTTTCGTTCTACAGTACCACCTACTACAGCTATTTCAAAAATGTGGATACGTAATATGTCCATATTTAATAATAATAAATCTTCCAATACCACAAACACTCACCCCAGTTTACCAACTATATTAGCTAATACTTTAAATGAACCTAAAGAAATCACTACCTCTTTAGAACCTTATGCTGGTCGATCTATTTCTAATGTATCCAATGTCAATGCTGCCTATCGACGTCTTAATACCATTTTAATTCAAAATAACGTTCGACGTGAATTACGTGCCAACTTATATTATGAAAAACCTAATGTTGCACGACGAAGAAAGAATATTGAACGTAATAGAAAATTATTTGGTGCTATGATTAGAAAGAAGGTGGCTTTGATTATGCAAATGAAACAACGGTAAGAATAAATATTAAAATAATTCACTTATAAAAAAAAGAAGCATATGTTTATATATATAATTGGATTTTAGATACAAAATATTGACGGATTATATTTTTTTATTTATTTTATTTTTTTAGTGGCATGTAAATTGAAAGAATAATAAAAAATTGACAAATGGATATAGAATAATAACAGCAATAACCGCAATAAAATAATATATCATCATCTTTATTACTCTATTGATTTCTCAACTCACTTTATTTTTAATATATATATATATATATACATATATATATATATATATATATAATCATCTACTACTTTTTTTTTCTTGTTGTATATCTGTTTTATTTTATTATTTTTATTATAATTATTTTTAGCATAGATTTTTTATATATATATATTTATTTTAATGCATGTATATTTTATTATGGTTTAATAAAGTAAAAAAAAAAATAGAAATAAATAATATATATAAATATATATAAAAATGAGAGTATGTATAAAAAAATAATTAGATAAAAAGGATTTTTTATTGTAAGTTAAATTAATAACCTAAATGTAAATCAGTAGGTTGGAAAGTTTCAAACATTCTACATAATTCTCTTACAATAAAATGCCAAGCATCCATTTCCAATCCAACCCTTCTACCATGTTCCCATAACCGTTTACGTTTAAATTCATAAGTGGCATCATCAATATTACGTAAAATTTCATCCAAACGATGCGCTTCATCTCTTCTTATACGTACAATAAACGAATCCCAGTCCACATCCATTTCAAAAGGCTCAATAATACCATCAGCAATGACCACAGGGACCACGCCAAACGCCATGAATTCCCAAATTCGTGTTGTATCTAAAGTCCATCCCATAGGTGCCAGTCCATATTTTGCTCTTGTTAATTTTTGAATGTATTCTGCATCTGCCACCCCATTTCCAATATCATACCCTGGGTAATTCTTAAAGTATTGAAAAATCAAAGATCGAATTCCATTTGAATATAAATCCGTTGCTTCTACATTATCACAGCACCCTTGAAATAATAAAAATATATCTCTCTTTCTATGATGTAAAGGGTGGCCTTGATCATTGATATATTGACTTATGTTGGTTTTTAAATGATGGATCATTCTTGTTGCAGAAGGGATCACAATATCACGGTGATAACGATGTCTTGAAGTCCAGATCCGACGTTTATCACCCACAGTGGTTAAAAAGGTTGCATTATCAAATAAATGATGGTCTTTATAATAGGTAAAGGTTTTGTCCATAGGGTGAATCATTAAATGGTTCTTGCCGTTAGTTTGATTCCAGTAAGGATAATCTTTGATAACCATGTCCATCATTGGTTTCACATACTTATTATCCACATCACATCGTTCATCCCATTTCCAAGAGTTCTTCGACCAACAGTGATATAAATAACAGCTACCAAAAAATGGAATAAAAAAAAAATCGGCTTGAGCAGGATCGTTGGTGACATAGCGTTGATGAATAGGACTATTTGGATCAACGAGTTGATTGTATAAAATGATTTCGCTATTATAATTGGATTCATCACAACGTCCACTACGTACATCTTCAGCTACTTGAAAACTGGAGGGTGCTTCATAAACATATATCTTAGGTAAGCAAAAGCCATCTTCTATAGGTGAAGGCCAATATTGCTGTATATCAAGTATTGGTAAAGGTGGTGGGGTTTTATTTGGTATCCATTTTTTTAAAAGTAATATAAATAAAAATATGCTGATCCCACTAAGTATTAATATTATCCTCTTATTAAATTTTAATATAGTTGCCATTATATATATTTGTTATTTTTGTTGTTGTTATTGTTATTGGTAAACGTTATTTCAAATTATAGTTGATGAAACTGATTAAATAAAAGCGTGTATAAGATGATAAGTTGATTAAAGCGGTTGTCAAAAAATATATTATATGAAGTTCAGATATTAATAATAATAAAAAAGTCTATAGATTTAAAATAAAATTAATTATAAAAGATGAAATTACTTTTCTAAAAAAAATACAATATTAATAAAAACGAAAGCAAACAAAACAAAAAAAAAAAGAATCAATAAATTTATATGAGGATAAAATGGATAGAGAAAAAAAGAGAAAAAAGAGGAAAAAAAAAGGATCAGCGCTTTTTTAAGTTCCTTTATTTAAATTTTTCTACCAAAAAAAATCAGCGGAATCATAAAATAAAAACTCATTTTGGATCTATAATAAAAAAATTTTTTTTATTAGTCAAGTATGTATTATTTTACTATGTAAGGAAACTAACGTTGAGTTTTGCAATATTATTTAAATAGCAACAACGATAATAATAATAATATATATATTCATTTTTTTATTATATATAAATAAAGAATAATAACAATAATAATTTACACTAGATTATAATTTAATTAAAATTTTTCTTCAGCAATTAGATCTGTTAATTTTTTAACCATACGTTGCATATCAAGAGCGCGAGCAGCACCAGTTTCTAAGACTTCTTCATGATTAGCCACATTAAGATCCCGATCAACATCTTGTTCACCTTCAATATGATCGTGAGGTAAACCTAATTCCTTTAAAACATCCTTTTTAGCATTTTTACCACGTTGAACCACGACAGCATTAGTCATAAGAGAAATTCCAAGAACTTTAATACCACAATGACGAGCTACTACTACTTCAGGAACAGTAGACATTCCAACAGCATCGGCACCACTATGAATTAAAAATCTAGATTCAGCACTAGTTTCAAAACAGGGACCAGAAACCATGGCATAACAACCTTCATGCATGTCATCTAAAGAAATACCTACTTGATGACCGGCTAAAAATGCTAATTGACGTAAACGATAATGATAAGCATCAGACATAGGTGGGAATCTTGTACCAAATTGATCTAAATTAGGACCTACTAATGGGTGATTGCCGGCTAAACCTGGGAGGAAAAGGTGATCTTGAAGAATCATTAAATCACCTACTTTTTGTTTTGGATTTAAGGAACCGGCGGCATTGGTAACTATTAATGTTTCTACACCTAATAACTTTAATACTCGAACTGGTAAAGTACATTGTTGCATTGAGTGACCTTCATAATAATGGAATCTTCCTACCATAAAAGCAGTGGGTGTACGGCTTTCTCCAAGATGTCCAAATACTAACTTACTAGCATGACCAATTACTATTTATTGTAAATAAAATAAAAGGAAAAAAAAATATATATATCTTCTTTTAATAAGAAAAAATATATATATTTGAAAAAAAAAAAAATCTCTTCCCTTTTTCTCTTTCTTCCATTCCCTCTTCATATATATATATATATATATATATGTTAATATTAATATGTTATTTAATCATTTACCATTACTAGCAGCAAAGCCAGGGATATCTTTGTAACTCAATTCAATCTTGGTAGTTGGATCAATAGTTTCAACTAAAGTACCTAAACCAGTACCACAAATAATACCTAACTTTACACTATGAAAATGATCGGGTATACGTTCTTTGATATATGATACACTAGTTTGATAAGTTTCTTGAGTAATAATAGTCATGTTAATAATTTAAATAAATAAAATCTATACAGAAGAAAAAAAAGAAAAAAAAGTGGGAAAAAAAAATTTCAAAATTTTAAAATATGTGAATTTTTTAAACAGCGCCCATAAAACTTGAAAAACCATTGGTCAGGCTTACCAAATATAGCTGTATACTTTCAAAATAGAAATCAATTTTAACTAAATATAAAGTTAACGAGCAAAAAATTGAAACCGTTTGCTATATTGTTTTATTATATTTTTTTTTTCATATAAATTAACATAAAACTTTATATTAAACAATAAAGTGTTATTTTATTTATTACACATAAACTTTTTTTTGCATTTATTTAAAAAAATTTCATGTGTCACCCAAAAAAGGAACAAAATATGATTTATAAAGTCAATTTATTTTTTTTTCTCAGGATTTTTTTCTTTTTCTTTTTACTTCTCTTTACTTTTTAATATTCTTATTTTTAATACTATGAATTCAGTGAATAAAATAACGTTATTGGGATCTACTTATTCAAGCTATACCCTTGTTATTCGGTTAGCACTTGATTATTACAAGATACCTTATGAAATGATATCTATTATGCCTCAAAGTAAAAAAACAAAGCAATATAATGCTATTGGAAAAATACCCATTTTACTTACTCCTGATCGCTCAGAACCTATGATAGAATCTCAAGTTATTGCTAAGTATCTTGATTATTTGCATAGTAATACAAATAATAATAACGTGCCAAGCTTAACGCCTAATGACATTGAGAGACAATTGGATATGACACTTTGGATTAGTTTAATTAATGATGCCCTGTCAAATAGTGTGAAAGGGTTCTTTTTGCCTATTGTTATCTTGCGGTTGAACAAAAAAGCAACGGAAGAAGAAATCCAGCAATTATTATCTACTAAATATGCACCTCAAGTTCAAAATTTACGTCGTCTTTTAGCTATTTTGGACCAAACTTTATTAAAACAACAGCAAAAATATAAATCATCATCATCACCCTATTTACTTGGTCATACTTCACCTACTTGGGCTGATTTTTACTTATATACTGTTTTTTATGGAATTATTGGACTGAAACACGGTCTTGAAAATGATGCTCCTCTTATTTATAATTGGTATCAGCAATTTGAACAATTGGATTTAGTTCGTAATATTCGTCGTCCCGCGGATGGCTCTTTATCTTCTCGTTTATAAATTATACTATTTAAGTTTTGTTCATAATTTTAGAGAAAATGATAGTTAATTTTTTAATAGAAACGGAATAACAAACGATTTTTAGATATGCAAATAAAAAACTTAATTGGGAAAGTTTGTTTCACTAGTTTTTTTAGCACATATTTTTTTTTCCCTCTCCACTATTTTTCTTTTTTCTTTCTTTCCAACTTTTAATTTTTTTTTTCTTTGTTTGTATAGAATTAACATTTTATTATCCTATTTATTTATTAATAAAATATACGTAGAATATGCTTAGAGCCTCTCTATTAACAAGAAGCAATAATTTTTTAACACGTTCTGCAAGCTCGACATACACCAAAAGTATATCAAGAGCTTATGCAACCTCCACCTCCAACACCACTTCCAGTACTGGTAGTAAATTAATTAAAAGAGGAAGATGGATAAAAAGAATTGTTTTAGGATCAAGTGTGGTAGGTATAGGTTATTTGGCGTATATATTAAAACAAGATATAGAATATAGAAAGGATCCTTCTATCCAATATGCTCATGAAAACGTTCCTCCCTTGGCTTTACATCCTCAACTTGGTGGTGAAAACAATTTACCTATCCTTACCCATCAACTAGATAACCAATCCTCCGAAGAAATGAAGCCAAGGCTAGTTATTCTCGGTTCAGGTTGGGGTAGTGTCTCCTGTTTAAAAAATTTGGATAAAGACAATTACAATATTACCGTTATTAGTGAAAATAATTATTTCTTATTCTCTCCTTTGTTACCAAGTGCCACGGTTGGGACTCTTGAACTAAGGTAAAATTGTATAAATAAATAAATAAAATATAAGGTTTAAAATAAGTTTTAAGAGAAACAACAATAATAATTAATTTAGATAAAGATAATATATGAAAGATGATGATGATGATAAGGGAAAAACGATTTTACCATTATTAACTTTTTTCCCGCGTTTTTCTTTTTTTTATATTTATTTTATTGTAATTTTATTAATAGATCATTATTAGAACCTATTCGAAAAATTGCAGCTCGTGTCGGTGCTCATTGTCTTGAAGGGAAAGCGGTGGATCTTGATTTAAAAAATAAATTAGTAGAAGTACAGTGTAAAAATAGTGATCAACGTTACTATGTTCCTTATGATAAATTGGTCATTGCTGTTGGATCTACTTCTATTTCCCATGGGGTCGAAGGTTTAGAACATACGGTTCAATTAAAAACAATCAACGATGCTTTAAATATTCGTCGTCGTATTATTGGAAATGTGGAAAAAGCTTCTCTACCTACAACTACCCCCGAAGAAAGAAAGAAGCTGTTGTCATTTGTTATTATAGGGGGTGGCCCAACGTTAGTATCCAAAATATTGGAAACTAAAATAATATGTATATTTAAATAGGATGAATTATATTAATATAACCTCTTTTTTTTTTAAATAATAATAATAATAATTATAAATATTATAGTGGTGTGGAATTTGCTGCTGAATTGGGTGATTGGGTGAATGAAGATTTAGTGAAATGGGTAATAAAGATAACAAGAAAAATAAAAAAAGGAAAAGAAGTGAAATGATATACGCATTAACCTAATTATTTGTTTGTTTACTTTGCCTATATTTATCTATCTGTAGTTCCCTAAGGTGTTACGTGAAGAAATCTCAGTTACTATAATTCAGTCTCGTGATCATATTCTTAATACGTTTGATGGAGAAATTAGTAGATATGCAGAAAGACGATTCGAAAGTGATGATGTGAATGTAATTACCAATGCAAGAGTGGTTCGCATTGAAAAGGATAAAGTTATTTATAAATTAAAAAATACAAGCGAAGGTGATGAATACCATGAAGTACCTTATGGTTTCTGTTTATGGAGTACAGGTATTGCTTTAACTCCATTTGCAAAGAAAATAGCTGAAAAAATCGAAGCACAAAAACATCAGCGTGTCTTAACAACAGATCAATATTTACATTTGGATGGTATTCCTGACCAATCTATCTTTGCTCTTGGTGATTGTGCTTCAATTAAAAATCCAAAATTAGTGGAACAAATCATTGATATTTTTACTAAAGCTGATACGTAAGTTGAAAAAAATAATAATAATAACAATAACAATATAATATAAAAGAAAAAAAAGGATAAAATTAATTTTTTGGCTTTTATTATTGTTATATAGAAATCATGACGGTGTATTGACACTAGAAGAATTTATAGGTGCCGGCAAGCAATTAATTCGTAGATATCCTCTGACCAAACAACACTTAGGAAAAATGGCTGAAATATTTGCAGAATACGATAAAGATCATAATGATGTATTAGATATGGATGAAATGAAAGCCTTACTTTATGATGTAGATAAAAAAATGACACAACTTCCAGCTACGGCTCAAGTCGCCTCTCAACAAGGAGAGTATTTAGGACGTTATTTTAATGCTCTTGCAAAAGCAAATAATGATGCTACTTTGGCTGAAAAAACTGTTGGGGCCTTTGATTTTAGATACTTTGGTACTTTGGCATATTTGGGAAATACTGCAGTTGGTGAATTTAATACTGGTACTCCTGGAGGATTTAAATTATTAGGTACGTAGATTGAAAAGAAGAAGAAGAAGAAGAAGAAGAAGAAGGAATATTATCATTTATATTGATCTTTTTTAATAATAATAATAATAATAATAATCATAACAATATGTTTTTATAGGTGGTTTATGGGCATTGTATCTCTGGAGAAGCGTTTATTGGAATGAACAAGTTAGTTTACGTACGCGATTGAATTTAAGTATAGATTGGAGTAAAACTGCTATCTTCGGTCGTGATATTTCTAATCTTTAATAAAGAGAATTCTTTACGTGATCTGTTAAATTTATGCTATGTTACATAATAAAACTTTTCATATATTATAAAATGAAAAACATATTTTTGTTACCTCTTACTATATTATAAAATAATATGAAAACTCTATATATATTTTTCATCTTGAAATAACCGTAATCAGCCATCTTTTCTTTAAGAAAAAAAATAATATAAAGTTAATAAAATGAAAAGATGGTAAAAACGAATACGTGTCATTTATTCATTCACTGATTTATTTAGATATTTATATGCTTTAAGAATAATAGAATAAAATTAGATAAAAACATTAGCGATCATAGGTATATATTCCAAAGATTCTTTTTCGTAAATCATTTTTTAGCTGCGCAAAAATGATTCATAACGGAAAATGCATCCGAAAATGTAACAAACTATAAAAAGATTTTATTTTTTATTTCCTTTTCCTTTTTACTTCTTGCATAAATAAAAATAAAATAAAATAATATAATAAATAATAAGCATTTATTCAAAACTAACAAAAATAAATTTAAAAATGGTAACTACACCTGAACGTATCTTTTTTATTGGCGGTACTGGTAATGTTGGAAAAAAAGCTGTCCAAGATCTTTTAGATAACAAGGTACCTGTTACATTGTATGCTCGTGATCCAAAAAAAGTAACGACTTTATTCCCCAATTATGATGATTCATTATTATCTATTGTTCAAGGTGATATTCAAGATTTAAATGCTCTTCAAGCGGCTTTACCAGGTCATACGCGATTATTTTTAGTTATCAATGATTTTACTAATTTCCCTAATACAAAAGAAAGCATTGCCAAATTAGCTTTTGAAGCTGGCGTTCAACAAATTCTTGATATTTCTTCCATTGGTGTTAATTTCCCATGGCGTAGCAGCCATATTGGTTATCAACATTACCTTGCTGAAACAAAGATCCTTTCTTTGATGGAGCAATCCTATCCAAATGCATCCTTTATTGTCCTTCGTCCTGGTCGTTTCATGTCCAACTTATTTACATTTGATCGACCTACTCCAGGAACTGGAGTAATGTGTGATACTATTAAACCTAACGCAAAACAAGGTTGGATTTCACCCAACGATCTTGGTGCTATCTCTGCTGTGATATTACAAGATGATATAAAACAACATGGTCCTGCTGCTGTATATGATGATTTGATTGGTGATGTGGTGAGCCCCGTGAAACGTGCTGAAATCCTAACTGATATCCTTGGTCGTTCAATTACATATCATCAGATTTCTCCAATGGAAAAATATTATCTTATTAAACCTTTCCCATTCTTCAACTTTAAAACTATGTATGATATTGCTACGATGGTGGAACCTGAGGCTATGGTTTCTTCTGGCATTCAAATTTTGTTGGGTAGAGAACCAGAAACTTTGGAACAATTCATAAAGGCCAATAAAGATGCTTTACTTTAAAATAAATATAATAATGATAATGATAATAATAACATATATGTATATATATAGTATTAGCTAGTATTATATTTTTTAAGTTTATATTTATATTTATGTTTGAAATAAAATATATTGGTTTATCACCAAATCGGATAAAAGCTTTATAAAACGTATATATACATTGATATCCTTATTTTATTATTGCTGTTAATATATTAATATAAAAGTAATTGGGTGTATGTAGAAACTATTAATGTAAACAGGCCATTGCATAATTGTTTTTATGAAGTAATAATAAAAATAAAAATAACAAAGTATAAAAAAGTTCAAGAGAGAGAGAAAAAAAGAATGTTATTTAAATTTTTTATAACCAAATTTGAAAAAAAAAAAAAAAAAAAGCTTCTTCCCCTTTTTATGTCATTTTTTAAATAGTATATATATACATTTTTTTATTTGGCATATATTATTATTACTATGATATATTAATTTATAATAATTAAAAATTAAAAATTCTTCAGAGAGTTTATTAGTTATCTATTTTTAATATAGTAAGTATCCACAATAAGCAAATAAGCCAAGTAAAGATACCATAAAGACCCAACTATGGTAATGGATTTAAGAGCAACATTGATAATACCAGCAGCTTCTTCTACATTTGACGAAAGTTCTACCTTGGATGGTATTGACACAGAATGATCAGTTGAAATAAAGCAACTTGTACCACTTTGAAAATCAATCTCGTCCAGTATTTTTGTAAATTCAGCATAATCTAATTTGGTAATATTTTTTTCAAGATAATATAATATCCAATCTTGTTTATTTTTAAGTTGTTTATTTGTATTTTTCATGAAAGTGTATAAAAAAGAGAAAATTAAAAAGAAAAGAAAAGAGGAAGGGAAAAATGAATTATTATTTGATTTTTGTCAAAATTTTCAATCTTGCTACGGATAATGTGTAACGATATATAGAAAAAAAAAGTTCTACTGGGACCACCAAATATAATGGACTTTTTTAATAATATTTTGAATTTATACTTTTAAAAAGTCTTTTTTTTTTCTTTATTATATAAATATTTCAAAAATAAATAAAACAACAAATTGATAAAATAAAAAGTTATTAAAAAAATTAAAAAATATTAAATTATACGACTTGAAATTTCAACATGCCAATAGTTTAAGCTTTATTTATATAATGAATTATTTTTCATTCGACAATCATGAAATTTTGTCTTTATATATATTAATATTTAACTTGTATATTATCCTTTAAATTACTCTTCTCTTACGTTACGTGTATATATTCTCGTTTTTATTTTATTCTATTATTTTTTTTTTATATAAATACATATATATTATTAGAGAAAAACAAGATAAAATAAAAACAATGATATATAATGGATCCAGTAAACAAGCATATAAATAAAATACTTTATTACAATCATAATCACAATCCAATTACTATCTTTTAAATTATTAAGAAAGATAACAAGAAACTTTAGAATTTTGATCAGTTAGCTTGATACGATAACCACCAGGACACGGGGGTTTTTCGGGAAAGGCACATTTTTTAAATCCACAACTTTCAACAGCAGCATTACTATTAAAAAAAATAAAAAGACTAGTAAATTATAAAGCAAATGGATTCATTTTTTTTTTTTTAAAAAAAAATAAAATAATAAAATTGGTGTGGATAATCATTATAATAACAAGAATAAAAATAAAAAAAAAAGACAAGTGATATGAAAAAAAGGTGGATTTATATATATATATATATATAGTTTTTAACGAGTGCTTTTTTCCTTGGGTTTGTATTAATATATATATATAAATATATAAATATGTGCTTGTGATTTTTTTTTTTTCATAGCATGATTTAAGAAGTTTTAACTATTATAGGTACGTACATATATATTATATTTGCATGATTTTAGGAATGTTTATATTGGCTGATATAAAATAAACAAATATATATATTTATTTTGAAAATATGGGCTTTTTTTTTAAGGAGAAAATATGATCACGATTTAATGAGCTTTTGCATAGTAATAATAATAATAATAATAACAATAATAATAATAATAATAATGGGTATAACATTGAAAATTTGATAGTGTGGGTAAATAATGATAACGATATGATAATGAAAGTGATAAAGGATGATGATCAATTAAAAAAAAAAAAGAAAGAGATGAAACTTAATTCATTAATTATAGTAAAACCATATATTATGTATACTAAATATGGAGAATGTTTATTTGTTATAACGAAAATTTGATGTCATTATAAGATCATATTACTGGATTAAACTTCATCAACTGAAATAAAAAGAAAACTTGACGTATAAAAAAAAATAGCGAGAGTTTCAGCAAGTCATGTGATAAAATAAAAGGGGATGGATGGATGATTTCGGAGACAAAAAAAGAAATCGAAATTTTCTATTACCACTTTAATTTTTTTAATTAATTACTATTTACTTTCATGATAATAATAATAATAAAATAAAGCAAATTATAATAAAAGAAGAAACTAATTAGATCCTTATTTAAAATGAAAAAAAGAGTCGAATGTTAACTATTTTGTATTTCACCAACCAATCACTTTTTTGGAAATAAAGGAGACGCTCAATATTTACTAAACAATTTCATTGGTTCATTTTGAATTACCTCTTGTCATTTATATATTTACATATGCTGGTTACATTTTTTTAAAATAGATTTTTTATAAAAAAAAATAAAAAAATCAGTTTATTTCATACGTATATAGATATAAAAAATATATCCAAGCAAAGCAATGAAGAATGAATATATATATAAAAAAAAAGGGAAATAAATAAAAAAATTAAATATAAAAATAAAAAAAGAGGGAGCAATAATCCAAAAAAAGAGCAATAATAAAAATAAGGGTATCATCATATAAAAAAAAGGTTCATTATATTTACATAAATAAAAAAGAATTGGTTTGTTTATGAATTATTATTTTTTTAAACGTGTTGATAATTAAGGAACCGGTAGACATTATCATCTGTAATAGTATTTAAATGGTCAGAGGATTGGAATCTTGTAGATAATCTTGTAATAAAGGAGTTATACCAATTATTGTTGGCCATAATATCATACTGATAATACTGCTGTTGCTGTTGTTGATGATTTATTTTTTGTTTTACTTGTTGATTTTGTTTATATTGTTCTCGAAGGTAAAGTGGGTCAATGTCCATTTGGTAAAAAGCCATCTTGGGTAGTATATATGTTTATATTTATGTAAAATAGAAGAAGAAGAAAGAAAGAGTGAAAAGAGAGAAAAACCTCGGTAAAATCTTGATAAAAAAAGTAGGAAGAAATAGGAAGAGAAGCAAAGATAATAAATTGAACGTGGTTCCCTCATATTTATATATAAAAAAAATTCTATAAAATCTCATCAAATCAGGTGCTTTATTTTTTATGCATGTATTTCTATATGTAAAATGACATAAAAGGAAAATTTTAGAATCCGTTTTCGAACACCGCCTAATTTTGGTGAGAGCGAGTTTTTTTTTTTTTTTTTGGTACCAAGCCACTTATATTAAGTAGGTAAAAAAAAAAATCAAGCGTTTTTTTTTCTCTCTCAGCTATATTTCTTTCTTTTTTTTTTTTTTTTTTTTAATATATATAAATTATTAAAGTTTAAAATATTCTATCATGGCAAAGACTAGCAAAGCAACCGTCAAATTTCAAAAAAACAAATTGAAAGGAACTATTGAACGTAGAAGAAAAAGTGCAGTTGTTAAAAATCAAATTAAACGTAGACAAGAACTCATTAAAAAGAAAGAAAGAGAAAGTAAAATATAATATAAAACACGGCCTTTTAATTTCTTTTTAAAAAAAGAATGGATCTAATAATGTTTATAATGATAAATAGGAGCAAACAAACCCAAAGTAGAAGAACAGCCCGTTGAAGAAAATGAAGAAGAAAAAAAAGAGTATGTATCAATATATATAATAAAAGATACAAATAGAATTAAACTTGTATTAGTTTTACTTTTTATGCTAACTTTATTATTTTTTATTCTTAGATCTAAAGTAATAACCAACTTAAGCGACTACTTTTGTAATTATATGTTGGATAGTGAAGAATCACTTGATTTAGAAAATGACGAAGTAAGTTGGACAATAATAATACTAATAGTAGTGAACACTCGGTAGAAATAATGAGAAGCAATAGAAATACGAAAACAAAAAGGTTGATCCTAAATATCTATTTTATTTTGAAAATAGGAAATTGATGTCAATGCACTTGATTCATTTGAAGCTGTAGAAGATGAAGAATCAAAAGAGTTGGCTATGGAAATTGATTTTGCAGATAGAACTAAAACTGAATCATCAGATGAAGAAGATAATGATGATGATGACGACGACGATGATATGGAAGACGATGAAGATATGGAAGATGACGATGATGATGATGATAATGTAGACACTGATAATGATGCAGAAGTAGTAACAAAGGAAATGTTAAATAAATGGACACTTGAAGCAGCAAAGAAATCACCTGAAGCCTTGAAACATTTATTATTAGCTTTTCGATCGATTGCAAGAGAAGGAAGTGGAAAGAAGGAGCAATATAAATATTGTGTTAACAATAGTAAAGGTAATCTTTTTTCTAAAAATAATAATAATAATAAAAATAATAAACAGTGAAAGACTAGTTTAATATAAGTGTAACTAATATATGCCTTTTTATTATTATTATATTATTTTCATTAGTTTACACTAAACTTGTTAAATCAACCGTTCAATCAGCATATCCTATATTTAGCCAACATATTCTTGTTAATAAAAAAGTACGTTATCCAGCAAAAGCAAGATTTTGGCCAAAATTAAAACTTGTTGTTCAACTCTTTTTAAATAATGTCGTAAGATTTATACGTGATTTGGATCAAGATGATTTATTAGTACATATTTTAACACATATGGAACCTTGTGCTATTTATTTTGGTGCCTTTCCTATTCTTGCAAAACAATATATTCGTGTAAGTAATACCATCCATTATATATATCAATCAAAAAAAAAAAAAAAATAGATACTATATATATTTACCCTTTTTAATTATTTTTGTATTCTTATATATATATATTAATTTAATTTTTTCATATTTATAGGTATTATTGGATAGATGGTCCGATTTTTCATTAGCACCTGAAACCAGACTTGTATGCTATAAAGCAATTCGTAAAGTAGCCATCGATGCAGTTGACCTTGATATTAAAAAGAATCATTTACCTTATGCCTTAAAAGGAGTTTATCTTGTTTTTGCTAAACGATCCACCAAAGTCAACGAACATACCTTAGCACCAATTCAACAAATGATGGAAGAAGCTGCTGATTTATATACCATCGATAGTAAACTCAGTCATGAACATGCTCATGTTTATATCAGTCAATTAGCAGATCATTTAAAAACAGCTAAAAAACAAAATACTATCGAAAGTTTTAAATCCATTTATACTTGGCAATATATTACTTGTTTAGATTTTTGGTCAAATGTTATTGCAGTTACATGTAATCCTGAAGTTGGTACCTCTTCTACTATGCAGGCTCTTCTTAAACCTATTGTTGATTTGTCTTTACATACTTTGAGGTAAAAAAAAAAAAATAGGAATAATAAATTTATAAATCAATCATACTCAATATTTTATTTTTATTATCATTACTATTTCAAAATTAGATTAAATCCTACCTCTCAATTTTTTCCTCTTCGAGTTCATATTCTTCGTTCATTAACAGCTCTAATTGATTCAACTGGTTTTTACATTCCTTTAGCACCATATTTATTTGAAATGTTTGAAAATGAAATATTTAAACCTAGAAAGGAAAATAGTAATAATGTCAAAGTAGAAGAATTTGAATGGGAATATCATCTTAAAACACCTAAAGTATATTTTGGAACAAAAGTTTATCAGGTAAAATTATATATATATATTTAAAATAAAATAAATTATTTTTATTAACGAAAAAAAAATATATGAATAAAAAAAATTCAATTTATTTTTTATAGGATGCTGTTTTTAAAACTTTAATAGATAATATACTTGATTTTTATGCTTGTTTTGGATTATCTATAGCTTTTCCTGAATTAGCTATCCCTGCTATTGCAAAGGTAAAATACACTTGAGATTGAACAAAAGATATAATAATTGAAAAATAAAAATGGTTAATGGCAAATGGATATATTTATTTATTTATTTTAAAAAAAAATAGCTCAAGGAACAAAGACAAAAAATGAATGGATCAAGATTTGTAAAATCTTTAAAAACATTAATAGAAAAGGTAAACAATTCAAGTAAAAACAAGAAAATAAAATCATTCATAAGAATAAGCCTTGTTCATTTTCTGAATATATTATTATTTATTTATTTACTTTCTATCAGATGGAAGGACATAAACATTATATAGAACAAAAACGAGCACCAATTGAATATACACCTTCCAAATTAGATGAAGTATCGGCATTCCTTCGGAATACAAGCTTTGAACAAACACCATTAGGAAATTATTTATCCAAACGAGTTCAACAACAATAATACTAATTTGATATTTTTCATATATATTTGCATTTCATTCAACTTTTTTTATTTCATTGTATAATATCTTTTTAAAAAATAAAATTAATCACTGATATATAGAAATATTAAAAAAATAAAATAGAAGAAATCATGCATACAAATAGATACGCCTCTTATATACAAACATAAACCTATTCTTGTTTATATTAAAACCTTAATTGGGTAGGGAAAATAATAAATTGCCTGAATTTAAAACGATTCATCCAATAAAAATTTACTAATAAAAATAAAAATAAAAGGGGAAATGAAAAAAAAAAAAAAAATTCTTCACTTTTCTTTTTCTTTTTTCCCTTTCACTTTTTATTTATTATACTACCATTATACCATTAAAACTTCATTATGTTAGAATATATTACTTCTTTCTCACATTATTTAGCTATAGCTATTATTACTCCAGTTACTTTTCTTATAATTGTGGATATAACTCTTTATACCTTCAGAAATCTTAAACAAGTGGTTCATATTCGTCGTAAATTAACAGCTTAGTCCAACAGCAAACTTTCGATTTCACTCTCTCCCTTTTCTTTTCCTTTCTCTTATTTCATATTATTGTATTATATCGGTAAGTTTTTTTATATACTTTTACATATATATTATTATCATTATTATTAGGTTACTTATCAAGTTTTGCTTTTCGATTTTTATTTTGTAGTCTATTTATAAATAGCCTTGATTCTTTATCTTTTTTATTTATTTACTATTTCATCGTGTCAATTAAATAACAACATTTTTTTTATCTATCATTTAGTTCATACATTATTTTGTTATTATCATCTTTTTCTATTATTATATATAAATACAAATAATAATAATAATAATAATAAAATATACACCATTTATATCCAAATGTTTCATATTTTAACACACCAAGAAATAATAACAATAACAATAAAGGATGTTTATTTTTTTATTTATTTATCTCCATCCGTACTTTTGAAAAAAGATGACTTATTTCACATATGCCTATATTTGGAAAGGTAAAAATTATTTTTCTCATCATTTGTCAATCGAACAATAATTTAATATATAAAAAAACATGATCATTTTATGCAAGAATGATCATTTTTATAATTAGAAAATCGTTAAAATGGGCAGATATTACCATATTTCAGCTTTATATTAAGAAAATAAAAAAGCAATACATCTCTAGCTTTCAACCCCACGCACGTATTTATTATTTTATAATTAAAAAAGTTTATTTTTCACGAATATTCGCTATTCTTTTTTAAATATATATATATATATATATATATATAGGTCTTGTTCAATTTGAATACTATCACAAGTCACTGCTAAAATTTCTATATTAAATGAGGTAATAATATGCTGTGTAATCTGGTATTTTTATAATTTGTTCATTCAATTCACCTCAAGATATAATATAGGGATATAGCTCAAGTCTTAATCATGCATATATTTTTTAATACATTTTATATTATTTTTTGTTGCATTCCATATATTCACAAAGCTAGGTTATAAATTGAATATAAATAATAGTAATAAGAATAATAAGAATAATACAAATTATTAAATAAATCTAATTAAAAAGACTATTATTTCATTTTTAGTAAATAATAGTTGAAATTGCTTCTCTGCGTTTAAAATATTTTTTTTTATTTGCTTTGTTATTCATCTTGATCTTTAATACTGAGAATTAATCATTCAAGCAAATTTGCTTTAGTAGCTTTATTTTAAGTAAGGTTTGTTTAAGATGTCTGTTTTCGCAATTAAAATGGCTATAGAGAGTTATTTGTATCATTAATTATTATTATTTTAAAAAGTGAAGAGAGGTGTGGAAAAAAAAATAGGCTTTGAAAAATTCTTAAATAAAAATAAAGTTATAAACTGATTTAAATCTTGTTTTTTTTTTAAAAAAAAATCAGTAAAAACTACTATTATTTCTTTTAATACAATTATCTAATTATTTTATATACACGTATCAATTTTATTATACATTTCAATGAATTGGTTTTTTTGTCATTATAGTTAAAATATCAAACAAGATATCAGCAGCAGCCAAAGTAGTAACTTGGCCATTATGGTCATAAGCGGGTGCTACTTCAACAACATCGGCACCAATTATATTTAATCCATCTAATCCTTTGATAATACGATGTAATTCTCTAGTTGTAAATCCACCTAATTTATGTTAATAATATATAAAAAAAGAGCGTTAGATTAGTAAATAATTAATATATATTTCCTTTTTTTTTTTATTGTTACCTGTAACTGGAGTTCCTGTACCACTTGCATAAGCTAATGAAGACAGAAAGGAAAGGAAAGAAAAAAGAAAAAGAAAAAGCATTTGATAAAGATTTAATCCTTCGTTTACTCACCCTTTGTCCTGTTAGTATTTTTTTAATTCCTTATTTTCTATAACAGCTTACCAGGATCAAGTACATCAATATCCAAAGATAAATAAACATAATTATTACCAACACATTCACGTATACGCTCCACAATACCTTGTGTACCAATCGAATCAACTTCAGCAGCTTCCACCAATTGAAATCCAACATTACGATCATCTACGTAATCTTGGATAGAGCCCAAATGACTTCTTATTCCCACATGGATACTTTCATTTTTTTTAATTAATCCTTCTTTTGATGCAAAATAAAAATAAGTACCATGATTCAAATTACCAAGATCATCCTCGTTCTCATCCTCCCCGTCATGGAATTGAAAGGGGACCCACGTATCAATATGAGAATCAAAATGAATTACAGAAACTGGGCCATGAAGTTGGTGAATAGATCGAAGAATAGGCAATACAATAGTATGATCACCCCCGATGGTTAATAATCTTGGAAACGCATTGCCGGATTTGTATGTCGATGGAATTGTTCGGTTTAATAATGATAAGTATCCCTCATACATTTGGTTTATAGCTTTTTTATTATCAAATGGTCTAATATAATAAAATAAATAATAGTTGAAAATAAAAAATAAGTATCATTATCTTTATACATGTATTATATATGTCTTTTTTTAATAAAAAAGAAAATCAACTTTACGTAACCGGTATATCACCACAATCATATAAATGGTACCCACTATTGTATGGATCATGATTTAAAGAAGTACTGTAGGAACCTGAAACGACTGTCATTCTTGATCCTTCTCGAACACCAGCAGGTCCAAATCTTGCTCCTATATATATTATTTTAATTTCAGCCTTTTTATTCTATTTTTTTTATTCTGCTTTTGTATTATTATTTTTATTTATTTATTATCATAATTTTTATAATTATTATTACCAGGACGATAGCTGGTGGCTGTATCGAATGGAATTCCTACTACCGCAATATCATACGTCTGATCTGGATCACTTAAACATCTTGCATAAGGAAGATGGCCAAAAGTAGCTATGCCATTAAAAGCACTATTTATAAAAATACATGTACATATGAATTTTTTATTTTTCATATTTACTTTTTACGATTTTCGATTTTTCTATTTATATAAAGTTTACCCAGTAGCTTCAAATATAAAATCAGAATCAAAAGGTTTTTGCATTTCTCTCTTTACTAAAGGCACACTTAAACTGGATTGAATTGTTATTAAAGTATATAATAAAATTATTTTATTAATCATGGCTATTAACTTAAATATATAAATACGATGAAAGAGAGAAAAAAAAAAAAAGAAAAGAGGAAAAATTGTATGGTTTTTATAATTTTTCTTTTTTTTTTAAAACGCAGACCTTTTTTATGTAATGTTTTAACTTACTGACCTTCGTTTATGCGGCGCAAGGACCGAAACTAATACAAATACTATTATTATTTCTTTATCTGATTTCTGGTTTTATTTTGCCAAGAATATAATAAAATATAACGAAAAAGTTTATTTTATGATATCCAGGGATGGATGGCTGAGTCTTGCATTATTTTCATTTGTTTATGCTTCGCAAAATAAATAAACTAAAAATAGGCGGATCAAAAACAATAGTTTTGGTTAAATAGGTGAAAAATTAAAACCATATATAACTAAAGGTGTATATGATAAAAAATAAATAATATATGTATAAAGATAAATATTATTTATAATAAAGATATGTTTCATGCATAAGTTGTTTTGATATAGTTTTTATTACATTCATTATTTAAATCATTTGAATATATATATATTTTATTCGTGCGTATTCTTTAAGGAAAAAGAGCGAAAGAGAGGAGAAAGATTAAAAAATCTATTATAGAATATATAAAAAAATTCAGCTCTTTTAAATATTTAAATATATGATTTATATATATACATATTAAAGAAATATTGTATATTTGTAACGAGAGTAATGAGTATCAAAAAGTAATTATAAAAATTAATGGTGCCTGCAATCCACTAAAAAAGTAAAAGATTAAGCGGAATTTTAATTTTTTTCTCTTTTTTATACAGATCAAAGAATGGATCTACTTTTTTTTTTGCGTTTAACTATTAAATCATACCATTTTTTTAATCATATTTTGAATAATTGATTAATAGAATGTTCCTTCGAAATTAAAAGTTGGATAAGATTATTCGCTTTATATGCATTTTTATGATTCGGAAGCATTGTATCATTTTATAATTTTTTTTTACGTGTGTTTCACTGATGCATGTTTTTTATTTAACATTGGAAGAATTAGAGTAGATCTATAGTTCGAGCTGGATTAGTAGTCTTGATCTTTTATATGAATTAGAAATATACTTTTTAAATGATTTTTCAATAAAACTATATTATGTATATCTTAGTGTATAATACATTTAAAGATTTAAAAATTATTAATAGTTGAATAAAGAGCTTCAAAAACCCTATTATTTAAAGCTAAAAGGTAAATTTTTATCCAAAAGTGATTTAAACTCCGTTTTTTTCTCTCTTTTTCCAACTTTTTTTTTATATACAATTTTTTTTTAATTATAAAAAAAATTAGTAACAAATTGAACGTATAATGAAAATAACACAGTATTTTAGAAAACAATGGGAAAACATATCGAGTTCATTAGGTTCATATAGTGATCATTCACAAAGTCAAGATTCTATAATAAACAATAACGACGAAGAACAACAGCTACAATTAGCAATCAAACGAAGCATGACAGATTTTGTGGAGCAGCAACAATCTCAATTGGATATACTATTGCAACAAAAGAAGAGTAAAGAAAAAAAGAATAATAAAGATAATAATAATAGTAATAACAGTAATAATATTAAAGGCTTTCCAAGCATGGATGAAGAAGATGAATGGTTCCAAGATATTAAAAGATCACCGCAGAGAAATAAACGAATCAATTCTCAATCACCTTCCAAATCACATATTAAGCCTATTGCTTCTACTTCAAACTTACCTAATTCTTTGACAACAAGATCAACTAAATCAAATACATCTAATTCTTCATCGTCAAAATCAAATAAATCTTCAATATCGACAGCATCATCAACTACACCAATAGAGACACACCACCACCTAATAATACCATCCACTTCATCAAAATCTTCAAAAGGAAAAAATCGATTATACATTCCTCCTCCATCTAATTCACTATCATCACCTAAAAAACAAAAAAATACAACTAAAAAATCACAACATACTAATGATACCATCACAACCACCAGTAAAAAATTTAGCAATAATAGCGCAATAATAAAAAATCATAATGCAGGAAAAAAACAATCCATATACCCTCAACATTCTAACAATAATACAAATCATAACAATCACCCATCTGAAAGAAGAGAAGCAATAAATAAGAAACAAAAAACAAAGCATAATAATGGTCATATTAATAAAACGAACGAAATAAACAATAATAGTAATAATACGACATGTATCAAAATTAAAAAAGAAAATCAGCATGGTCATGTACTCCAAATTGATAATTTAGAGGAATGGTTAGCATCAAGTGATGATGAAGAAAATGACATGGAAACGAATAACAATAGTCAAAAAGTAGCAATTAAAAAGGAAAAGACAAACAATCAACCAGTTTTGCAAATTGACGATCTTGAAAAATGGTTGGAAGAAGATTCACAAATGGATGATGATGTTGTTGATGATGACAAAGTTAAGGATATTAAAGTAAAACAAGAAAATCAAGCAGTCCATACTATAGATAATCTTGAACAATGGTTGGATGAAGAATCAGAAAATGAAGAAAATGTTGTTAGCCAAAAAGTTGAAGAAGAAAAAAATAATGATGATGATTGTAGTTCATTTATTTCTGATAATATAATTCAAGTTAGTAGTATTATTTCTATCGATGATGATGATGATAATGATGCTGCGGACGGTTATAACAACAGAATTAACAACAATACTATTTTAAATGGTAATAAAAAAATAGAATATCAAGATTACGATGACGACGACGATGTTAGTAACTATATTAGTGCAATCAACGCAAAATCCACAAAGAGAGTTATACCAAAGTCTTCAAAGCCTGCACTAAATGATAATAGCAATAAAAGAAATAATAAGAATGGTCGTTTTATTGAACGTACATCCAATTTATTTACATTATCATCTTCTTCTGGCTCAAATAACAACAGTTCATCGTTGACTTCTATTTTCAACCCTTATATAAGCGATGATATGAACGATAGTGACGATATTGGTAGATCTCATCTTCGAAAAAAAAGAAAAGGCCAAAAACAACAATATTATGATAATGAAAATTCGCAAGATTCAAACACATTTGACGAAATAATTTCAAGGGAAGAATTATTTAATATACGTATTCACTCTCCTACTACTACAACGATAGCAACAACTAATGATACTAATATTACTATTAAAGAAATAGGTAAACTGGAAGATTCTGATTCTGATTGTAGCTTTATTGATTTATGTTAATTTTTATAAATTGATTGTATATTCCTCATTATATTTTATTTATAATTATAGTAACTTTTTATTATTATTTTTATATCAAATATTCTTATTTTCATTTTAAATTTTACTACAAAATAATATGTATTATAAAGCTGAATAATAACAATAGTAATAATATATCTATAATGTATATTTAAGAACTGGTAAAAATTTTGATAATTGTACATTTATTATAAAAAATTAAAGATAATGTTTGATTCAAAAAAAAAGGACCTATTGATCATCATTTATCTCCACTTAAAATATCCTCTTTTTTTATATCTGTTTTTTTTTTTTTTTTTTTTTTACCTTTTCTTTTTATTCTTTTTTAAAATTTACAATACCAATGGCTGAGCTTATTGTTTATTTGGAACCATCCAAAGATACAGCCCTTTACCAATGTCTTTCATCTTTTTTAAATAAAAGTAAAGAAACCTATTTTCCTTCAACAGCTATCAAATATCCACCCCATACCAGTGTTACGGGGTTTTTCTTTATTAACGATCGTTCGTTGATAACGCCTATTATTAATAAGTATGATGATTATTTTAAAACATCAAATCATATATTGAAAGATGACCCGATGGCTCCGAAAATAGGTCCAGCACCTTTATTAATCTCTACACCTGCAAATGTATCTTCTTTTTATCAACAAAAAAAGCATTTACTCTTACCTGTAAATATATCATCATCCTTTTATACAATATTAACAGAGTGTGCCACCGATACCAATAATACTATCTTATTCGATAATAATAATAACAATCAAAAGAATGCATTGATTCGACCCAAACGTATTGACCATATCAGTCTTGCTTATTGGGATGAGCCAACGGCTACAGAAGAAGATACCAAAAAATGGTTAGCGTGGGCAAACGATACATCACACATAGAAGCATTTCAACAAGACATCGCAAAGCAATTAAAAAAAATAAATGATAATACTTATAATAACACTCAAAAATGGGATATTGTTTTATATGAACGGATTTATAAAAGTGATATTATTGGTAAACCTCATTTATTTAATGAACTAGCACGTTGGCATATATATCAATAATTTCATTGAAAATGGAGGAAAGAAAAAAGGTTTTTTATTTTACCTGTAGAGTTTTTTTTAAAATGTGAATTAAAATCCCGTCCAAAAATTCACTTATTTAGTTTTAGTTTTATTTTTTCAAATTTCCACTTTTCTCCTCTATTATTTATTTTTAAAAGTTATTTTTTTTAATAATAATAATAATAAAAATAAATCATGTTTACACGTACTATACGGCCTATGACGCAAAGTAATATTTAAATGTTTAAAGATATATATAAGTATAAGTATACATAAGTGTAAAGATATACTAAAATAAAAAAAAGACTATGAATTCAAAATGTATTTTAGTTGTGTTTATATATATTGGCACGTATATTTATAATATGTTTTTTCTATTTATTCTTTTATATATTTATAGTGCGTCCTATTAGTCGTTTAATAACAACTCCAAAATATAATACGTAAGTATACATATATATATATATATTAGTTATTTATTTATTTATTAACGATCCTTTTTTTTTTTTTTTGTATGTTATTATTTATTATTTTTGCTATTAACACATAGAAATCTTTCTCGTTGTTATTCTACTTTTCGTGCAGCTGGTACAACTCAAGGTATTAAAAATGATAAACAGCAAGGATATTTAACAGCAGCTATCATGGCTTCAACTTTATTGGGATCTTTATGGTATGCTGAAAAGGTAAGAGTGTAACAATATTTATATAATAAAATAATAAAATCGAACGAGATTTTTTTATTTTTTTCCATGAAACCTTAATAAAACACCGAAATATACTTCAATACTTATTCATTCCCCTTTCTTTTTCTTTCCTTTTCTTTTCTTTTCTTTTCTTTTCTTTTCTTTTTTTATCTTTCATTTATTATTTCTTTATAGAGTTACTGTGATGCTGCTGCTGATGATAGACAAAGAGTAAGTGAATAAAAAAATCTATTTTATTTTTTTATTTTATTTATTAATCAGCTCCGCTATTCTTTTTTTCTATATTCTTCTATTTAGCGTGCCGAAGGCCCTATTACAGATAGAGACCCAATGCGATTAAGAATGGAAGCATTTGTAAAAGGACTTCAAAACCGTATTGTATCAGATATTGAACAATTGGATGGAAAACAATTTACACGTACAACATGGCAACGACAAGAAGGAGGGGATGGTATCACATGCGTCCTTCAAGATGGTAATGTATTTGAAAAGGCTGGTGTAGGTGTGTCCATTGTATACGGTCAGCTTCCTAAAGCTGCTGTAGAACAAATGCGTCATGATCGCGGAAAAGATATTTCTGCTGATGGCCCCGTCCCATTTTTCGCTGCCGGTATTTCTTTGGTCATTCATCCTCACAATCCTAATGCTCCTACTGTTCATATGAACTATCGTTACTTTGAAATTGAAAATGAAGATGGTACACCTAGAATGTGGTGGTTTGGTGGTGGATCTGATTTAACCCCAAGTTATCTATTTGAAGATGATTGTATTCATTTCCATCAAGTTTTGAAAGATGGCTGTGATAAATATGATAAGAAATATTATGCTAATTTTAAACAATGGTGTGATAAATACTTTTATAATAAACATCGTGGGGAATCACGTGGTATTGGTGGTATCTTTTTTGATGATTTAGATGATAAATCCCCCGATGAAGTATTTGGTTTTGTTAAAGAAATGGGCAATCGGTTCTCTCAATCTTATGTTCCTATTATTAAGAAACGAATGAATATGAAATATACTCCTGAAATGAAAGCTTGGCAACAAATGAGACGTGGTAGATATGTAGAATTTAATTTGGTGTGGGATCGTGGCACTAAGTTTGGTTTACAAACACCTGGCGCTCGTATTGAAGCCATTTTAATGTCTTTACCTTTAACTGCTCGTTGGGAGTATATGCATGAAGTGGAGCCTGGTTCTGAAGAAGAAAACTTAGAAGAAGTTCTTAAAAACCCTGTTGATTGGATTCCTTTGGACTAAAAAAAAACTATAGATTTTAGTATATTTTATTTTTATTTTATTTTTATATATATATAAATATGAATATTAACGAATTAAAAAAAAGTATATATATATCAAACTATATTTGTCACTGTTGAATGGATGAACCACTTAAGTGTATGGAATATATTAACATGGTATTACCAATGTATTAGCTATTCTTTTATATATAAAAATATATATCCTATTATGAAGTTTTAAATTGAATAATATTAACAATAATAGTAATAGTTGCAGTTTTATTATGTAAAAAAATTAAAAAAAAATTATTGTCTATAATAATGATAATGTATTATTGAAAACTTGTAAAACCAATAGTTTGACGTATGACATTATTTAGCCCTTGTTAACAAGAAATTACCCTTTCAAATGATTGGTATAAAGACGGTCATTGGAAACATCAGCACAAGTACTATGAAGCATTTAAAGGAATAAAAAAAATCAGTTAAAATTATATACTTTTCTTTATCATTACTATTTTTACTTATGTTTACTAAATAGTATGATTATATGGATCACCACAGGGACAAAATGGTTCTGGTGTAGGCGGACGACAGCAGGGATAGCACATCTTGTAATTATTTTTTTTCAGTATGAAACAATTTTAATAAACAAGATTAAAAGGAAAAGGAAATGAATGTGTATAGGTATTTATATTTTTTTTTTTTTGGCAACTTTTTTTAAAATGCGTTCATTATTAGCTTCTTTTTTTAATTGTAATTTTTGGTTGTGAAAAAAATATATTAAATTTTCTATAAAATTTAAAAAATGAACTTTTTTTACATTTACTTTTGATTCTTTGTTTCTTTTTACACTATTTTATTTTATTATCTTAATCCTTCATAAACTTTAATGAAAGTCACCAAGTATTAACCATAAATTGATCCTTTATTCATCAATTATATTAGCAAGTTCACTACAATAACGCAATATTTCTTGTTCAACTATAGATGTTATCAACCTTTTTTTTATTTAATAAAAATACTCGCTGTATACCTAAAAAGTAAAGTTTTATAATTTTTTTCTATTTAAATATCATTACTGTTTTTCAAAATTTAAAAAATAAAAATGCTAGATATTAAAATTTAATTCATGCGATTTTTTTAATTATAAAAGCTCTTTTTATTTATTATAATATATATAGCGGGATATGTATGTAATAAGCATACCTAAATATACAATATATTTGTTAGAAGTTTATAGTATAAAATTTTCAGGCTTTTTTCTAACCACTTTCTATTTAATATATTAAAAAAAAGGTAATTAGATTTTTTATAACTAAGATATTTTGTTTCATATTTTAAAATAAATGGATTTATAATATTCTAAAAAAAAAGGCAAATCATAAAAATAAATTGCCAATATTTTTTTTTTTTTTTTTTGAAATTTTTAAAATTTGTTAGATTAATTTTTTTTAGCTATATATACTTTTTTTGTTTTCTTCTGAATAAAATATATTACTTTATAAAATAAATTGCTATGGTATGGTCAACATGTTGTTAATTTTCATAAATTAAATTTATATAATTTATTTTAAATAAGAATTCATTTCATTAAATAAAGAGGTGAAAAGAGTATATATTAAAATACCCCACAATATATTTTTATTTATGCACTTTCAGACATATCTTTATAAGCACCAAGAGAGCCGCCAGCTTTAAATATAGGATAAATTGGTCGTCGATGATGAGGTGCTGATACAGGGTGGTCTAAAGGTTTACCATAACCACCAGCACCAGGGGTTAAAATCATAATATGATCACCTTTTTTAAAGGAAGCTGAATTTTTACCACCAAGGTTTAAAACATGCTGTTTTCCATCATCATCTTTACGGATCCATAAATTGAGCCCCGTTTTTCCATCTTCACCTCCATTCAATCCAAATGGTTGGAATACTCGTCTTTCAGATAAAATAGATACTTGAACATCAGATTCTAAAAATTCTATATCACGTATAACACCATCACCCCCTTTATGTAAACCATTTCCTCCAGATCCTAATCAATACAATAGTGATTATAATAATAATAATAAAATACATATACATATAAATAAACGGTCCAATCCATATTATAAATTTTTAAATATATATATCCATATATCTATATTACCTTTGCGAATAGAGAATTCGTGTAAAATTACCGGGTATCGTTTTTCAAATATTTCTGGATCAGTAATACGAGTATTTGTCATATGCTATTTCATCGTTTGAAAAAAAAAAGAATTTTTTTTTAGTATGTTTTTATATATACATATTATATATTATATATGTATATATATAATCTTACAGTATGTACACCACTTTGACCATCCCAATCAGGGCCAGCACCGCTACCACCTAATATATATATATAAAGTTATACATATGGTTAATTATATAAGTTCAATAAAATTTATTTTATCTCCTGTAATATTATTGCTATTATTATCATAATTCGTATTGATATTTTTTTATGTAGATATTTTTTGATCATATAGGTATCTATATATATTATTTTTACCAGCTATAGTTTCATAATAACCCCACCCAGGTAAAGATTCACCAGTTTCTTCATTTTTACCGCCTTTCCCAAATGTTAAATTATTACAACAACCTTGACTAGCAGCACAAGCATTAAATGTTTTTAAAATGACGTCTACAATCCGTTGACTTGTCAAAACATTACCACCTACAACGGCACGCTGTTCTGAAGGGCTTAAAATTGATTGAGGAGGAATTATAATATTGATAGGTTCCAAGCATCCAGAGTTTAAGGGGATATCTTGACTGACTAAACAACGTACACAATATATAATAGCACTATGACAAACGCTTTCAGGAGTGTTTGTATTTCCATAAACTTCGGGACCAGTTCCTTCAAAATCAAATGTTGCACTACCAGTTTCCTCATCAATTTGTACCTTTAACTTAATTAATGTACCATCATCCATTAAATCTTGGCCATGTAATATACCTTGGTGCTCCTTGGCTACTTGCTTTAATAATGACCTTACAGCTGATTCGGCATTACGGCGGATGTGAAGCATATAAGCTTGGACAACTTCTAGAGTATACTCTTCTATTAATCTCTTGACCAATGTTATTCCTTTTTGATTAGCTGCTATTTGTGCCTTTAAATCTATATAATTTTTTTACAAAAAATAACATTAAGGATAAATTTATATACATCATATTATATTTATATATATATCATCTTTATTAATTAATTTTACCTGATATATTATCTTGTAATAATCGAGTTCCAGAACAACCTGGGTAAGAACCAGGGATATCATATAAATGTTTTTTAAGACCAACATCATCAAATTTTCCTTTAGATACAATTTTAAAAGATTTAACAGCTGCACCTTCTTGATATAATTCTTTAGAATGAGGAGGCATAGAACCTAATAAATAAATAATAAGAATATATGTTCATAAGTATATATTATTATATTAAATAAATAAGTATAGGGTATATACATTACCTGGTGATATTCCACCGATATCAGCATGATGACCTCTGGAAGCAACGAAAAATACAATTTTTCCATTTTCAAATACAGGTGTAATAATAGTAATATCTATTTTTTTTTTAAAGAAAATATAAGTAAAAATAAAAACAAATAAAAAAGATAATAATAATAATAATAGTCAGTACGAATAGCTAATTATAGTAATAGTAATATAATAATATAATATAATAATATAATAATATATTTGTAATAATGATCATGGTGATTACCAGGTAAATGAGAACCGCCAGCAGCAGGATGGTTTGTCATGATCACATCACCTTCTTGCAATTCGTCTTTATAATAATTCATTTGATAAATAACGGCATGACTAAGAGCACCTAAATGTACAGGAATATGAGGAGCATTAGCTACCAATCCACCATCAGCGCCAAATAATGCACATGAGAAATCTATTAAATAAAAATAGCAGTAATAGTAAAAAAACAAATAAAGTAAAAATATTCCATCAGAAAAGAAAAACTAAAAAGGTATATATGTTCAACTATTTTTTCTTGTTATTATAATATTATTTTATTATTAATATTATTTACCTAAGCGTTCTTTAATGTTTGTACTAATAGCCGTTTTTTGTAAAGTTCTTCCCATTTGTTCAGCAATCGACATAAATCGATGCGAAAAGATAGATAATTGAATAGGTTCTAATTCTGTAGTAACTTTTTTCTTTTCTCCTTTACCAACTGTGATAGTTATATGTTGAGAAGTAATAAAGGCAGTACAGGAAGGTTCTACAACAATAGTAGCTGTTGCATCAATAATAATAGCAGGGCCATCAACTAAAGAACCAGGGGATAAGCGAGATAAAATATAGACAGGGACATCATTTAATCGGCCTGTTGACTCAAAATAAACAGAGGCTTGCTTCACTTGTTCTTTCGTAGGATCCACTATATGTTTTTTCTTATTATTCTTTTCATTATTGAATTCCAATATTTCTTTCCCAGGTGTAATTTCTTGATCACTCATTGTTTTTCCAATACCACGAATACGAATATCATCTACTACAATGGCTCTATCAGACAATGAAAATCCAAATTCATGTTTATAAAGTTGTGTAAAAGCTGATTTAAAATCCCAAGATGATTGATCATTATCGTCATTATGTGGTTTTAAGGTCATTAATGCACAATCTGTACCTTCATATCTTAAATTTAAATAGGTTTCTGTCGCAATGGATGAGTCATTAAATCCTTGTTGTTTCAGTTTGTCTCTGCATGTTTTTATTAAAGTATTGACACGTTGTTGAAGTTGAGGAAGTGTTTCTTCTGATAATATATCAGCACAAGGTTCTTGTTCTTCATTGACCACGTCTGCCAAGGCAATACCAAATGCGGATAAAATAGATGAATGACGATATAATACAATTTTGCTAATTCCCAAATTACGAGCAATACCACAGGCTAAAAAAATAAAACAGTAATGTTATTATTAGTAGTCATCTTTATTACTGAATTTTTTTTTATACCCTTTATTTTTGTAAAATTTTTTTACCATGTTGACCACCAGCGCCACCAAATACAGCTAAAACATGATTACTTGTATCATGTCCTTTTGCTTCAGTTAATGCACGAATAGGGCGACACATGGTTTCATTCGCTACTTTAATAAACCCATAAACAATTTCATCTAAAGACTTGGATTCTCCAGTTGTTGTATTAATTTCTTGGGCAAGTTGAGTGAATTTTTCTTTAACAATTTCTGCATCTAAACTTTCATTTTCATGAGGGCCAAATATTTTTGGGAAAAAGTCAGGTAACAATCTTCCTAAATATAAATTTGCATCAGATACAGCTAATGGACCACCTTTACGATAACAGGCAGGACCAGGATGAGCACCAGCACTCTAAAGAATATTATTGTTATTGTTATTATTGTTTACGTAAAAAATATAAATAAAAGGAAAAAGAAGAGGGTAAAATTCATCATTAGATAATTACATATTTATTTCATACTAATTATTTTACTTTAATCCTTCTCTTTTTTTTTTTAGATTTTTATTAAATATATTTACCTCAGGGCCAACAACAAACATACCATTTTTAAAAAATAACATAGAACCACCTCCAGCAGCGACCGTATTAATATCTAATTGAGGTGCTTGAATGGTAACTCCAGCTGTAGTAGTTTCAAAAACATGTTCAAAATGCCCATCATAACGCGATACATCTGTACTAGTACCACCCATATCAAAGCCAATAACAGGTGTACGGTCCAATTGAGATTCAAAACTAGTCAAAGCATATCCAACTACACCACCAGCAGGACCCGATAAAATAGCACGAAATCCAGAAAAATGATCAACAGGTACCAAACCACCATCACTTTGCATGAATTGAAGCTGCGTTGTTCCATTTTTAAATCCATCATCGAATCCACTTGTAAAGCCTTGAATGTATTTTTGGATACATGGTGTTAAATATGCGTCAGCTGTAGCTGAGGTACCACGTGGGACAATTTTTACCATTGGCATGATTTCGTGTGATAATGATATATGTTCAAATCCAATAGTCTTTGCTAATTCCCCAATTAGGCGTTCATGTTCTATTATTATTATTATTTAAATTGAGTAATAGTAATACAATAAAATGAGAGTAATATGAATAATCTTTAATCGATATGGCATATTTGTTTACTCTTAATATTACACTTTTTTTTTATTACCAGGAAAAGTATATGAATGCATCAAACATACAGCAATACTTTTAAAACCATCTTCATATAATTCTTGTAACTGCTTTTTAACTACTTCTAAATCTATTGATTTTTTTTATAAAAAATAATCATGAAAAGTAAAAGTTATAAGAATAATATTAGATGCATGATTTTAATTATTTTAAATAGATATTATTCTATATATTTATATATTATGTTTATATTACCAGGTTTGCGGTGTATTTTAATCCATTCTCCAGAAACACCTTGTACACATTGATCTTTAGGTAATGATTGTGGATCTATGATATCAGTAGCAGCAGCAGAATTTAAAATAGCTACCCTGAAATAGAATCATTTTAATAAATCTATATCACAGATTCATTTTTTTCCATTTTCCTATTTAATATCTCTGTTTTATATGTATATATTACCTTTCATCAACTTCTACAACAGATTGTTGAAGTACATCTGGTTTACTGATAGATAAATCAAAAATCTTTGGCCTTGACTGATTACCTAATTTATAAATAAAACATCAGATGATCTATCATTACTAATCGTTCTTTTATTATTTTATGATAATAATAATAATAATAATAATAAAACTGAATATATGTATAAATACTTTACCAATAATTAATAAATCCTTAAATCCTTTTGTAATTAGTAAAGCACATTTTTCACCTTTACGTTCTAATAAAGCATTAGTAGCTACAGTAGTTCCCATGCGTACGCTTACTATATATAAAAGAAAGTTATAGTAAAATAAAATAATAAAAAAGTGAAAGCGCGTGTTTAATATTATTATTATTATTATTTAAAAAAAAGCGTATTATTAGCCTTATTTATATAAATAGTATACTTACATAAAGCATCCGTAGGTACAGGTTGATTTCTCGGAAGCGATTGTTTAGTAGCCAATTCTAAAATACGACGTATACCTTCAGTTGGTGCATCTTTATAATTTGCAGGGTCTTCTGATAAAAGCTTTATTACAAATTCTTCATAGTCAGGTTGCCCAGGTGTACCACGAAATCCAATACAATCTGTAAAGGTACCTCCACGATCTATACATATGGTTAAATCTTTTTTTATTGTTGATTCCGATGCCATTTTTTATATATATTTATATATAATAAAAAAAAGAGTAAAGAGAAAGGGAAAAACTATTAAAAATTTAAACTTTAAGAATGAATGCGAACCGGGGATTTAAAATAACCTTTTAGTCTAAAATAATCATTTATTTTTTAAAAAAAATAACCATGGAAAATCCTATTATCTTTTTTAAAGAAGTGTAATCAATCCAAACTCAAATATAATATCATTTTCCTACCTATGCGATCAATATTTTTATTTTTTTTTAATAGGTTAGTTTTTAATACATTGTCGTAATATTATTAAACAGTTTTGGGTGTACGTAGGCTGTTCAATCCAATGTCTTTTTTTTTTAAAAAAAAATAGAATAATATAAAATAATCGGGTATGCCATTTCATTCCAACATAATTTTATAGTAAAAATCTAGGTATTCATTGATATAGAAGCTATATGTTTTTTTAGAGTAATTAAATTATCAATAATAATAGTAGTATCAATTTATTTTACGAGGCTCCACCATTTATGAGTTTTATTTTTATCATTTGTATTTTTTAAAGTGTTGAGCAAAGGCGAATACTAAGTATATGTTATTTATTTGGTGTCTACTTAATTTAAATCAGTTAAAGCATGATAAATTTTGGATACATTGATTTCCAAACACCGCACACAGATTCTAGTTTATCATTTTTTGTCTAACTTTATGTTGAACAGATCCGATTGGCCCATTTTTTTTTTTATCAGTTAGGCCTATGATACGTAAACAGATTCTATTTTACTTTTTTGCACTTCAAAAGGTTATATTATTAATATTATACTATATATCCATATTTTCATATTGTTTTCATTTAGGAAAAAAATGCATATATCAATTTGTAACTTTTGTTTTTATTTTATTATTAAACTGGCAAATTCTTTTTTTTTTCTACCAGTTTAAAAAAAAGATTTTTCTTTAAAAATAAGTGAAATAAAATTAAAAGAAAGAAGAGATTTGTATCATAAAATTTTAAATTCCGTCCTTTTTTTACCTTATATTGATTATTTTTTTTTCGACTCATCTTTTTTTTTTTCTTTCTTCTCTATACTTTTTTTTTTTAGAACTAAATAATAAAAATATGCCACACCTTGAATTACTTGCTACACTTGAAGGTTAGTAAATAAAATGATTTACAATTTGTAATTTTATTAGTCATATGAATTCATTATATAATATATATTATTTATTATTTATTATTTATATGAATGATAATAACTTTATCCTACTAACACTATTACTCTTACTATTATTCATATTATTATTTTTATTTATTAATATTATTATTACCTGTCAAATAGGACATCAAGATCGAGTGTGGCAAGCTTCTTGGCACCCTACTAAAACTATATTAGCTACTTGTTCTGGCGATAAAACAGTTCGTTTATGGACACCTATAACACATAATGATTTTACGCAATGGCAATGTATTAGTACTTTAGAAGGGGCCCATAAGAGAACGATTCGAAGTGTTGCTTGGTCTCCAAGTGGTAATGAGATGGCTACAGCAAGTTTTGATGCTACTACAGGCATATGGGAGCATGATAGTAGAGAAAATGATTGGGAATGTGTTGCTACATTAGAAGGGCATGAAAATGAAATCAAGTCAGTTGCTTGGTCTTCTACGGGAGCTTTATTGGCTACTTGTAGTAGAGATAAAAGTGTTTGGATTTGGGAAGGTAAACTATATAAACAAACAATTATATATATAGTAATAACAATAATATAATGAATATTATGATGATGATGATGATGGAAATAATGGTAATGTTAAAAGGACAATTGATATTTATTATTGTTATTGTTATTTAATTTCTTTTTACTAGTCGAGTCGGATAATGATTTTGAATGTCTTAGCGTATTACAAGAGCATAGTCAAGATGTAAAAATGGTAGTATGGCATCCTAAAAAAGAATTATTAGCATCAGCTAGCTATGATGACACCATTCGTATATGGGAAGAAGATGAAGATGACTGGCTTTGTACAGATATATTAAAAGGACATACTTCTACTGTATGGGGAATTGATTTTAATGCTGAAGGGGATCAATTGGGTAAGTTGATGAGTTCATAATAAAGTAAAAGAGAATGATGTATAGATGTAGGTATAGATATACTTATTTATATTATATTATATTATTATAACATATAATAGTATCTGGATCGGATGATCAAACATTACGTATATGGAAAAGATATCCAGCTAATAATTCAGAAGGTATTATATCAACTAATGGAGAAGCTGTATGGAAAACAATATGTACATTAACAGGACATCATGACCGATGTATTTATTCGGTATCATGGTCAAAAATCAATGGATACATAGCAAGTGCAAGTGGAGATAATTCGATACGTATTTTTGAAAAAGATAAAGAAGTATTAGATGACAATGCACCAACATGGAACCCTATTTCAACTATAAAAGATGCTCATGGTGTTCATGATATTAATGGAATTACTTGGTATCCAAATGAAACTCATAGTGACTGGTTAGCTTCTGTAGGGGATGATGGTATTGTACGTATTTGGCGTTTAGTACAAGATTAAATTTACATTTTTTGTCTATTTGTTTGTTTGTTTTTTTGATATTATTTATTTCCCTTACTCTTTTTAACTTGTACTATTTTTTTTTATATTACTATTATTATCATTATTATCATTATAATTATATTGTTATATATACATTTTATTTTATATATCTTTTTTTTTTTTTACAACACTTTATAAAAAAACAAAATAAAAATAAATATATAAATAAATAAAGGATAGATAGATATGTAGGATAATTAATTTTTATTTTGATATTCTAACCATAGCTGATTTAACCAACTCGATACTTCGTTATTTTTATTAATAATCCAATCTAAATCTTGGTCTGAGCCTTTAAATTTTGATTTTAATTTAGGTATAAATTTATCAGGATGATATTTTAATTGTTCTTGGCGCAGCTGTTTTTTGGATGACATAAAATGAGAAATAAATGATTTAACATTATCAAAAGAAATTGAATGATGGCTAACAGATGGCCAAGGAATATCCTTTTTCTTGGTAAGAGTAATAGTATTATCTTGTTGATTGAATTGATCCCATAAAAAACAATAATGCTGATAACTTTTTTCGTAGCGTTGTTTCTTTTCCAGCTCTAAAAATTGCTGATATCTTTGCCTTTCCTTTTCTTGTTCTTGCTTTAATTTTAATTTTGCTTGTTCTTTTTCTTTTTCTTTTTCTTCTTTTAATTTTCGAAGGTACTCTTTTTCTTTTATTTCTTTTGCGTATTTCTTTTGGTAAATACCTTCTTGTATATGTTGTCGGTATGCTTCGTCGGTCATGGAGTGTATATTATTATTATCGTTATTACTATAGTTTTGTCCTTCGTCATAAAAAGTATAAAAAGGATCTTGTTGATCATCTACCATGGCTTCGAATAATTTTTGCTGCCAAGCTTGATCTTCTTTTGATTTAGTTGCTTGAAGAGGAGGAATAGATTCATCTTGTTCTTCATAAATGGTAGGCGGAGAATAATGGTTTCTTTTACTTTTCTTCTTCTTTTTTTCCTTGTTTTTCTTTTTCTTTTCTTTTTCTTTTTTCTTGTATTTTAGCTTTGGCATGAAAAAAAAAAAAAAGGAAAAAAGAGCGGGAAAATTTTTATTTTTATTTTTTTTTGCTGAATCATTTTTTTTTTTAAAAAAAAAAATTAGAGCATGACCATTGAAGCATCTTTGACTAAATCCCGACCGAATTTTTTTTTTTAATATAAAAAAAAAAGACTCTGTGTTCCACCATTACTCGAATGTCAAATTAAACAAATCATAAAAAAAAAAGAGGAAACTTTTTTATGAAATCATTTTACATGAATACAAATATATCATTTTTAATATTTTTAAGTTGTCACATTTTTGATTTTTTTTTTTAATATTATTCTCTCACTAAGCGCTTAAGGTTTATTTCATTGGGTTTTTTTTTTTTTTGTGATTTCTCGTGAAATCCACGCGTTCAAAAAAAATCGGAGTTTGAGTGTCAAATGGGAACTTTTTTGTTATTTAAGGATCAAAGGAGCATAATAATAAGGAGGAGAGAGAGAAAAAAAAAGAATATTAGGCGGGCTTTTTCTTAGTTTACTGTCAACATGACCTTTCTTACTCTTGCTTCATTGTTATTAAAATATATTTATTTTTTGCCACCCAATTAATAAAAAGAATAATAATAAAAAGGGGAAAAGAGCGCGCAAAACGGAGGAAAAAAAGGCAAAGGAGAGAGGTTTGCAAGAGAAGGAGAGGGTTTGGGTTTGTTTTTTGGGTGTAAAAAAGCTGATTGATTGTGGTGAGAGTCTATGTTCCAAATAATAATAATAATAATAATAAAAAAGGGGGGAAGGGAAAAGAGTGATTTTGTGGAACATAAAGTGAGCCATTGTCCATTTGCATTGGTAATGTTTCAAAAAAATATAATAATAAATAATAATAATAATCATCATTTATTATCTTTTATTATAATTCATCATCACCCACTCTCACCATTGTCTCTCTCTCACTCTCTCTATCATCATTTCTCCTACTCGTTCATCTTAATATATATTTAACCTTGTCACTTTTTTTCATACTCCTTATTATTTGTTTTTTTTTTTTTTTCTTTGACTCCTTTCGTTCACGGGATTTAACTAAGCGTAGCCCTGCATTCTTTTTTTTTTTTTTTTTTTAAAAAAAAAAGAAGACTTTTTTAATCAATTATATTCTCTTTCTTCTTCCTTTCTTCTTTTTCCTATTTTTTAAAAAAAAGTACGTACACATAGTAAAAATATAAAAAAGAGTAATAATAAAAATGTATAATAAGAACAATAGCAATCATATAATAAAAAAATAAATAAATATAATAAAAAGAGAGTTAAAATTAATTAAATCCATTTTTATTTTATTTTATTTTTATATCTAAACTAGGAAAAAAAAATATATAATTTTTTTTTTTAACCTTCTTTCCTTTTTTTATTTATTTCCTTCTTCTTTCTCTCTTTCTTTCTCTCACTTCCTTTTTTTTTTTTTAAAAAAAAAAAAAAAGAAAAAAAGAAAAAATTATACCTAACCCATTGGTCACTATTGATGGATTAGTTTCCTATCATTCATTATCAACACATAACAGTAGCCTTTTTTTTTATTAAAAAAAGAACAACAAAGAAAAAAAATTACCGTTTTTTAATAAAATCGGTGGTAACGAGTTAACCTGCCATTATATATACATTCTCCAATACGTATATATAAATATTAACATATTCATATCATATCATTCTATTATTCAACAAGTATAAACAACAACAGTAGTTAATATTAATAATATATTATTCAGCATAAGTTTAGAATTTATTAAATCAATAACAACAATAACAACAATAACAAAAATATCATCTATATTGTTCACCTTTTTATTTTTTATATTTTTGATTAATAACCATTACCTTTAATTTAATTACACGTACCTATTACTTTTTTTTATTATTATTTACTATCTATGATTATGACTCAACACGAAGAACAACTCTCTTTACCTATTACACCTCCTAATGTATTATCTGGTAGTCGAGAAGCTGTAAAGAAAATATATTTTAATAGATATAAATAACACACACATACACACACACACACACATGTATATATAAGTTGACTCACTTTTTTTTTTTCTACATTCTATTTTTTTTTATGAATAGATGGAACCATTATATGAACAATTATTACAACAAGCATTTCCTGATAGTCACTCGGCGGTTCAATTTTGTCGTCATGCATGTGCGGAATTTGGTTTTACTGTTAAACAAGAAGCAAGTGCAAATAGAGTAAATACCTTAATTAAATTATTAAAAAAAAAAAAAAAATGTATAATAAAAATAAAAAAGATTAACCGGTACATGATTTAGAAAAGGAAAATCTTATATATTCTCCGCCTAATTATCTCTACGCTTTTATTTTATTTCATAGAATATTTATGTTTATTGTTCAAGAGAAGGATTGCCGGATTCGCAAAGAAAACCTAAATCAGCACCACAAAGAAAAAGACCTTCCAAAAGATGCGATTGTCGATGGCGAGTAGTTTTAACAGAAAATAGTCAAGGATTATGGGAATTTAGAAAAGCATCTAGCCCAACCGCCTATGAACATAATCATGAAATGATGGATCCTAAAGAAATGGTCAAATCTTGGCCCTCAGAAGTCAACACATTTATTATTCAATTAGCAAGACAAAGGATGCAAACACACGAAATTCGTGATTTTGTAAAACAACGATTCCCTAATATTACCTGGAATGAGAGAAGGTTTTATAATCGGTTAACAGAGGAAAGGAAGAGGATCAAACAAAGAGATGTGATGGAACGATCCCAACGGTTGCTATTTTTATCTGCAAAAATGTGTTCCCTGGTCGCTGCAAATGATGAATGGTCGATGAATGTAGAACATGAATTGACTCGCTTATGTGATACGTATGCTCAACTGAATCGCTTAAACCCGGATGTTGTTCCTTTAACAGATTTTAACGTAGATCAAATTACTGTGGATTTAGATCAATTTTTACAATCTTCTACCAATGTACAACAACCCCCTCCTGCTTATTTATTTGAAGAACATCGATCCTCTTTTTCTTCTGATGAAGAGTCTTCTTCAAGTATGATTAAAATGGAAATTGATGATCATACAATCCAATCCACTAATGGAATACCTCAACTTACTACTACTACTAATAATAATAATAACAATAATAACAATAATAACCCTGCCACTGCTACTACTAACGCAACAACAACAACCACAATAGCAGCAGTGTCAACTTCGTCTCAGCCTAAAAATTCAAATAAAAAACGAAAGTCCATTCTTTTAGACGATATATCTACCTGCTCTTCTCCACCATCTTCTCAACAACAAACCTCATCTCCTCCCTCTACAACATGGTCATCCACTATCACTCCACCAAAAGGAACCCACGTCGTTTATGTACCAGCTTATGCCTTATTTGTTCGATCTCATAATACAAGATCTAGTTCAGATACTTCTTCTACTTCCTCTTCATCACATCTTACGCATCGTAAATCTTTTCAACATGACATTACCTCTCCTTCTTCGCTAATGGATATATCGAGCCCTCATCCTCAACAAACTATGTCTTTCCATCCTCCTCACCCACACCATCACCACCACCACCATCATCATGATAACCCTTCATTTTATTCATTGGCTTCTCCCACTTCTCCTTCTTCTTCATCTGTCACTTCTCATTTTCAACATAGACCTCCTTCTTCTTCTTCCACTACTTCTACAATGAATCATCCTACTTCACCTCCATCTATGATTCATACTTCAACTACTAATGTCACAACACCTTCTCATTTTCAACCTTCTCCACCATCAGATCATCCTCCCCATTCATTTTATATGAAATCAACTTATCCACAACAACAACAACAACAGCCATCTTCCTCTTCATTAAACCAACCTCATTCTTTTAATGGCATGCCATTACAACAAGCTGCTCAAATTTATTCTATGCAATCATTTTCAAACTATTCACCTTCTTCCACTAACACAAATCTTTCAAATAATAATAATAATGCAAGTAACAACAACAGTAACAATAACAATAATAACAATAACAATGCAACCGATATGAATTTTGCTTTTGATCAAGCATCTTTATCTACAACTGATCCAACATCACCACCACAACCCCATTCCGCTACTTCCAATCAACGCCATCCCACTGATATGTATAGAACCATGATGGAATTTAATCCTAACCATCATCAGCATCCTTCATCACAACAACAAGATCCAAGATATATGTATTCAAATAATAATGGCACTAATAGTGGAGATGGAACTACAACTACAACATCAGAACCTATGAATCCCTCGTCTCATTATCGTCCTTCTTCTAATTCTTCAACTCATTCTGCTTCTCAACGGTTACAAACTGATCATCCGGATATGATGAATAGATTAATGATGGATCAAGCTTCTATGTCATAATTTTCTTTTATATTTTTATTTTATACTATATACATATTTATATGAAAGGCATTTATGAGAGAAAAAAAAAAAAAATTAAAATAAAGCTATAAGAAAAATAAAGAGATTTCTTTTAAAAGAGAATCATAAAAAATTTGAAAAATATATATATATAAAAAAAAGCTATATACATATATATTATTTTACTCTCATACTATTTTTAAACTTATTTTAATTACCAATTTATATATATATTATACTTATTATTTATTATTTATTATTTATTATTTATTACTTATTACTTTTTACTATTTTATATTTTATATCTTATCTTTATCTACATTTATTATTATTATTATTATATATATTTATTATCATGTATATTTTATACTTTATTCGTTTGAAAAATAAATAAATCAAAGAAATTAAAAAAATAATGATTTTTTTCCTTTTTTAAAAAATAATGATTTTTTTTTCCTTTATTTTTTTAAAAAAAAGGTACCATGTCACTTTGCCTCTATTTTTTTTTCGAGGGAGAGTATTTACTATTTTGAATCACAAGTACAAAAAATATAATATAATATTATATTATATATAAAAAGGAGGAGAAAGTATATCTCTTTTTTTTATTATTCATAAATTAAAGTGCATCTTTTTCATACTATTAATTAATTGAAAAAAAAAAAATAAGTACATATGAATATGCATCATTTTATTGTCTTTTTTTTTTTTTTTTTTTTTTTTTTTTTTTTTTGATACTTCGATTGGGATATGTTTTAAAATTGGTGATGACATTTTAGATCACTTGATATTATTTTTTTAACCTATCACATGTATTATTTTTATTACTATTTTATTTTTATATAATAAAGTTTATTTTTTATAAAATAAAATAAAATGGATTCAAAAAAAAAGTATAAAGTGGGAATATGGAAATATATATATATATATATATATATATATATATATATATCCAAAAATAAAAATAAAAAATGATGATGACTATTATTATTATAAATACTATTACGTACTATGTATTATTAAAAAAGAAAAAAAGAAAATTATATATGTATATAAATTAAGAAATTTGATATCTTGAAGTTGGACGAGATGGATATAAAGCATGATTTTCTGATAAAAGATGATTTGAATTAGCATGAATGTCATTTAAATGATGATGATGATGGTGGTGATGCTGTTGATGATGCAATAAAAATGAATTATGGTGGTTAACAGTGGATGTTGGATGATGGTGATGATGTGAAAGAGGAGGTGGAGGTGGAGGTGGATGATAAAAATTAAATGATGATAAAGATGTTGAAGAAGATGATTGTTGCTGTTGTAAACGGTCACATTTTTCAATTTCCAACCGAACCAACCGAACCAAACGAGCAAATTCCCCAACTACCAAAGCTCTATTAATCGTTAACCAACCTTCTAGTAAATCCACTAATAAAGCCCTTCTTATCATCCTTAAATGTCTTTCTTCTGTTAATAATTCACAAGCTCGTTGAACAGCACATTCCATATGACTTTCCCCTAATATTTTTCCAACAAATGCAGCACCCATTAAATCAAAGCATGCCGATATACTATGTAGAGTAAATATTAAAGAATTGGATTTGGATTTGGATTTGGATGAATAAAAAGATGATGGAGATGATGAAGATGACGATGATAAAGGATGTAAAGGATGAATAGAATTAAATGATGTAGTAGATGAAGTTATGGTGGGAATAGTAGTAGATGGTAATGGAATCATTAAATGATGGTGATGATGATTCGATGTTGAGGAGGAAGTGGAGGAAGAGATATAAGAAGAGGAATGGATATAACAAGCAGGACCAAAAATAAAGGAATAAAGGGAGGGAACAGAAGAAGATGATGGAGGTTGAGCTAATAACTTATACCCAGTATATTCTAAAAAGGCCTTGATATTATCAGCCAAAGTATAAGTGATTTCACGACAATAGGATTGGAAAGCAGCATCTAATCTTGTTAATAAACGGACCATCATGGCAGCCAAAGCACGATTATTAGAACTAGCATGGGTACAAGCCAAACGAACCGGTTGCCTTGATAGAGCAGCTACAAAAACAGCATGATGAAATATGACATCTACCGTAGCACGAATTCGATTCCGTATATCGATATCTTCGATAAGAACATATTTATGTTTATAAGAACTGATTCCTCGAATTATTCGCTGATGTAATCTTTCTTCTTTCATCATTAATTCATGGAATAATTTATTATCGTTAGAGGCTGAAGTTAATAATATATCATGATGGTGTTGTTGAGAAGGAATGGTAGTGGGTGTAGGTGTTATGTTGTTGTTACTATTGTTATTGTTATTTTGATTTGTTGTGGGTGCATCTTCTGATAAAAGAGAGTTGGTAGTAGTATTATTTTCTTCTAAAGAAATATCTTGATCTACTTGTTCAATATCTTCATCACTATTGTTATCATTATTTAAATCCAAATCCATGTCATCCTCTTCATCGTCTTCTTCTAACTCTTCCAATTCATCTTCGCCTTCATCGTCATCTGCTTGATCTTGATATTCTTGATTGCTATTATTATTATTATTATTATTATTGTTACTGTCTACTAAAGGTGGATTAGGTAATGTATCAGTAAATATAAGAGAAGAAGAAGGTGGAGATGGAGGTATTAAAGAAGGTGAAGTAGACATTAAATGATCATGTTGATTTAAATTTATATGCTGTTGGCCCATGTCCATGTCATCGTCGTCATCATCATCATCTTCTACTTCATCATCATCTTCATCGTCGCTTAGTTCCATATCCATGCTATTCTCATTTTCTAATAATAAAGAAGTAGTATGATGTGAAGAAGGTCTACTTCTATTTCTATTGTTTCTTGATGGTCGTTCAGTGATAGATAAAGCTGATGATCCAATTAATTCATTATGATGATTTATAGTGGAAGCATGAGAATGATCATAATCCGATAAAAAAGAGGAAGGCATTGTTGCTGTTGTTGTATTTAAAGAAGAAATAGAACCATGTCTTGTATGTAAAGATAATTGAAGAGAAAGTTGCTCTAAAGCAATTAAAGCCGCTCTACATTGTATTTTCATAATGGTATCTTGATTAAAAACTAAATCTATTTTCCATCTTTTTTGAATGGTATCAATAGCAAATTGCCGGCATTGCCTAGAAACTTGTAGTAAGCGCCAGACATCCCCAAGGTCCAAAAACTGTTTAAATATGTATAATACTAATTCATTAGGTAAACCTAACAAGTGTGGTGTATGATTCATTTATATAATATTAAGTCTAGTTTCCTTTTTTATTATTTATTTATAATTGTGTATAATATATAGATAGCTGGATGGATGTAAGTATATTATAACAGTAAAGCAATTAATAATAATAATAATAAGAATTAAAAATATATATATATATATAAAAAAAGGTATATAGAAAAATAAAAAAAAGTACAAGAAGAAAGAAGAAGAAAAAGAGAAAAAATCTTTTTCTTAAAAAATATTAATTTCATTCCCCTTTTTTTATATAAATATATATATAAAACTATTTTTCCCACTTTTATTTTCTTTCCCCTTTCTTTCAATATCACTCTCACTAAATCAATCAACTCACTCATTACTATTATTTATTTATTTATTTGTTATTATTTATTGTTATTACATATTTACACTTTTTCATACATATCACATCATTTATACTATACATATATATATGGTATAATATGATAAAAGATTCTTTTTTTTTACCATGAATAGAAGGTTATATATAGCAGGGATAAAATAGTATTAATGAAAAAAAAAAAAGGATGAAAGGGTGAGTGAGAAAGAAAAGAAAATAATATAAACTCCTTTTTTTATTTTTATTATTATTATTATTTTATTAATCTTTTTATTATAAGAATAACTTTTTGATTGATGATCATATATATATATATATTTATATATATACATATATTTTTATATACTTTCTTATTTAATCACATGCATTAATATTATTTAAAGCCCGGATCCTTTTTATTATTATTTGTATCAAAACGCGCCATCATCTTTCATTCTTTTATATATAAATAAATAAGAAAATAAAAAAATAAACACCATTAACAATAGTAATAATAATAATATTGATGGTAATAGTAATATTACTCTTTTATTTTGTTTTTTATAAATATAATATAATCAACTTTTTATTTTGAAGATCATGTGATCACATGATTACTTTTTTTTATTCTTTGTTTTTTCAAGCTGGGCATACACAATAATAATAATAATAATATTAATAATAATAATAATATTAATAATAAAAATTCATAATGGTGATGACGGTTTTTAAGCTTAACATTTCCTTTTATATGTTTTATACTTGTCTTTCTCCTCCCTTTCTTTCTCCTTCTAATAATTATAGTAATAAAAAAAAACACACATAAACATAGTATATTACAATAATATATAAAAAAGGGAGTTTCTATCACACATACACACACACACACACACACAAATATATATATATATATATATAAAAAAGACTTTTCAGGTACAATAATAATAATAATAAATTATATTAAAAACTTTATTTTTTACTTTTACACACACACACACATACACATATACATACACATAAATAAATATACACTTTATTCTATTCTATTTTTTTTTTTTTTTTTTTTCTATGGTTATGCTTTTTTTAACATAAAGTATTTTTTTCTTAAACTTGGGCTAGTCATATTAAACCCAACCTGATCCATTTCTTTAACAATCTGTTTTCCCAAATCCCATTGTTTTAAATGGATACATTCATCCATCAACATATGCCAAGTGTCTTTTGTAGGGTGAATATCGGCTTGTCGCATTCTTAAAAAACATGTCCAAGCATCTTGTAATCGATGGTGAAATAAGAAACCCGAAATTAAAAAGTGATAAGAGGCCCGATCTGGTTTGATCCCTTGACTAACCATGGTTTGAAACGTTTGCATGATTTTGATTAAATCCATCCCATTATCTGCATACCCTTGCATCATGTTTGTAAAAGTATGAATCGTTGGTTGTAAATGATACGGTGAGGATTGTAAAAGGTGATAAGTTTTTTCCATTTCTTGAATATTTTGATGTTTTACCCATTCATTTAATATAGCATTGAATGTATATATATTAGGATTAGTCATACCAAATCGTTTATTTAATGTGGTTAGTAATTCTATGGTGGAGCTTGGTTGTGTTTGTTCAAACATGGATGACATCATGGTGGTGAATGTAACTGTATCTGGTTCACATTGATAACGATACATGTCTTGAATAATTCCCATAGCTGAGAGATAATCCTTTTGTTCCATATAGCCTTTAAATAGGGTATTGAATGTCACTGTATCCGGTCGTATTCCACCACTACTATTATTATTATTATTATTATTATTATTATTTTGTTGTTGTTGCTGTTGTTGTTTGGCTAAAATTTGAAGATATAAATGACTAGCAGCTTTTAATTCGCGATTCATCACCAATCCATCAATCATAGTGTTCAAAATCACTTCATTGATTTGTAAAGTAGGATGTCGTTGAATTTCTTCAAAAGCTTGTAATGCCTTGTAAGATTTTCTTGCTTTAAAATAAACCTTAATTAACTGATTATAAATGACTTCATCAATGCTATGACCGGCTAAAATCATTTCTTTTACAACTTGTTCTGCCTTTTCCATTTGTCTTTTATGTGCATATAAAGTTAACATGGAACTACATATACTTGGGTTAGGTTTGATTTTATGTTGTTTCATTTCATCATAAAGAGCAAGACAGATTTGAGATTTATTTTGTTCCATAAAATATCGTATCAATAAACTATAAGTGTTGGTATCAAACACAAGTTCTTGTTGCTGTTGTTGGTTTTTCTTTAATGTTTCGTATAGCCATAAGGCATCGTCTACCGTCTTTTTTTCTCTTAATAAATGTTGTAAATTAGTATTAATGATTTTCGTATTCATCATGCCATAAGTTGTAATCCACTGCCGTCCAATCTCTATCACTTGTGCATCACGAGGGATACTACGATGCATCGTTCTTCCAAAATCACGTATATCTGGTATAATATCCCATTGTTCATACGCCTGTCGAATAAAAAGGGCCGCTTTTTCTTCTTGTTCTAATTTAATAAATGTAGCTAAAATGGCATTGAAGGACCCTATACTTAATCTTAATCCTTCCTCTTCTTTCTCTTTTTCTTTTAGTTGCTGCTGTTGTGTATGTCGTGGCTGAACAAATGCTTGATCATACATGGTTAAAATATCTTGATATTTTGCTTGATATAATTTTACTAAAAAATATTCATTGTATTCTAGTAAAGTCCATTCATGGCCCTTTTTTTTCATATCTTCCAATATATCTAATATACGATCTTCTGAACCCCAGGATTTATTTTTCCATAATATTGATCTTAGGGATATATAATCTTCTCTTGTAAAATCGGAATGATCTTGTACCGTTTTATATTGATGCCATAATTGATGTGCTATATTTTTATCTATTGTTTTATTATTTTTATTATTATTTAATAAGCTGTTTGCTGTTGCAATAGCTTGTCTATATTCTGTAATGGCTGGATCTACTGTTGTAATTGTATTGTTATTGTCATTATTATTATCATTATCTACAATGGTAGAAGTGGTAGTTGTGTTAGTAGTTGTTGTTTCTATTATTTTGCTTTGTGTACTATAATACAAGTGTTGATGGTGATGGTGGTGATTATGTTTTTTATTAAAAAGAGAGAAACTAGCATTATTATTATTTTTAACTGCTGTTCGTATTAATTCTTTTTGATATCCATTTTTTATTAAAGTTGCTATTCTAGGCTTTAATGCATATGACAGCTTTTGCATACCCAAAATAAATAAATATATATATATAAAAATGTATACAAAAAAAAAAGTAAAAGAGAAAAAAAAACAGCCACTTATTTAAAATTTCGGAGTTGTATTTTTAAGTATAAAATCAAAACGTACCTTTCATCGCTTTTTTCTCTTTTTCTTTCAATTCATTATTTTTACATATTTTTTATTGTAATATTATTATTTATTATTTATTAAAAATAAAAGTATAGAAATGAATTGATAAATTTATTTGTTGAATTAAATATCTTTAGTGTATTTCCCTTTTCGGAAAATGTTATAAAAAGGTATTTATTTAATACGGTAGTCGTTTAAACAAAGATTGGGTTTTCTTGGAAAAAACTAGAAATTATATCTTGTACTACTTTTACTATATACAAATAGAGCAAATACTAAAGTATTGTCAATATAATTCTACATAGGCATATACCCATTTTGATTTTTTAGTCCAAAAAAATAATATCAGTTTTAATTTTCACTTTTTTCTTCTTTCTTCACTTTTAATAATCAAGAAAAAAAGAAAGAAAGAAAAAATCACCAAACGACCTTTCGTTGTTCACTCTTGATTTATTATCTTGCTGCTTGGCTCGTTCCTGATACTGACATTTCTGCTCTGCTAAATGTGAAAATCAATTTGAAACTATAATATATATCATTTCATTTATGGACAATTGGTTGTTTATATAAATAATCAACGTACTTGTAATCTTTTTTCTTTCTTTATGTCTTTGGTATTCGTTTTGACTCATTTATACCTTTGCTGCCCCTTTCCTTTTATAACGATAAGTATATTTATTATTGTTTGTTATTATTAATATCATTCTTACTATATAAACCTGTATAATTTGTTATTATGTATTATTTTATAGATTTTTCAAAGCTTTATTTAATTTCTAATTTTATTTCATTTTTAATAACAAGCATTTGTACAAGATTTACGACCAACACCATAGTTCCCTAATTCTATGTATAAACTCAGTGCAAGATTTTTAAAACGCCGCTCTTTTCTCTAATTCTAATTCTCCCATTTTCAATTTTAATTTTAGACCTTTTCTTTACTTTTTAATATTAGATAGAAATCTATATATTTATATATGGAAAATATCTCATGTTCATCGACTATTTTTATACCACCATTATGGAAACAAAGAAGAAAGTTTATATTAGATACTTTAAAATATCATAAAATACAAAAAGTGAGTTGATAAAAAAAAAGTACTAAGAAAAAGATCAAAAATAATAAACAAGTTTTATTTACAATAAACCTTCCTTTCCTTGCTCCCTCTATTACTATCATTTATTTTGAACAAAAAAAAAAAAATAAAAAAAAAAAAAAAAAACTATAGGTAATAGATTATGGTTGTGGTGAAGGATCAGTCATGTCATACCTTATACCGACATCTGTGACCGATGATATTAACTTTACTCATTTAATAGGTTTGGATCTTGATAAAACCTTATTAATAGAACAAACTATTCCACATTGTGAACCATGGCCAATTGATTATCGCCAATTACGTGAAACTCCCTTAACAATTGATATTTACCATGGATCTGTAGATCGAAAAGATTCTCGAATCAAAAAATTAAATTGTGAAGCATTGGTCTGTACTGAAGTCATTGAACATTTATACCCTCATACACTACATCAAATGATTCCCATTGTCTTTGATTATTATAGCCCTTCCTTGGTGATTTTGACAACTCCTAACGGTGAATATAATCATTTTTTTCCTCAGCTTCGTTATGGTACCAAGGAAGCTTCGTTCAGGCATGATGATCATAAATTTGAATGGACGCGTTATGAGTTTGAATCATGGTAATATATACATATACATATATATATATATATATAAATTAAAATAAAAAGATAAAATAAAATGTGATTGAATAAATAAAAATAGAAAATGGATAAATAAATAAATAGACAGGCAAACAAATAATTAATTTCATACTTACATTATATATACATACATATATATATATAAATAGGTGTAAAAATATAGGACAGCAATATGGCTATCATATAGAATTTCATGGTGTTGGATTAATTGAAGGAAAAAAGGATCAATTACAATATGGACATTGTACACAAGCTTGTATATTTACTAAAAAAAAGGAAGAAAGCGATACCCAAAACAAAATAATAGAAGAAGAAAAAGAAGAAAAAAGTCATACATTATTGACACATATTGAATTTCCCTGTTATCAACCTAATCCATTATTAAAAGATGACGAGATTTTACAACAAGTTGAAACATATCTATCGGATCTGTGCCAAATTAAAACATTGCATCAATTGGAACAACGACAGCTGCATCAACACCAACATAACGATGTATTACTATTATCTTTACCATCATCATCAACCACCTCTATATCCTCCACTACTTCCTCAGCCATCTCCTCATCATCATCTACTTATCAAGATAATAATCAACATTATGCATATTCCATCTCAATGATAGATAAACAATTTGATGATATGATGAAACACATTAATGAGTCCAATCAATGGCATTATGACCCTACATCTTCCTTTTTATTATTAGATAATATTGAAGATCAGCGACAACAAATAAAAAAACAAAAACAAAAAGAAAAGAGTCAATGGACTTTTATACCTATGTCCATATCAATGGAAGCTGTTTGGTCAATTTTAACTGTACGACAACTATGTAAAACAAAACGTAGATTAGTGGAGATTTTAAATTTAAAAGAAAAGGATTATCAAGTCACGGGAAGTGATATTGTTGTACATAAATCGTTTAAAATAATACCTTGAAAACTTCATAAAAATAACTTAATAAAAAAGTCACCAGTTAAAAATAATGAAAAAATTTGACCTTTAAGAAAATAATATGATCTTAAATATACTTATATACCTATTTTATTCCTATGATGTTATTTAATGTCACACTTGTCTTTTTTTTTTTTTTTAAAAAAAAAAAAAAGCTGGGTAACAATTAAAAAAGAGAGAGTTCCTTGTGTCATTTTTCTAGAAATCATAGGGTGTTTTATAGGTCATGAGGTAATGATGAATATATTTTTTCACTTTGCACCACACACTCCCTCAACGAATTAAAGAAAAGAGGGTATGTGAAAGTGTTTTTTTTTTAAAAAAAAAAAAAACTAGTTTTTTTTTTAAAGCTTATTTATTTGTTTACATTAGTATTATTTTTTTTCGAGAACTAATCGGTTCCTTTTCGAAGCAAAAGATTTTATTTATTTTTTTTCAAAAAAATCGGTAAAGGATAAATTATTGTTTATGTCTCTTTTCTTCTTAAAAATAGATAGAATTCATTAAACTTATTAATAATCTTTGATTAATAATAATTAAGAAACCGTATACTATCAATGTTAAAAAAATAAAAATAAAAAAAAAAACGAACGCTCATCACTAGATCCCTAATGAAGTATAGTTTATTCTCTAGTCTAGGAGTAGGGTAAAAAAAAAAAAAAAAAAAAAAAAAAGAGTTGGAACCTTTTTTTTATTTTTAACTTCCAAGATCTTCTCCCTCAACTATTCTTTCATAGTACTTTTTTTTTTTTCTTAGTTGCATCTCGGTGTAACTAGGTTACCCCCCATGATAAACTTGACTTATTTTACCTTCTCACATATATCACGTTATTTTATTTTTTTAAGAGACTAATATATAAATAGGAGAGGTACACAAAAAAAAGTATTTAAAGGGCTTTTTAAAAAAGGCTGATACATTTTTCTCTCTCTCTTTTTCTCTTTCTCTCTATCTCTTTCTTTTTTTAATTCGTTTTTTTTATAAAATATATATATTTATATTATATATATATATATATATATAATATATAATATATAGTCATAATCATATTCATATACCCACAATAAAAAAAAATCGTCATTGCTATCATCATCATTTATTAAAAAAATATCGATCCAACAACACTAAAAATTATATAAATTAAAAGCATATAATGTCAACCATTTTATCATCCTCTTCTACCCGGGTTTATCAACCCCTTTTATCCAAATCCTTGATTACCAAAAAGAAAACCATGCCTGTTGCCAAATATTCATATCGTGCATGCCCTCTTTGTTCAGAACGATTATTGGTTCGAATCCATGGTACACTTGTTTATAAATGGATCAATTTGCATTTTTCTACAAAACATCATGAAAGTTTGCATATAGTAGTAAATTTACATGAAGGCTATTGAAATCCATCCTACCTACATATAATTATAATTATAATTATCATTTTTATTATGTATATTTTCTTTTTCTTTTTTCTTTTTAATTTTATTCTATTCCCCCATTTCCATTCCTTTTTTTAATCATTATTATAATCATTATTATTTATATATGCAACCATTATCTCTTTATGATTATTTTTTTCATATTCATCTTTTTTTATTTATTTATTTATATTATATATAACACATTATAATTTTATATATATATTTTTTTAAAAAAAAAAAAAGAAAAAAAAAACTTGTAAATACTTATTTAGTGTATTAAAAAAATAATAATCTTTAAAAACTTAATAAAAAATATCATTTAGCATTTTTTTTTTCCTCTTACCCCAAAAAAAAATTCTTTTTATAAAAAAAAAAAGCACTGGCCAAGACTTTTTAAACTTTCTATACACGTATTCTCCGAAAAAAAATTACAATATAGTAATGAAAAAGAATTTTTTAAATTGAGGTTACAATGATTTAAAAAAATTCTCAGGTACAAATCAAAAGTTTCCATTTTTGAGGAAAAAAAAAATACATCATAGGTTCCTTCTTATTTTTTTCTTTTTTTCCAAAAAAAAAAAAAAAGACGGGTTGTTATGGTAACCATTTATCAAGATGATACTAAAATAGTATGCATTTAAATGTTTATATATATATATATATATATTATTTTATTTTATTTTATTTATAGTTTAAATAACAATAGTAATAAAAATAATAAAATACAAAACGAAATATATATTCATCTTTCTAATCCTTCTCTTTCCTTTCCTCCTCATCCTTTTCTTCTTGGATACATTTTTGACATTGGCAAATAAAATGGTAATGATCCAATAAGCGTTGCCTACGTTCAAAGAAGGGCGTATCCACATTACCATAAGAAATACATAATTCCTCATTTAATTGAATGTCTCTTTTTGTATAAAAATGCATTTGATCCCCATGACGTAACTTGATTACATTGGCATGACATGAATGATTAAAATAAACAGCTGATGGATATATCCCATAACCTAATAATTCCAAATCATCTGTCACTGCATCTATCTCATTACCATTATTAGACTGTTGTTCCCATAATCCGAAACTATTAGCCATTTCCCTATAAAAAATGGACCGAAATAATTGCTGGAGTTTCTTTTTTTCTTTTTCTAATAAGGAAAATGTAGGAATAAGATCGATGAATGTCGATTGATGACGTTGTTGTTCTTGATGAAAAAGAGGTAAATATAGAGCGGTTTCGAAAAAATGATATAATTTAATATGTTGTTGTAAAAGAGGTGGTATTGATTGCCATGATAACGGTGCTGAGGATAAGGTTTGGATGGCAGGATGATGATGTCTAAAATAATTTAACTCATTATCTTGAATATTCCAGAGTTCATCAAAAGATACTTTATAATTGCTAGGTGTTTGTTTTTGTTGTTCAGAATAGTATTTTAATATACACGTTATAATAAGTCGACATAAGGTAAGATCACTTTTATCTATTTTACACTCTTCTTCAAGTTCTTCTTTAGGGGGTGAGATGGACCAAGCTTGATCAAGATAACGCTGTAATGAAATATCATCCTGATGAACATTAAAATCATAATAATCAGGCTGGTCCTTTTCCCCATCTTTAATTACTTCATCCTGCTGTTGGCATTTTATTAATGAGTAATATGATGAAGAAAAATATTCCAACCTATAAACACAAGTTAACCACCAATACCATTCAAAAGAGGTCATAGTTGATAGATAGGATTGTTTACATTGCTCAGAACAAAATAATATAGATCCAAGTGGTGATAAAAAGCTAAAACATGAAGATAAAGAAGGTACCTTTTTTCCCCTTTTCTTTTTCTTCATATTATTGTTATTACTGATATCTTTTTCATTATTACTAATATTTATCTGTTGTTGTTGTTGCCACCACGAAAATAGAGAGATAAAATCTTGATCATTTTGAATGGCTTTGATTTTTAATTTTTTTGGATAAGCAAAATGAAAACAATGAGTACAAGTTTCAGGCATCCATTCTTGATTAACCACGGTACTTAGAGGATAGGCAATATGAAGTAAAGTTCCTATCGGAATTACTTGGGTAGCAATATAACCTCTGCCTTTATTTTTTATTTCCTGTACTTTTATTAATGGTGGTAGTATTGATTGATCCTGATCGCCATAAAGTCTTAGTAATTCTACCCCTTTTGTAATGGTATCGATCATGTTGTAAGTATGATTTGAATATATATAAAAAGAGAGGAAAAAATGGTTTTTAATATAAAATAATATTTGCTAATAAAAATAAAAATAAAAAATAAATGATAAGACCTTTCAAAAAAAATTTTCAAATTTCAAGTCCAAAAAAGGAGGCGGAGAGTGAAATCGACTTCTTTGAAACAAACTAAGATTTCGCGAAAAGACGTGTTGCCTATATGGTAAAAACATGTGATCAATTGTATAGAAAATATAATATGATAAAATAGATGGCATCATATATTTCAATTTACTATTATTTTATTGATACTGTCTTATTAAGTATATTGTTTGTTTTCATTTAATTATTCGAACTTGTATGAATGATATAGTAAATGTAATGTAACAAATAAAAATAAAAAAAACGAGGAAGAATTTTTTCTCAATTACACCATTTTTTTTAAAAAAGAATAGGACAATTAATGCAAATTTAACCCATCCTTTACTTAAAATTAGCATGTGGATAGATTTAAATAAATCGAATTGGTTCTCATATCAGAATTATATAAAAAAAAAGATAATTATTCGGATTAATTGAAGTGAAAATGGGTAAAATGATATTTAATTTATTTTTTTTAGTAGTAAAATAGCTAATGTAAGTGAAGAATAAATAAGCCGCTTTCTATAAAATGGTTGATTTTTTCCAACGATTCATTTTTATTTAAATAAAAAAGAGAAGTTAAAGTTAATGAAATATAAACTTATATACGCATATTATTACAAAAAAAATGAAAGAGAATGGAAAAACTTAAACGAAAACTTGAAAAATAAATTATGAAAAACCGGATTAAAATGATTAAATAATAAAACAGGGATACAATTTTCCGGTATTAGATCAAAAAATCGGTTAAGACGAGCTTTTTTTTACATAATAATGGAAAAAGACAATCAATTGGAAAAATTAAAATAGTTGTAATTTTATTATTATATTATTAATATTATGATATTATTATTACTACACATTATTTTATTATATATTATTATTAGTGTATAGCATTATATGTTATTATAATAAATACGAAAAGAATAGTATAAATAAGTAAAATGATTATATAATAATGATATGGGTTAACGATTAAACCACCGATCGCATGAAAAAAAGGGTCGATTTCACTGAAAAAATAAAAAAAACTTTTTTATCTCTCTAATCGTCTCTCCGAGGTAATAGATTTTTTATTATGAATCTAGGATATAAACAATAATTATCATACTTTTTTTTTTTTAACCAATAAAATTAATATTCATTATATCATGGTAAATTAGTAATGGACTTGATCATAAAACTCATACATATACAAAGGAAAAAAAAAAAAAAAGGTATTCTTTAATCTCAATTTAATAATGATAAAAATGAGGGACCAAATAAAGTAAATACAAATAATTGGGTCTAGCTAAAACCCTTTTTTTATTATATATAAATATATTTTTTAATACCTGTCATATTTTTTTCTTTTTTTCTTTTCCTTTTATATTTTCTTTTCTTTTTCTTTTTTTTTTTTATCTTCATCGCCATATCTTCCTCTCTCTCTCTCTCTACATACATACATTTATACATATATATCATATCTACTTTTAATTTTTTTATATTTTCATATCTGAGTTTTTTATAAGATAAAAAAAATGCTCTTAATAACTGAAGCAGATCAATACTTGGGCTATTCCATTGCCTCTCATTTAGCAAGATATACATTTTTAAGAAACAAAATTCGACTTTTATGTAAAAATAAAAAAGCCTGTATCAATTTTGAAAAAAAGGGAATGGATGTGCGTATGGTAGACTATACCCATCCTCATCATTTATCTTTAGCCATGCGTGGGGTGGATTATATGATTTTGGCAGTAGGGCATGATAATAATCGAGTCCAAATTTCAAAACATCTTTGCCAAATGGCTGTTCAATCTGGCGTGAAATCTATCATTCTTCTTTCTCATGTTGGAGCTGTTTCCCATTTACATGAAAGTCTAAAACAATATGCTGAAATTGAAGAAGCTGTCATTAATACAGACTGCCAATGGACTATATTAAGGTAACTTGGTTTATTTATTTAATTATTTTTAAAAAAATTTTCATTATTTCTAATTTTTCTTTTTATATTTATTCTTTTATTAAATAGACCTGATTGGATTCATCAAAATTTTCATTTATGGGCTTCTTTTGTAGAAAAGAATCGTTATTTACCATTGCCTATATCCGAAGAAGTAGAATTTTGCCCTATTGATATTACTGATATTTGTAAAGTAATTGAACATTTAATTGTGAATCATCACCATGAAAATACCGATGGTCAAAAGGAATTTAAACAACAATTAGAAGATTACCATGTGGGTCAAATTTATACATTAACCGGATCACAAATTGTTCAACCTAAAAGCTTAGTTCAAATGTTGTCACAAGCGACTGGGTACACAAAATTAGAATATAAATGGACTCGGCCTATGGATTTGGCATATTATTTACAAGATTTAAAACGAGATATTTGGTTTGATGCTCGCTTAAAACAAGAAAATGCTCAAATATACCGTGATGAATTTGATGCTTTTGATTATCGTTCAAAAGCTTATTCAGCTCCAACTGGTAAAAAAAAAAAAGTTTTTCTTTTTTAAAATATAAAAAGACAACGTTCTCAATCTCATTATTATTATTATTACTATTATTACTGCTTTTTAGCTACTCAAATTCAAACCTTTTTAGATTACTTTGATTGGATTCAAAATACATCAAGTAGTATCTGCGTATCACATGCTCCTATGATCACTTCCCTTCCATGTCGTCCTTTAAGAAAGTTTTTCCAAGAAAATGCAAATACGTTCAAACCTCGAGTATAATCATTCTTTTTAATTTTGTTTTATCCATATTTTATTTTTACTTATTATTATTGTTTATAAATCAATCAGTATTACCTATTTATTATTCTTTAAAAAATAAAATAAAATATCCAAATCATGTGATTTAAAAAAAACTCAATCGTATTTTATTTAATCATCTAAAAACGGTAATGAATCCACAATATAGATTAAAGTTCATCCTTATTAAGCATTATATATTTATTTAATTAGCTTTTAATAGCTTAGTTTCATTTTTTATATATTTACGCATATATGTATTTATATATAAGAAATAAACATAAATATTTTTTAATTTGTCTAAAAAATAAAAATAAAAATGAAATAATAATAAAAACGTATGTACGAACAAAGAAAACAAAAATATATATTAAAAAAATTTACCACATGCCTTTTTTAGATATTGATCAATTCTATGCACTTTTGATACATATTTTTTGTGTAAGTATATACTTTTGATCTTTGAAACAGATTAAAAAGGATCAGTTTTATTTTATAGGTATGTTTCATTTTAGTACATATCCACCCTCTTTAGAAAGCAAGAATATTATTATTTTTGGCGCTGCGATTATTATTTTCAATTTAAACCATGTGACATGTGTTGTGATGTTCTGATGTCTTTCCTTATTATCTTTAATAAATTTATATATATATATACCGTATTAAGTATATGTGCATAATGGACCTGAATCCTTTAAAAATAAAGACATGTGTATTTATTGAAAGGAAATGAGAAAGGTGGATGGAATAACAAATAAAATAAAATGTAAAAAAAAAAAAAAAATATGCAAAAATTTATAGTTTTTTGATATGTTTTGTATGGTTTTATTAAAAATATTTAAGAAAAGAGTAACATTATTTAAACATCCAACTTCAATATATCATAAACTTTTTCATTACACTATTTAAATAAAATAATATAATGTTATATGATTAGTATCTATGTTTACTAGTATATAATTATTTCCATGATGGTTAATTCTTATATATATAACTACTACTTACTAGCATATTTTCTGGTCCAGTCTCGAGCACTAGATTCATATCGTGCACGGTCAGTCTTATAAATATGAGCAAGTTCAGGAACAAGTGGGTCTAAATAATAATAATGTTAATAAAGGAAGAAAAATAATAATGAATAATCAATCCTTTTTTTAACTTTTTCTTTTTTGTATATATCATCGTATTTAATAATTTACCATCTGGATTAGGATCAGTGAGTAGAGAGCAAACAGATAAAAGAACTATATAGAAACATAAAGAACATACGGAGTTTTAATATGAGTTAAAATATAAGGCAATTTTTTTTTGTTTGTTCATTTTTTTGAGTTATATGAGTGGTGGTGTGTGCCTTTTGAATTTTTTTACAAAATGAAGTGATCATTTTACAGACATGTATCATTTTTAATTATAATAATAAAAATTATAATGACCGACAATATCAATTCATCTTATAAGAAAAAATCCAAAATAGTGTAATTATTTTTTTAAAAAAATTTACCCTTGGAAATAGTAAGAGCAGGAGACCATTGATCTTTCAAAATATCAAGACAAATACTTCCGTTACTGTTAATATTAGGGTGGTAAATCTTAGTAGTGAAGTTAATCTATTTAAAAGAAAGAAAAAAAGAGAGTGGGTGATATTGATGGTTAGTATCCCCTTTCTATTTTAATAATTTTTCCACCCCCTTAGTACGAACGGGTATATTCTATTATTATTATTATTATTATTCCCGCAGCCAAGACATATTATAAATTTATAAATGTACATTTATATATGTATATATATATATAATATGATGATTTTTTTATTATTTTTATTATTATTATTATTATTATAGCTATTTACCTTTGGAGGTTTGAAAGGATAATCAGTTGGGAAGTGAATAGATAAAAAGAATACACCACCTTGATAAGGGCTATCAGACTATTCATACGAAAACGCAAAGTGTAAAAAATGTAAAAAAGAGTTTATATATTAGAAAAGTAGTCAATAAATATATACCTTTTAAAAATAGAAGAGAATAAACGATACTTACAGGACCCATGATGGTAGCTTGCCAGTGGAACATATCATCTCCAACAGGTCCAGCAGAACAAGATGATGGGGGATCTCTTTGGAGATCTTGTAATTCCTATCATAAAAGAAATATATATAAAAATAGAAAAATAGAAAAAAAAAAAAAATAAGAAAACTGTCTTGTAAAAAATAGCATAGCTTTTATATATTTGATCAATAACAATAGAATATTTCTATAGATCTTTTCATAAAAATAATAATTAATCCTTTTTTTTATTTATATGTAAATGATATTTATTTTATCTATAAACGATTATGTTTATTTATTCTTTTTCCCATATATATATATTTTATAAATAAATGAATATCATCTCTCTCTTACTCTCTTTGTTCCCCTCACCTCTCTAATCAGTTTTACAATTTTTTTATTTATATTTTAAAATAACATATATATATACATATATATATGTACGTATGTATGTATAAGGAGAAGAAAAAATATAGATGGAATGAATGTTTACCTTACTAATACGTTTCATAGCCATTTTTGATTATTAATTACTTAGTTGTGGTTCTAAAAAAAAGTTAAAAAATTGAAAAAAGAAAAAAAAGAGAGGGAAAGAGAAAAAAAAAAGAAAAAGAAAAAATTGGCTGCTCTTATTTTTTCTCTAAGTTTAACTGATGTCACCTAATTTAAATTCCGTCGAAATTTTAATTCTAAGTGGTTCAATTTTTTTTGGAAGTATTATTTTCCCTTTCCTTTCGTTTTTTTCTTCCTTATACTTCATAGATATAAATATATATGTATATATTTATATATATTTGTATAAATATATAAGTTACATGGAGAGTATACCTATAACACCACCTTTATTATCTGATTTTAAAGTCACAAAATTATTTAAAGATAATAAACGTCCTTTGATATCCTTATCCTTCGATGATACTGGTGAATATTGTGTGACCGTAGGTGAAGACGAAAGTTTAAGCATATACAATTGTAAAACTGGAACGTAAGTATTAAAGTACTGATAAATAATTTATAAAAAAAAATAGAAAGGAAAGACAGTGAATATTAATATTAATATTAATATTAATATTAACACTAATATTTTTTTCTTTTACTCATTTACTCTAGATTAAAAACAACTGTATTTAGCAAAAAATATGGCGTTGGAATAGCTCGTTTTACTCACCAACCGAATAACGTCATATACACTTCAACAAAAGAGGATGGTAATACTATAATAGAATAGCAATAAATTTAAAGAAATAATGGTAAAATTAAAATAGTTTGGCTCATAATATATTTATATTTGTGTATTTATAGATACCTTACGCTATCTTTCATTACATGACAATAAATTTATTAGATATTTTAGAGGACATAAAAATAGGTAATAGAAAATATGTTTATTATTATTATTTAAAAAAAAGTAATTTCCCTTATCGGTTATCTTATTTTATTTAATTTTTAATTATTAAAACAATGCTTTTTTTATTTACGTTTTAATAGAGTTATATCTTTAGAAATGTCACCTGCAAATGACATTTTTATTTCAGCATCATTGGATGGGACGGTGAGAATATGGGATCTTCGATCATCAACTTGTAAAGGATTAATTAATATAACAGGCCGGCCTATTATTGGAATTGATCCAAGCGGTTTAGTATTTGGTGTTGGTACAGATTCAAGAGTTATTCGATTATATGATTTAAGTTCTTTTGAGTCGGTAAGTTTTTTTCTAAAAAAAAGGAAAAGAATAAAAAAAATAACACGGTAAATTGAAAATTTGCTTTGTTAAATATATATATATATATATATGTAATAGGGACCGTTTTCTACCTGGACTGTAGATGATCCACAACTTCCTTACGATATGCCCCAATGGACAAGCATGAAATTTACGAACGATGGAAAACATATATTATTAACAACCGCGGGCAATGTACATTATTTATTAGATGCCTATGAAGGAACTATTAAACAGCGATTACTTGGAGTCGAATTATCAATCAACCCTTATAATTCTGGGGAAGAAGTATGTTTAACACCAGATGGTCGGTTTGCTTTAACGGGAGGGCAAGATGGGATGGTAAAAATATGGGATCTTCAGAATGATCAATTAAATAATCCAATGATGGCTAGTTTAAAATCACCTCATGGTACTCAAGGTATTAATATCCTTGGCTTCAATCCTACTTTTATGATGATGGCGACAGGTGGAAATGAATTGGTAAATACAGTGATGTATATAAATAAAAAGGAAGGAAAGGAAAGATGTCTATATATGAGAGAAAAAAAAACATTATAAACGATAAATAGTTCCCCAGTATTATGGTTTTTTTTTTAAAAAAAGATCATATTTATTCAAAGCTATGAAATACTGGTTTATCATTATCGAAGATTCATTTAATAATTACTCTTTATATATTATATCTTCCTATTTCTCTTCTGTCCTCTTTTTCTCTATATATATGTGAAATATTATTATAAAACTAATTGTCTTCTACTCTTGATATTTACTTATAGGCATTTTGGCAACCAAACCCACTAAGTAACAATAACTCTTAGTTTACGGAAAATAAAAATTTATAGAGTTTGAAAATAGCCAATTAAAAATCAACATACTGAATTTTAAATTTTTGTACGTGTTTTTTTTACTTTTTTCTTCTCTTTTCTCTTATTTTTTTTATTATTACTATTATTCTTTTCATCGTATATAATATATTCATTTTATATTTTATTTTTACAGCTACATCATAAATAATAATAATAATAAAAAATGTCATTATATTCAAAGTTATTTATAATAATATCAGTAACTATATGTACAGTATTTGGCGCTGGAGTAGATGATATATTTGAAGTACAACCTGAAATACATCACCAATTTAGACCATCAGAACGTATGCCTTCACCCTCCTTCTCAAAGTTATTTTCTCTTTTAACTTTATCTCCTTGGCTTTTACTTGTTGTTGGAGTAAATAAATAAAATATGAGTAGATAATCAATAATAATTTCGTTCTTAAATATATATATACATTTAACTTCGTATTTTTAACCAGTTTTATTCGCTATTTATTTATATTTATATTAATATTAATAGTGGTTGTCAGTTGGCGCTACACCCAAGTCTATTGTATCTGGATTAACAAGTCAACGTGGTATTTGGATTTTATCATTTGTTGGATCATTATTCACCACTGAATATATATTTTATTTATATTGGACACGTTGGAATATTTTTGAAACTATGACTTATGTTGGTATTTGGAGTCTTGTTTTATTTGTTACTGGCCAACGTGCTCTTACCTCTGTTCAACTTTATCGACTAGCTAATACTAAAAAATAATTAAATATATTCTATTTTATATTTTCCCAAATAAAGGACAAAAAAAATCATCGCTAGTTATTGCCACCACTATGGAAGAAAAAAAAATTAAATATTAAATTAGAAATACATATAATATAATAATATAATAAAAAAGGTACTAAAATATTAAGATTTAATAACAAAAAAACAATGGATTAAATATCACATTTTATTATTTTATAATTATATGTATAATATTTTATGACTATTAATGTACATGTACTCATTTTATTTTGTTTCTTTCTAATAATTATACATTAATTTTTTATTTCGAGTTTTATTATTATATATTTTTAAAGTGTGTAAAAAAAAAGTACATATAGAAAAAAAAATACTGTATTATAATAAATCTTTTAAAGGAAATATTTAATGTTCTTCATTTTCACAGTGAGTTTGATAGGCAGCTTCATCCATTAAATTATCTAATTCTTCAACATTAGATAATTTAATCTTAGCTAACCAACCTATATAATAAAATCAAATAAAAATCAAATACAATATAAAATTTAGTTCAAAGGTTTTTTTTATGTTTATTTTTTATTTTTTATTCTAAAGTTACCATCTTCTTCAGGACTGGAATTGATTAAAGTAGGTTCACCTTCAAGAGCACCGTTAACATCTACAACTTCACCACTAACAGGAGAAATAATATCACTAGCGGCTTTAACAGATTCAACAGCACCAATTTGATCTAATGTGTATTAAAATAAAACAAAATATAAAATGAATCATTCACTTTTCCTTTTTTTTTTATTTCAATCTCTTTTCTTTTTAATTTTTTTTTAGATGTATCCATCATTATATTTTATTTTTACCATCTTGTGAAACTTGATCACCAACAGTAGGACTTTCTATGAAGACAACATCACCAAGTGCTTTTTGAGCAAAATCAGTAATACCAATAGTACCAACACCATTATCAATAGATACCCATTCATGATCTTTAGTATATTTCTTGGCTATTAAAATAATAGAAAAGAAAAAAATGAAAAAAATAAATATACTACCCTTCTATCATTATTAATATTATATATGTATATATATATAATCTTTTTATTACTACCACTCACTTGCATAACCACGATAAATAGATAAAGTAGCAACCTTATTTAAAGGAGCATAAGAACGAATAAGGCGAGAAGATAAAACGCGAAGAGACATGTTATTGTTGAAAGGTATATATATATATAAGTGTTATAGAATTGATACAAATAAAAGAAAGAAAGAAAGAAAGAAAGAAACAAAGAAAAAAATGTTTTTATATTAATAAAAAAAATTTAACTCTTAATTTTTTTTATATATCTTCCACCGAGTAAATTCGAATGAATCAATAAAAAAAACTTCTGTGTTTTAAAAAAAAAAACTATGTATAAAATGCCAAATATGGTTTTTGATATTCCCTTAAAATAATTATATTTTTCTATGTTAAAATTATAAATTTATTTTATTTTATTTTTTAAATAAAATTGTTATATTTTTTTAAAATAAAGAGAAAAAAATGATATACTTGTATAAATTAATAAAAAATTTATTCGTATTATCAGGCTTGATTGGTTTATTTTGCTATTAAAAAAAATGAATACGAAAAAAAAAAAATCAATGAAAATGATAATGATATTTATATTTATGAATGATTATACTATTTTATTACCATATTGTAAGTCCCATGAATTATAAATTTGACGGCGTTGAACTTCAGGAACAGATAAACCAGGAGTACCATAAGTAATAGGAGCCATAAAGATAAACATTGATAATTGACAAACCAAGATGGTGGTAAAAACTATATAAGACACAGTATTTGGATGGGCTTGTAAATAAGTAGAAACACTTGTATAACGATGACGTTTTGCTTCTTTGTTTCGGTTCATGTCAGAAATAGGCGAATCAAGCCCATCCACGAACATAAATTGAAGTATAGCTCCCAATAACATATAATTACAAACAGCTGCTGGCAAGTAATGATGTAAAAAGAGTACTCTTCCCATAATAAAGAAAGGTAAATAGTGAAACACCCACAACAAGATAAAGAATCCACCATTATAAATAAATCGTTGTCGTACAGCTATTCATGTATTAAAATAAAATAAAATAAATACATGTTTATGTATGTATAAGTACGTATATATGCTTATATTTATTATTATGTTTATTAACTTACGTCCATCAATAGGTTCAATGCCTCTGTGTCTAGCAAGTATGTCAGCTAATAATACACCAAGATAAACCAATACACTAGCAATACCAAGATACCAGCCAATAATGTTACCAGTTAAATAGATTTGTTCCCTAGTATCGTCATTAGACCAATAAGAAATACCTCGAACCATGAAGGGCCATGAAATAGGTGATGATTGATAGGGATGTGGTTTAGTGAGACCTGAATTATGACTTAACATTCTGCCTTGGAGTTCCAAAAATTTACGTATAAATATCAATGATGTAACTTCTTGTTTTTTGTTCATATTAATTTCAGTAGCTATTTTTTTAAAAAAATAATAATAAAATAATATATATATCAATAAATTTATTTTATTTCTTTATAATTATTATTATTATTATTATTATTATTATTGTTATTAATATATATATATTTATATATATGCATAGATTACCGTTTAATCCTTGGATTTCTTGTGCTACCCAGTAGTTGCTTCTCTCGTTGAGATTCTTATTACCATTCACATCTTGTAAATTCAATGCCCATTCGGGTAACTCTTTATCTTGTGTCCATATTGCTACTTTAGTATCCATATGTAATAATTTAAAAGGTGTCATATGTGTTTGCCATGTATCACCATTACTATTATCTTCAAAAGTGATTTTAAATAATGTTTCATTATATCGTTCTTCAGGCCCAACGGTGGTAACCTCTTCATTTGTTGAAAGCAAAGGTGATGCTACATCATGAGTTAAAAGAATAGTTCCAGTACCAATATGTTCTAACCGGATGATATCTTCGTTATTCACTTTTACTTTATTTTCAGGATCTTCTTCAATATCTTTTGTAGGTAAAACTCGCCACCAACTATTGTCATCAGCTTCTTTAATCCCAACAACTTGTTGTCCTATGAATTCCATATTTTCATAATAAAAATATATATATATTTATTATAAACATCTATAATTTTCATTTAATCCTTTCCTCTTTATTACTAGTAATTATTATTTTTAGAAAAATAAAAAAAAAACTTACCAGCACTACTGATGCGCCCATCGTCGTAACGAAGAGGATAGTGTAAATCATGGGAATGGAGGAATACTTCTGTATCTTTATGCATTATAGTAATATTATCGTAATAATGGATATCTATAAAATTATTAAGTAAAAAGTATGAGCTATCAATATTAAACATAACCGCGAACACACACAAATATATATATATATATTAAAAATATAAATAATAAATAATGCAAATATTTTTTTTACCTAAAGATTTCATTTTAGTAGCACTATTTTTTAAAGTTGCTTGGAAATGAGAAGACATGAAGGAATCACCAGGTCCTGATTCATTTAAAATAGCAAAATGAATATAAAACCAAAACATATAGACGAATATAGGAATAATAATCAAAGCAATAGCACGTGCATGGAAATGTCTCCAAAAGTGGTTCTATAAGAAAAAAAGATTAAAATATATTTTTATGTCAATATCCTTTATATTAATATATATGTATTTATTACCATATCTAATCCACGACGAATATCAAGTAATGCCCACAAATCGACTAACACACAGATACCAATAACAGCTACTAAAAGGAGTCCAACCATCTTTACACTAATCAATTAAAAAAACTCAATTCAATTCACTAAATCCATCTTTTTATGTGCCTGAATATACTTAAATATGATTTCTTTTATCCTTCTTTTATTTTTTCAAGTATATATATATTAAATATAATATAATTTACCTAAGAGTAAGAGCCATATTAACACCTGTAGATAATAACCAAATCCACCACCCTCTAGAAAACTCCCTATTGAAAGAATGAAAAAAAAAAAAAAGTAAATAAGTTATCCTTTTTCTATATTACAATAATATGCATAAATATTTTAAATATATAGACATGAACTTACTGATATCTTAATTTTCTAAATCGAATATATGAATATACAGTTAACAGCATGAAAAATATCAACATACTATCAAGCATAATTAATCTGTGTTGGCCCACTAAGGCAGTATCAAAGACTAGCAATAAAGCTGTTAAAGCACAGATAGCAATAGTGTAACCAGATTGTTTCATGATAGAATATACTAAACATACACATAGCACATTAAGTGTTGCAGGTAAAGAACGTAAAGGAATATATGGTACTTTATTTTCAATATAATCATCACCAATATTTGCAAAATCAAAATGACCATCGTAACCAATAATATACCCAACAGCAGCTATCATGAGTTTGGCAAGAGGTGGATGAACATCAAAAAAATAGGTACGACGTAAGTAATATCCAGCAAACTTTCCAAAATGAACTTCATCAAATCTACAATAAAATAAAATAAGTAAATATATGTATATACCTTTTTTACTATTTAATAAAATCGTCGATGGTTTTATTCGCTTACACAACTTGGGCAGGATACCATATTTTATAAAAAGAAACAAAAGCACTTAAGGCTCCAATAAGAAATAAAGCGACGCGATGCGCATTAGCAAATTTCTGTTTATGACGAATTTGTAGACTATTAACCTATATATATATATATATATATATATGTATAGGAAATTTGATTTTATTAATAAAAGTAATTGTAATAATAAAATATAACAAAAAGATATATTTATGGATTGTTGTCATACTTTTTTAGAATCTAATTTAGGGCTGGATATATGAGCTGAACCTTTTTCATCAGCTTGTTGTCGACGATGCCTTAAAGAGTGATCCACCATTACCTCTACTTTTACTTTTATTTATTTTTTAAAAAATAAAATAAAATAAAACACAAATGGAAATAATCGTCTAAAAAAAGGGTGATAAAAGAAAAGGAATATTTAAAAAATTGTCAACTGAGTTTTAAGCATGCTTCATTAATTTTTTTCCATTTTACTATTTTTAACCCAAAATTATATATACAATATCTGTGCCTTGACACTCTACCAGACTCAAAAAAAATCCCTGACGGATTTTGAAATGTTGTAAGTTTGGTTTTTTTATTAATAAAAATGATAAAATACTTGAAAAAAAATACAAAAAATACCGTGGTATACTTCCTCTCAGACTCATCTGTGCCTAATTTTTTGGGTCATACAAATCAAAATCAACGAAAATACTTTTATTAATTTTTATTGGTCGTTTTTGCATAATAATTCAATTTTTTTTAATAAAAAAAGTAATAACCCAATGTATTTACTCTTCCTTTTACTTGATTTGTACATTTTTTAAACAATTTATCATAAACAGATCATCAGAATAAGAAGATACTCTCAATGAGCAATCTACCAATGACAATAATCAAAATACTCAAATAGTGATCAATCAAAATGAAGTCGTGTTTCGCAACATGGATATGAATAGAGAAGATATGTCCATTAATAGTCAAAAGATTACTGCTCAACAATTTGAAAACTGTCCTGAAAATACAAGAATACCATACCTACCCAAACAAAAAGAATAGAAGGTGAGTACTTTTTTTAAATAAATGCCATTATCATCACAATAATAATAGCAATATATATATACTATGCTATAGTATACTATAGGAATGGTATGTAAATAAAAATTGCACTGAAATTGTTTATGATGAAAAGTTAAGCTATTTTTTAAAAGATCATTTTTTGAGACGCAGAAGAAAACTTAAAAGAAATGAAGATGGAATAGCTATTTCATTAAGTAAAAAAACTATACTTGTCTTTACTATAGCAATGCTAAATCTCTATAATATACAACAAAGTGTAAATATAATGGTAACCCTCCGACTCGTGGTCTATTAATGAAAGTCGTATTAAATAATCTAAATAGTGCTACGCAATATGGTGTTAAACAAGATTTAGCTGATCCTAGTTTCCTAAATTTGCTATCTGAGTTGCGCATTATTTTTCTTCAAGTGATAATTATATATATATTAAAAAAAATTAATAGTTTTATCAGAATTGGATTCAGCAATGAAAACAGGATTTGAACTATTAGATTCTAATTTAAAAACATTACAGCAGCCCCAGCAAATAAAAGTACAAAAATTACAAAGAACACAATAGAGTTTTTCAGAATTTTTTGCATTTGGAGATATTTATTTTAATCCTTAAAATTCATCAACTCTTCTTTCTCTTTATTTTTAAAAACTCTTGTTTTCCCGCTCTTAACTCTTTCTATTTTTAACCCTGTTCTTTTATTTTTTCTAATTCTGTTCCTCTTTTTATTCTGTTCTTTTTTTAAAAAAAAACTTCCACTTTTTTTAATCTCTTATTTTAAAAAAATTCATGTATAAAATAATAATAAAAAGTAGTATTTAGATAATTAAAATAGTAATTTTCTATTAAAATAATAAAAATATTTACTTATGTTTAGTCTTATTGATATAAATAATAAGTTCTAAAATTTGAAAATTCTAAAAAAAAACCACGGATTTTTTCTCATCTAACTGAAGACAAAAAAAAATAAAAAAAACAGGGCATTTCTTTCACGTCTCAACTCCAGCAAAATTATTAAAAAGTCGAAGATCGAGGCAGGGCTTTTCACGGAGGAAACACCCTCGCAGTAAATTTTTATAGAGTTATATTCATATTATTTTTGCTTTTATATTAACTTGTTTCAATAAAATGCATATTCGTATTTATTATTTAATTAATTTTAATAATCGTTAACTTCAGTAAAAGCCATATCCCAAAACTTAACTTCCAATTGAAGTGTTTCCTGGTAAACTTTTTCAAAACTTTTCAATCGAAGTGGGTCAGAGATATTTAAGGCATTCACTAAATTAGCACATTCATCTACAAATTCCTTAAATTCATCCAGTGTCCAATTATTTATCAATTCTTGAATAGTAGCAACATGAATAGGATCAATCGTTGTTGTATTTTCTTTTCCATTTTCCTTTTGTTGCTGTACTATCGATTTAGCAAAAGTCCACGCGTCCAAAAACACTTTTTCCATTGCCCATAATAAAACGAGAGCTTCCCCTAAATCATATCCACTTGTACTAGCTACCTTTTGTTGAAAATCTGTATAACGTCTTGTCCACTGTTTCATTTCCACTTTATCAAAAGAAGTATAAGGTGCTCGTGATAACAACTCGGAAAAAAACTGACATTCGCGAAAAACGTTGGAGACTGCAAAAGATAAAAGCTTAAATATACGCTGTGAATGATTTTCAGTATAGTCTGGATTGTTATCACCTAATTCTCTTGATTCATTAAATAGTGCTACGCGAGACATCATAATGCCCATCATTTTAGTATATCCATTTGTATAATATCTATCTTGATATATCCATTGCTGTAAAGATTTAGGTTCAATAGTATAAGTTCCCATTTTTTCTAAAAAACTGTGTTTAGTTGCTTTTTCATATACATCTTTGTCAAGTGAAAGGAGATGTTCAGTTAGTAAAACCATAATATCTGCTGTTTTTTCTTTTAAAAAAAGAGGAAAAGGTATAAAAATAGCTTGGTTAAAAAAAAAAAAACTTAAATATAGGAGATTTAATTTTTGTAATATCAAAAAAGGATATAAATTTTTATTTACAAAAAGAATCTTTTAACTTATTTAAATTACTATTGTATTAAAATCTAAATGACTAAGTTTTCATCCGCCCATAATTTAAATGTTCTATCAAAACCAGTTGATGCAATAAATTTTCCATCTAATTAAAATAATATATATATATAAAAATTGACAAAAATTAGCGAGAGATAATCTTTATATACAATTATATACGTATTATTGTCTATAATTAATTTTCATTTACCTTTTGAGATATCTACACCCATTACTTTTCCTTCATGACCTTCTAAATTTTTAATTAATCGATAATCGTCAGCTGACCATAATTTTACACATCCATCATATCCTACAGTTGTTAAATATGTTCCATAAATCAATGTTGCCTCTGGATCATCCGGTGCCACTGGTGATACTCCATGTGCAAATTTGACATCTGATACTAAAGATTGATGTGCTGATATTGTATATATATTTCTTAATGCTCGAATGTCCCAAATTTTAACAGTGTTATCCCCACTAGCTGATGCAAGATGATATCTATTATATATATACACGATATGTTATATTAGCACAAGTTATCATTACCATTATTATTATATTTAAATAAACAAATGCATAGTTCTCAACTAACCCGTTTGGTGACCAATCTAATCCAACAATTTCTTTAATATGACCTTGTAATGCCATAGCTGATCTTCCAGTTCTTAAATCCCATAAACGTCCAATTGCATCCAATCCACTATATAATTTTAAAAGTAATTTATATATAAATCAATACACTCATTTTTATATAAATAAAAAATAAAATAGATATATTGACTTACCCTGTTGCAACAAGACTTCCATCGCATTGAAAAGCTATAGAATAGACTTCTTTGGCATGACCTTCCTGTAATAATAATTCTTCTGTATTTTCTACATCCCATAATCTCCAAGAACCATCAAAACCTGCACTACCAATGTATTTACCAGATGGATGAAATCCAATTCGAGCCACACGTCCAACATGTCCTTCTAAACTTGCTATAGGATTTGTACTTTTTGTAAATAAAAAAATAAATATAATAAATATATTAATTTTGGTATATATAATAATTATAATAATATCTCTTTTTTTTTTTTTAATAAATATTACTATTATAATTTACCTTTCAAGATTCCATAATTTTATGATTCCTTCAGCACCACTTGTTGCAAAATTAGCAGCTTGTTTATCTAAAGTAAGAGTTGCTTCTGGATGAAATGCAACACCACCTACACGCTGTGTATGTCCAGATAAAGTTGAAACTAGCTCACATTGAGGTACAGACCATAATTTACATCCACCAGACCATGACCCAGTTAGCAATAGTTTAGAATCAGGAGAAAATGCACATTGCGCTATAGGTCGTTCATCGGCTATTTGAGTCGACCAACCAGAATAGTTCTTTTTTTTAAAAATAAATAAAAAATTAATAGTATGATTAGTATTTTAAAGAATTAGTATATTGTACCTGTATATGCGTATATGTACATATTTATGTATATTGTATTACTCTAAGTTTTCCTTGAAGTTCCTTTCTTCCCATCTTAAGTTGTGATAATGGAACTTCTGATTCAGATTTTTGTCTCTCTATTCTTTTTTTTGCTCTAATTCATTAAAAATTAAATAAATTGTTTAATTAATGTTTCATCGATACATATTTAATTAATTAGTTTTATATATAAGAATATATACTTTGGTAATGAATATGTTGTGATCCATTGTCGAGCTTCTAACAAACTCTGGCTTCCAGGTGTAAAAAATTCTTCTTCATCTAAATTTTCATCATCTGATTCACTTTCTTCATCAACTGGTTCTTGGTTTTCTATTTTTTCACCCGTTATTTTGGATAATAAATATCTTAAGCGATCACGTCTTTCTGCAGGCTACATAAAAGAATAAGAATAAAAAAGAAATAGTATATATTAAGTTAATACATTTTTAAACTATAAATACTATGTCCATTTTTATTTATTATTTTTTTTAAAAATAATAATAATATAAACTTACACCTTCACCAAATAAGCACTGTGGTTCACCAATATCACGTAATCTTTGACGTACACGACCATCGTCTGTAGGAACAGCAAGTTCTCGAGCTCTTTTTCTACGTTCGAATTCTGCTAAAACTTTTTGATCACCTTGCAAAGAAGAATGGTCTGGATTAACTTCTGCTAACTCAGCTATAAAAAAACATATATATAATAAACGTTAGCTATTAAAAATTACTATTATCATTTCATATATATATAAGTATAGTAAGGCTTACCTAAAGCATCAAGATCGATTCCACCACCAGTAGAAGTTGCAGCATTTACTATAGCGTTTTGGCGATCATCATCGTATTTAAAACGTTTTGCTGATTCTTGTTCCTCCAAAGATCCAAAATGAACTCTAGGCTTAGCATTCAATTTAGCTATTATACTTGCTTCATTTGAATCACCCATTCTAAAATATACGTGCTTGTTCTATTTGAATGTAAATATGTATATAAAAGAAAGAAAAGTGAAAAAAAAGAAAAGAGAGGAAAAAAATATGGAAAAAATTTGGATTTGAAAAAAATTTGATTGAAGTTCCGCAGCTTATTTTTTTTAAAAAATCTGGACAGTTTTTTTACTTTATATTTAATATTATAATCAACATCCTTTCCAATCTCTAATCTTTAAAGACTTTCGCAAAGGACCCCTTTGTTCACCAGGCCACGTCGCTCCAAATCTTTTTAATGTCTTTGATTCTATAGTCCCTTCTTATGATTTCAGTAAAATATCCATAACCATCTACTTATCTTTTCCGTTGCATTTCCTTTTCGCTAAATATCCGGACGACTATTGGTTCACTCAAGGTCATCATAAATGTTTAGTAGCATCCTCTTTCTTTTATCATGATACTAATACGAATTATCTAAGAATTCTAACACCAAAAGAATTTATTCACCATCGATACCTCTTTAAACGTCTATATCGTGATATTTTCAACAAATTAGTAGATATAAAAGACTTTGTCTTAAACTTAATGGGAGAACCGCTACTTCCTCTTGGTCTCTGTGATTATTCCCCTTTTATGACACCGTGGATAGATTCCTTCCAAACACCTAAATTTCACTCAAAATCACTTCGCTCTTTCCAAATATTAGGTTGTTTACCTCCATATAAATATTCGAACAAATTGATTAATACTCTCTGGCTGGCCCAATGCCTCCCAACGCTCGTACAATTTGGTATAAGGTTATATCTAACAAGATCCCCACTAAACAATTTTTAGCTAAAATAAACCATACAATATCACCATTTTGCATATTATGTGATAATAATGAAGACCTTAATCATTTTTTATTCGATTATCTTTTTAAAAAAAGAATATGGTATAATGTTCTATCTATCCTGTACCCCATGCTCCTCTTTAAAGATATTCCTTTCAAAGATTTTATTCTACACCTACGTCCTAGCGACGACATGCAAAATACTACTTCGACATTTACTATAAGTGGTGTCATTATTTATAACCTGTGACTTGCCCATTGGCGTTTTAACTTCGACCAAGTTCCTATTGATAGTAACATGTTAACCTATAAAATATTACGGGACATCCGTAATATCAAAGACCCATTCTCTTCTTTTACTCTATAGTATAAATACATACATATATTCATTCCTTTTTTACTCTACTTTCGTTACCTACATTCACCACTACACTTGTTAAACAAATCTTCTTTATTCCCGAGCCACATATATAATTTATCTGTATAATTAATTATTTTTATTTTATGATAGTTAATTGAAAGAAAAAAAAGAAAATACTATACTCTCCAAGTAAAATTTTTCTTGTCATCTAGCAACGCCCCTCATTACGACGCGCAGCTAACATTTTTTGTTAAATTTTAAAACTCAAATAAAATTTAATTCTTACAAAAAAAAAAAAACTTTATATTTAATATTTAAAAGATTATGGAGGTCCATATTGACTTCCAATGAAATTAATATTTCTATCAATGAATGTGATTTGTATGAATTAATATTTAACCTAGACACCAACTCTTCAAAGATAAATCAAGAAGCTATGGACGTTGTCAGTTGTATAATTATGCAAATATGGAAAAGTACATGGAAGGTTATTATATATCAGCGTCCGTTTATTACCAATAATATATACAGGAATATTCTAGAGTATTATTATATTCTCAAGAATAATAATAACTTTTAGATTATATAATTTTAGAATAGTTTTTAGGATATATTATAGTGATTAGATTTATATTAATCGTATACCTCATTATAGAATGGTTTTTTACCTCTCACTATGGTGTGTTTGCCTTTTAATTTTTCTTATATCTTATTTAATTTTATTGTTAACTTTCGTCGGAATTTTAATTCAGTAAATTTAAATACCATACAATAAAAAACTTTATCTTTAATAACTCATGTTCTTAATCCATACCTAATAAATATTTATTTTTTTCATTTCTTTTACTATTAATATATATATATATATATTATTTTGTTTTTTTAAAAGAAAAAATGAAATAAAACTGCAAATAGATACTGAAATGGTATTTATTTTTTAATACAACAAGTTAAATTATATTTTTAAATTGATCTACAAATACTCGCAATCATTGTGTGATTTTTATTCTATACATTGCAAAAGTCAGTATTATTAGTTCATTAATATTTAAAATTAATTGATTAATTGTATTAAGTTGATGATTATATAGATCGAATATTACTAAAATTTAATTATACAATATTCTAGGCCATAAAATGAAAAATTGCTTTTATGTATAGGATGATTTTTAAGATCCAGCAATTAATTATTCGTCTATTAAACCAATGCTATATGTACGCACACATGTATATAATAAAATAAAGAAATATTTTTCAAGTATAACTATGTATTGTTATTTTTATTTTGGAAAAAGACTTTTTTTGGACAAATTACCTGAGAGTAGTTTGAAAATTGCCTTTTATGGTACGAATAATTCCATTGTATGCGTCAAGCAAAACCTACCAAGGGAGTGTATAAAAACATATATGAGTGGTCTCTTCATATATTTATTTTATTAAAAAAATACACCTTTTCCTGAATTATTAACGCTTATATATATATCAATTGTACAGTATATCCGCATAGCTTTTTCGATTTTATTCTTTTGTTTTGTCGTTTTTAGATACGTTTTAAAATGGAATTTTATTTAAGTATAAATCAAAATAACTTACAGAACTCTTTGTAAATCCAGAAAGGTCTTGAGGTGCAAATTAGTAGTTATTTAAGAAATAAAATAAATTTTTTTTTACGAAGATGGTAAAGGTACTAATACTAGCCACTATATTAAGTTCTCATTAGATATAATGGACATTATGGATAGTTACCCTGCTATCAATGATTCTTATATTGTTATGGATAATGCTCACATTCACCAAAGTAAACAAATTGAAGAAGTAATAGCAGGAAAAAGCATATTGGTATATATGTCTTCCACCATACTCTCCTGGTCTCAATCCAGTTGAATAATCCTGGTCTATTGCAAAGATTAAAATGAAAAGAACCAACTCTTTAGAAGAAGAAACTTTCTCAACAAGAATTAAGAAAGCTTGTTACTTAGTTACACCTCAAAATCTTTCTGGATTTACAAAAAGTTCTATAGTTTATTTTGATTTATACTTAAAATAAATTTTCTCTTTAAAATGTTTTTAAAAACGACAAAACAAAAAAAATAAAACTGACAAAAAATATAATAAAGCGACTAAAAAAGGTTTAAAAACTCGGTAAAAACTTACTAAAAAACCGAAAAAATTTCGTGAAAATACAGTATACCAAAATTGTAAAGAGAGTTTATTTACTTATGAATATATAGCTGGAAGTAAAAGTTGATATATTTATTTTATTATATTTCTTTTTACCTTTTTACCATTTTACCTTTTAACCTTTTTTTTTTTCAAGTACACACCGGTCGGAATGAAAAAAAAGTTACTCTTCCAAAAATTCTTATTTTATATTAAATTTTACTTTCGAGTAGCACTGGCTATATAAGATTCAATATGAAATTAAAATGGGTATAAAAGATGTTTTTTTTTAATAAAAGTGGTTTTTTTTATTACTATTAAAAAAATAGTGACCATAAATGGTGTTTAAGGATGGCTTGGAATAGTGATTGCGTTATTATCTTTAGGTTGGAATATTTTTCAAGATATGTATGATTGGATAACTGGGCAAAAGAATGTCAGTTTTATTCAACTGGCCTATTCATTCTATGATACAGGAGATATGGCAGAATCAGAGGGTACTAGTCCTTATTTTGATTTCTATTTTGATCATATTGGTAGATTCCGAGCGCCTCATGCTTGGGTTAAAAAAGGTGATGGGAAAGGATGGACCGGAAGTACGACAAAGCAACCTCAACGATTGGAGTCATGGAATATGAAGGCTAATATTGATAATTATAATAATTTCTGTTTACCTGGATTTATGGTTGGGTTTACCGATTCTGTTCCTTTTTTATCCAATAAAAACTATATGATTGATGTTTATATTCAAAGAGAAGTCTTTGCCCAACCTAGACAAGCATGGTAAGGTGATGCTAGAGCCTGTTTTTGGTGGGGTAAATCTGAATGGGCTATGAATTATTGGAATGTAGATGGTGCTTATTTTTCTTCTTGCCCTAACTCTGGCTTAGGTTCTGGTGAGCATAATTATGCTCCTTATATTAAATGTCTTAAACAAGCTACAAGAGAATATTGTAAATGGAATGGTTCAAGCGTAGTCTGTTTTACTTGGAAATCTTTGGTGAAAAGAGATTTGATTCTCGATAAACCAAGAATTATTAGTATTGAATCTGAAGAAGAATTTAAGAGAAAAGTTTATGAAAATGACAATAAGGTTTATAGTTTTTCTAACACTTATAAAGACTCTGATCAAACATTAATGAAAAATATAACGCTATATTTCAATAAATCAAAGTAATAAAAAAGTAATTGATTACTCTTTTTAAATTCAACAAATTATTTTTTTTCCTTGTGATCATCCTCATCTTTTTTATTTTCCAAATATCTTAATTTAATACTATTCTATACTACTCTAATATTTTAATTGAATCATACATAGTATTTATCTACAATACATATAAGAGTCGCCCTTTTTGGAAACTTTTTTTTTCTCTGTGACCGCCCAATCAATTTAAAAGTGTAGAATTTAAATATAACACGAATTATCTTTTTTATAATTATGATGCATTCTTTATATATGTCATAATGTAACTTTTTTTATTAAATGGAATAAAATGGTGAAGCATAAAAAAAAATAGGTAAACGAGGTTCACACAAAACAAACATGTAATTTATGAGTAGACATTTTCATTTAATTTTTTTATTAATATATAACCCTAATACAACTGGTTGGGCTAACATAGATTAAGCTGATGCATTTTAAAATACTGATACAAACGTAATAATAATTATAACTATAATAAAACAAATAATAAAGCTATAAAGTGATATATGTATATAATAAAAAAAATACCTTTTTTTTTTCTTTCTTCCTTTTTTTCCATATACTTATTTATTATTATTTTAGAATTGCGATTAAAAAATATAAAATAACAAATAGCTTATCTAAAAATGAAGAAAATGAATGACTATAATAAAGAACTTATTGGAAGAAAAGGAAGAAAAAAATGATTATAGAATGGAGGGTCAAAATGAACAATTATATTTACTATGGCTAGAATGATAAATTGGCCAGGACTTAGACAACGTCTTGTAAAAAGATAGAAAATTAATATATTCATCATACGTTGTTATTTTTACTTTGTGATTGCTTTATTTCATCTTAAATATAATATTTATGATGATGACGTATCTAAAAAATATTTAATGTAAATAGATTTTTAATAGATAAAAAAAGGATAGAATAAGGGAGATAATAATGATAATAATAATGATAATAATAATGATATGTATATATACCTTAAATGAATAATATGAATGTAGTCACTTTCTCAAACATATCACAATAAATAAATAAAATAAAATGAAACATTAAAATTCGATTACTATTACTTTGAAGATCTTTAATGACAGTATTTTATTAACAATATTATTAACCATCTAATTATCATTGTTATTTCCTCTTTCTTTTAGATTATAAAACATATGAGCAAGTAGCAATATACAAGCAATATATTCATGAAATGGGTCGCCAGTACTAATTCCTGTCAATATTAGTATAATTGAGATGAGAAGGGCTGCACTGGAGCTATCTTCTTTTTTTATTGATTTATTTTCATTTATATCAGGTACATCCATGCTGAGCCTATATAATATTGTTATCACTTGCTTAATTCTTGATTTATTATTTAATAGATTATATAAAATGAATTCTGTTATGAATGAAAAAATTGGTGCCGATTTAATATTAAGAGAAAAAGAGAAAAAAGAAAAGAAAAAGAGGAAGAGAGAGAGAGAGAAAAGAGAAAATAACTAACTTTAATTAAAATTTACAGGAAGAATAATATTACTCAAATGTTAGTGTTTTGTAGGAATCTTCAGAATTTAAGTTCCTTTTTGGGAATAAGGTTTTTTTTCTAAATTATTTTTAGAAAAATATCTTACTGCACTTCCACGAAATTTTTTCGGTTTTTTAGTCGCTTTATTATATTTTTTGTCAGTTTTATTTTTTTTGTTTTGTCGTTTTTAAAAACATTTTAAAGAGAAAATTTATTTTAAGTATAAATCAAAATAAACTATAGAACTTTTTGTAAATCCAGAAAGATTTTGAGGTGTAACTAAGTAACAAGCTTTCTTAATTCTTGTTGAGAAAGTTTCTTCTTCTAAAGAGTTGGTTCTTTTCATTTTAATCTTTGCAATAGACCAGGATTATTCAACTGGATTGAGACCAGGAGAGTATGGTGGAAGACATATATACCAATATGCTTTTTCCTGCTATTACTTCTTCAATTTGTTTACTTTGGTGAATGTGAGCATTATCCATAACAATATAAGAATCATTGATAGCAGGGTAACTATCCATAATGTCCATTATATCTAATGAGAACTTAATATAGTGGCTAGTATTAGTACCTTTACCATCTTCGTAAAAAAAAATTTATTTTATTTCTTAAATAACTACTAATTTGCACCTCAAGACCTTTCTGGATTTACAAAGAGTTCTGTAAGTTATTTTGATTTATACTTAAATAAAATTCCATTTTAAAACGTATCTAAAAACGACAAAACAAAAGAATAAAATCGAAAAAGCTATGCGGATATACTGTGAGGGTATCAAAAAAAAAAAAAAAAAAATAGCCTGTTAAATTTTATTGTACGCAAAATAGAAAAGCTAAAGTAGATTATATACATGTGATTTTAAGTTAAGTATTTAATTTTTGTTTCATTATAATAGTCATAATGGTTTTATTTTATTTATTTAATTATGGTCAACGTTTTTTCTTTTCATTTTTTGATCTTATTTTCAATAATGGTAATAATAATAATTATGCAATACAAATGTGTACATGATTTTTAATATAAGCTTTTTTTATTATTTCATAAAATTTATAATTATTATTAATATTTATAATCCTATTTATTATCTTTTTTTTTTTTATTTTTTTGAAAAAATACATAGCATTACTAGATTAGTAATTCATGCAATCAACGATATACAAGTATTTATAAGCTAATATCAATTTAATAGGATGTTATCTTGCGGTTAAATTTTTATTTATAATGTAATAACTTCCAAATAAATCTAATCTTTTAAAATTCAAATTATATTCTTGGTAAAGTAGAAATGAGATGGCTATAAAAATCAATGATTATCACTGTGTCTTTATTCCATTATAGTATAAGTGTTTATACATATTATTATTAATTAATCAAGGTGTTTAGACAGGTATGAAAATCATGAACTTTGAATTATTAAAATAATTAATTTTAGGGCATTTTGTAAATAAAAATTCATAGTTATCTAATTTCAAATAATATACAAAGTTTCCAAGCGAGTAAATACTAATTAAATTATTAGTTGGAATAAATTTAAATAGTCATGTTCTATTATAGGTGTTAAGTATGCAATAATGTATTGAAAAACAAGTTATTGTTTATCGTTATTTATATACTAATGATCATTGAATAACATATCTATATGTAATGTGTTGGAATATGTCTATTAAAATTTCTGTAGGAATTGTATCTTGATTTATCTATATTTTATTTCTATAAAAAAAAGTTCGGCGCGCCAAAATAGAAAAAAGTTGCTTTGCCGCAAATGTTTTTTCGCTTCCTTTTTTCTTTCCCTATTAATTTTTTTTCTTATACTTTATTTGACATTATATATATATATATATATATATAAATAATGTTACGACCTTTCGATACAGTAAATACAAAAAGATCAATTGATCATTCAGAAAATCCTGAAAATCTAGAAACAACTTCAAAAGAGAGCTCATCAGATAATAAAAACATTTTAACAAATAAACAAGATATATTTTTAAAGAAGAAAAATTCAAATAATAGTCCTACACATCTTTTAACAAATAAAAACAATGGTACACACAATATGAATACACTAAGCAATACTAATATAGCTGTTATAAAGAAAAGAAATTGTATATAAAAAACTAAATTAAGTTGATTATTCTTTATATATATATTAATAATGTTTTAGAAATCAATAAATCCTTTAATAAGCCAGTAACTCCTTTAAAAAGATCCGGATCAGCTAATAGTGTGTATTATTTAAAATAAACAATATCAATAAAAACAACAATAAATCGATAATTGCATTAATTCAACTTTTTTTTATACCAACTTTTTTTTTATATATATGTTTATATACATGATTAGATTTAGCATACGAATTACCAACTAATAAACGTTTGGATTCAAAATACCATGAAATTGAGACAGGATATCAACATGAAGAAGGTATATTTTTATATATGAATATAAAATAAATGGAGGATATATTAATGAGCTAAATGTACTTACTGGGATGAATATATATTTGATTTGTTTATATGTTTATAGAATTGGAATATATTCCTGAAGAAGCTCTTTCTATTGATATAAATGACTTTGAAGATAATATTCATATGGAAGCATATGAACGTGATTTGGATATTAAGCAACCTGATTTATTATTATTTGAAAATGAATCTACTTTAACAAATTCAAAAAGACAATTCCAAGCTGATAGCAATACTAAAAACACCCTTTTACAAGATGAAGACGTACATAAAAAACCTATTTTAAAGCAAGATCTTGAAAAAGCTATTGAAAAATCTATCGTAATGCCCGATATTAGTCAACCTATTCCTATTGAATATCCTGAAGAAATAGAATACTGCCCACCACATGAAGAAGGTGAATATATATATATAAAATGAGTAACTTATACGAGGATTGATAAGGTTTACTAAACTATATATATATCCTTTTTCTTTTATATTTATAGAATCTGAATATATTCCTGATGATGCACTTTCGATTGATTTGAATAGCTTTGACGATAACCTTATTTTTGAGGCATATGAAAGTACCTCTGATAGTGATAATTCTGAATATCAATATGAAATTGAATCATTATTTATAAAACCTAAAAGACAATTTCAAGTAAATGCAGACAATAAAGAAGATGATAATGAGTTTTTAAAGGATGAAGATGTATATAAAAACCCTACCTCAAAACGTGATCTTATAAAAGCTATCGAAGAATCTATAGTTATGCCGGATATTAGTGAATTTGCTCCTATAGAGTTTCCTACTGAAATTGAAGATGGTCCATCGTTTGAAGAAGGTAAATATATATGTATATATATATGCATTTTTTTTAAAAAAAGAAAATTTATTTATAAATAATTATCTGTGCTTTTATATATTTATACTAATATAATTATTCCAATTTTTTTCCTTTTATAGTTTACCAATTTATAATATAATAATATATATAATTACATTCTTCTATTCCAATATTATTTTATTATTATTACTATACATATATTTCAATAACTATTTTACTCAATATATATATATATATATATATATAATTTACTTCGTTGGCACTCTTTGTAAATACTATATCATGGAAAATTATCAGAATATATATATATATAAACAATAAATAATAGTGCGTATGAAAGATTAGGAAATAAAATAAAAAAAACAAAATAAATTGATTTAGTAAAGTTCACCTCAAAAATGTAAAATATAATGTTGTATCACTGGTTTTAAATTTTAAGTATAACCTACAATTTAGTTTTTTGTATGTGAAATATAATTTTCTCAACTAAGTATTTTTTCAACTATCGAAAAAACAATTATTGACAGCGAATTTTTAATTATTCGAAAGAAAAATAAAGCCGTCTAATAATACTCAATGAATAAGAGAGTTACTATTGACTAATATTATCTTTTCAAAAAGAGCCAAATTTTCAAATGTATTTGAAGACCCAAAGTGTCCAAAATTTTCTATCAGTATTAGTACAAATGTTACAGAGAAAAATCAACAGCCTTTTAAGTTTTCCAATAAAACATGAGAATTAGCATTTTACTTTTGTGTAAAAAAGAATGATGTTTTATTAATTTTATAATAATGGGCAGTGATATATATATATTAAAATGCAATATTAAACCTTATCCAATAAGTATTAAAAGTAAACATAATTTTGGTTAAAAAGTCATTTTATTATAATATGTATTCTAAAAATGCGAATTAAATCATTTGGAAAATGCTATGCCTTCTTTTACTAATTCATTTATATCTTGCTTTGATAATCCTAAATGAGTTTCAAGTACTTCGGTAGTATGTTCACCTAAATCAGGGCCTATAATATATACGAATATATATTAGTGGATAAATCATTTTACAATATAGTATATGTATAAAAAACCTTGCAATTTATTTTAATTTTTAAATACTGATAATAATAAATTACCTGCCCATTCAGTTGATCCAGGTGTTCGACTAAGTCTTGGACTCATACCTGGCACCTAATAAAACGATCATTGTAAAAAATTAATTAAAAAATGAAACGATGTTTGTATTAGTATAGGTTGGTATATTAAATAATTCATTTTACCTTTAATTTCCATCCACGGCCATCTTCTTCACTCCCAACAGATACCTCTTCAATCATTCCACGAGCATTTACATGCTCATCTTCTACAATATCTTTAACATCATATATTTTTCCAGCTGGTACAGATGCTTCAGATAAAACTTTTAATATATAATCAGGGTCATGAGCAGAAGTCCAATCAGCTGTTTAAATAAATCAATAAAGAAAGAGAAAAGAAAATATTAGTTTATTCAGCATAATTGTATATATATATCCCTATATTTATATACTATTCTATTTTTTTAACTTACAAATAGCTTGATCGATTTGTTTTTGTTCCTTGACTCTTTCAGTGTTAGTTTCATAATCAGGTCCAGTCTAAAATATTAATAATAATAATAATAATAATAATAATAAATAATGGTTATAAATATAATGTTTCAATAGTGATCATACCTTTTATTTATTTATTTAATTTTCTTCGTTTTATTATTATTATTATCATTACCAAATCTTCGCGATCAATAGCTTTCATCAGTCGTTTATAAATACTATCTCCATTACCACCAATAATCACATATTTACCGCCTTTACAGGGATATGTATTGGTTGGTACAATTCCAGTAACAGTCGTTCCAGATGGTTGACGAATCTAATTCGTATATAATAAAAAAATAAATATAAAATAAAATAAAATATATAAGTGTGAGCCAATCAGTTATACATTTATATTTTTTTATTTTATATTCTTTTTCTTTATTTAACTATATATATATATTAATATTACCTGACCAGAACGATCATATTCAGGGATAATTCCTTCCATCATATTCAACATGGCTTCGTAGATTGCGACATCAACGACTTGTCCAGGTTGTTGACTACTAGTACCGGGATTACCAGGAAGAGAAGCTAATTTTTGACGGCCATAAAGGCCAAGCACAACACCTAGAGCAGCATGTAGTCCAGCCAAAGAGTCACCTAAACTGATATTGGGTCTGACAGGTGCTTCACCAGGATGGCCATTGATAAAGCGAAATCCGCTATAACCTTCACATACGGATGCAAATCCTGGTAATTTAGAATTTGGCCCAGTACCTCCATAGCCACTAATACGTGTATAAATTAAATTTGGGTTGATTGCATATAAATCATCAGGTCCAAGTCCCCATTTTTCCATTGTTCCAGGTTTAAAATTTTCAATTAATACATCTGAAGATTCTGAAAGTTGTTTTACTAATCTACAAATATAAAAAATATATATTTAATTTTTGATTATTGGTGTTATTTTTTGTATATATATATTTATATATGTTATTTTCTTTTTTTATATTTCTTTTTTATCTCACTTTCTTCCTTTTTCAGATTTTAAATCAAGGCAAACGGATTTTTTATTCCTTGCTAAACTACGAAACCAAGGACTTTGACCATCCTCATCTAAGTAACGCCATTTACGAAGTGGGTCACCAGTTTTAGGAGGTTCAATTTTTATCTATAACATTAATAAATAATAAATAATAATAAGATATAATGGTGTTATTTAATATAGCATGGCTATTATTAATTATTATTTTATAATAAAATAAATATTATATATATTTATGTATTTTTTTTAAAAAAAACACTTACAACCTCTATTCATGCAAAATAATATGAGCGCGACACGCATAATAAATCCAAAAAAGTATAACCAATATAAAACAAAATAAATAATAGTATATACATATTTCTATTAGTGCAAAAACAAAATTCTTTATATTATATTATCTTTAAAGAAGTATAATAGACATACCTGCACCATAATAACTAAAAAAAGAAGAAGTATATAATATTATCAAATCGTAAGTTAGGATAACTCTGTCATACATATATTATTATTATAACAATAACGATTTCATACGTACCCTAATATAGAGCCACAAAAAGGACCAGCAATTAGCTAAAATAAATTATCACATAAAGCATAAAAAAAGTAAGAAAAAATAAGTTAATAAGTAACTAGAGTATTAAATTACAATAATAATAAAGTGCATGTTGCAAATTTAAATGTTTTCATACTTGGCCAAGTTCAAGCACTTTAATACCACTAAGTGGTTTAGGTAATGGTGGTATAGTTGATGTAGGTGTAGTATACTGTCGTTTCCATTGTTTTGAATAAGATAGAGTAATGATGCTTCTGCTATGAATATTAGCTAAACTTTTATTAGATTGAATAATGGTTGAACTCATTATATCTCTTTTATTTAATATTTTAAAAAGAAAAGAGAGGGAAAAAAATTAAAATTTAAAAAAGCTGAATTAAAAATTTTGCAAAGATTTATTCTTAGCCAATAATCCCCATGAATCATTTTTGATCAGTTAGAAAAAAAAAAAACTTTGATGGTGCTTATATAGTTTCTTCAAATCAAAAAATAAATAAATAAACATGTTTATATATAAAATAAATGTATATAATTCTTTTTTATTATTGTTGTTGTTATTGTAATGAATATGTATATGATTATGATTAAACTCTTTAAGCATAATATTGTAAAGACATCTTTTTCTTTGCTTGTACTTCTTGGATAGCATCCATAAAGTCTTCATGGGTAATTTCTACATCACCACGTCTTAAAGCCAACATACCACCTAATTAAAAAAAGTATCACATAAATAAATAGCTCTACTCTCACTATTTTTTCTAACTTTCTAATTTATCATCACTATCATAAATGACTTACTTTCTACACAAACGGCTTTACATTGAGCACCATTAAATTCATCGCAGCACCTAGATAATTCTTCAAAATTAACATCTTTACTGACGTTCATTTTTCTAGAATGAATTTGAAGAATACGAGCACGAGCTTCTTCATTAGGTAAAGGAAATTCGATTTTACGATCCAAACGACCAGAACGTAAAAGAGCGGGATCCAAGATATCAATACGATTTGTAGCGGCAATTACTTTAATACGTTCATCGGAAGAGAAACCATCCAATTGATTTAATAATTCCAACATGGTACGTTGTACTTCACGATCACCAGATTTATCTGAATCAAAACGTTTTGTACCAATGGCATCTAATTCATCAATGAAAATAATAGCTGGGGACTTTTCTTTGGCAAGATTAAAGGCATCACGAACTAATTTAGCACCATCACCAATAAACATTTGTACTAATTGAGGACCGGCGAGTTTAAGATAGGTGGAGTTAGTTTGGGCAGCACAAGCTCTTGCTAAAAGAGTTTTACCAGTACCAGGAGGACCATACATTAAAACACCTTTAGGAGGCTTGATACCAATATTTTTGAACCGATCTGCATGTGTCATTGGTAATACTACAGCTTCAACTAATTCTTCAATTTGCTTATCTAACCCACCAATATCATTATAATCTTCTGTAGGCTTTTCATCTACTTCCATAGCTTTTACTCGTGAATCATATCTAAATATCATTCAAAATAAAAACAAAAATAAATCAATAGTAATAACGATAATATTGATAGTAAGTTTCTGAATTCTATGTTCCATTATTAATAAATAAAAAATAAAAAAAACTATTATTATATATATATATATTCACTTACTCTGCTGGTAATGTATCCAAAATTAAATAACTATCTTTGTTAACACCAATAATATCTCCTGGTTTTAATGTAGCAGGATCTACCAACCCGATCAATGGTAAGAAAATAGTCTACAAATGAATATATAGACAGAAAGGTAGATATTTTTGATATAAATATTATTTTCTTTCCTTCCTTTTTTAATTATTTTTTTAAAAAATCATCACCCTATACAATTTTTTTATTTTACCTGGCGTGTAGAAGTTTTAATAACAGCACACTTTCCTTTACGTCTAGAATCAAGATCTACGTTAGCACCTTCTTCTTCTTCTTCTTCATCAGGATCAATATCTAAAAGCTATATAATAAAAAAGAAATAATACATAAATTAGCATAAAATGTCAATTTTTTATATTATATGCAAAAGCTCTTTCTTTTTATATATATCCACTACGGTATTATTGTTAATAATATTACTCTTTTTCAGATAAAAAATATTATACACATATATATATATAAATAAAATAAAAATAAAATAAAAATACCTCAACTACGTTTCCTACTAAATATGGGAGTTGTTTATTCATCTTGATTTTTTCCTTGTTATCCTTGATGCGTTCTTTCATTGTGTTTTGTTCATGTTGAATTCGTTGAATTTCTGATTTCATAATCTAAATAGTATTATTATTCAAAATAAATTGATTTGAAAAATATTCCATGGATTAAATATATTTATATTTTACATATATATATTTATATTTCATATATACTATTAAATCTAACCTTGACTTCATTTTCTAATAAACGTGTTCGATTATTGATTTCTTCTGCTGAAGCACGAAGAACGTCTTTATCGATATCATCGTTGTCATCTTGATTTTCCCATAAAGATTTATCTTCTAAACTAGCCATTATATTTATTTATTGATTGTAAAAAAAAAAAGTATATTAGTAAGAAAAATAAGAGCAAAATATATATAATAAAAATAATAAAAGAGAAAGAAAGAAAAAATAAATTCGTCAAAAAAATAAAAAATATGAAAAATTGAGTGCGTAAGCGTGTATGTCCGATCTTTTTTTTAAAGAGCGCCCCTGAGTTTTTTCGTATACTTAAAATTGATTAATTTTTCTTTCATGTCAACTAGTTTAAAAAATAAATTAAAAAAATATACTCATTCTCTCTAGTTTTATCTCTAGTATATATATATATATTTATTTATATGACTACTTAAAATCCTTTAAAGAGTATAAAAATAATTTGGTATGTAATTTATAATCTTGACGATTCTTCTTTTCCTTCATATTATTCTTTCATTTTCTTGTTAAGGCATAAAGATATTGACAATTTTAATTTAATCCACATAATAATGAGCAATCATATCAAAAAGCTTTGTTAATCTAATACTGATTCTAATGGTGCAATTACTTATACACAGTTTTTCAATGGTAAATCATACTTGGTTTGATGCTTCATTAATGTCACTTTTTTTTTTTTCTATTTTTTTCCCGTATTTAAAATTTCATTAATTTTGTATCATTTTCTTTTACCTACAATAATCCAAATCCTTTGTAGCTAGTACATAATTACGACTACCATGACTGCTATTACCACCGTAAAATTAAAAACTACATTAATCATCAAACAATATACTTTCTGTATAAACTCTAAATGGCTGTCGATGAATATATGTATATTGGCAGTTATAATAATAAACTTACCTATTTACATTGAATTATAAAACTTTATTGTTCTCTAAAATATATATTACTACAGTATTGAGTCTCGTCTTTATTTACTAAAAAAAATTGTGCTATGTTTCCATGAGATAAACAAATAAACATATATGTTAATATACCGTTTGGAACGGTTTCGGTAGTTGCTATTATTGTTATATAGGTAAAAGTAAAAAAGACATAAAAATTTTGAGCTCCAATTTTTTTTTAAAAAAATCCCGTCTATAATCAATAAAAAAACACTATTCCTTTTTTTATGCTTTGTCGATTTTTTAATCCATTTTATTAATTTGTTTTGTTAAACAAATTAAAACTTAGTATTTTCAAAAATTATCTACAAGAGAAGAACTAGAAGAAGAATAAATTTTTTTTTTTGCGGTTTGCTTGTTTTTTTTTTAATATATTTCAGGTTATTAAAGATGAGAAGGAAAAAAAAAAAGAAAAGGTGTATACACATCTATTTTTCTAATTATTATTGTTGTTATTGCTATTGTTATTGTTATTATTGTTGCTGGTGTGAACCAAGAGATGAAGTTTTTCTGCTACTGAAAGTTGAGTACGAGTCATGTTAGCAAGGTAAACAACCATTAATAAATCTTGTAAATGAGAATTGAACATCTTTTCAAATACGGCACCATCAATCTTAGGAACAACGGATACAGTATCCATAATATATCTGCCGATAGCATTGTTAGGTTGTGTTTTTCCTTCCTATTATATCAAATATAATTATAATAACGTGATAATAATAATAAAAACGAATAAGGATTACATCATAAAAATAATAAACATATTCCTTTTCTCTTTCTATCGGTTTTTATATAATTATTCTATTGACTTACCACTACACTGTCTACATATTTGCTAATCTTATCCAATAATTCTTGTAATTGTACAATTGCTACTTCTAAATGATCCATATCTGATAATAATGAGGCAGTACGTGATTCTGATGATTTAGCAGATGCCAACATTTCCACTATGTTATTTATTAATCCAATAGAAAATAAATAAATGTTTAGTCGGTATTTAGTCTATTTTTTTTCTCTTTTCCCTCCTAATCATCATCTGTTAATATATATTATTGTTATTATTATAAATAGTGCTTACATCCACTTCGTTCAGCATCTAAATATTTCATTTCACAGGGTACAGGTAAAAATATACAATCACCATCATCTGAAAAACCAACAGGTGCGCTAAAAAAACGAAAGCAATAATGATAATAATAATATATATCATTACATTAATATGTTATTATTATTATCAGCATAATTTTTTTCTTTAAAAAAAAAAAGGAAAACTTACGAAGTATAAGCATTTAAACCTAAACCTTCAGTATTGAATAAAGCTTCGGGGTCAATAGTAAGAGCGATAGGGTTGAAAGGAGCACAATCAGCAGCAAAAGAAGCTTGAAGAGAAGCAGTAGTAGGTTTCACTTTTTCACCAGCGGTATACCAACCTAAAATAACTTCTTCAGGATTAACCTTACGATGAAGGTCCAACATGGTACGATAATGATCATCATCTAATACTAATTTTTTTTCTTCATTGAGAGTATAAATTAAACTAAAGGCGTTTCGAATTTCAACTTCGGTCCCATCATCACTACGTACACCTAAAATAGCACCGACGATATTTTTTTGATCTTTATTACGACGTAAATAATGATCAAATACTGAGAATAACACAACAGGACTGACATTACACGTGAATGGACGTTGGTGAGGTGCTGTTCCTAAACTTCCAATGGAGACAAATAAAGCGTCGGTTTGAGTGGCCATTATTTATATAATTATGATGATATATTACAATATATATATATATACAAAAAAAAGAGAATGAGGAAATAGAAGAAGAAAAAAGATGTATATATATATATATATATCTATATATATTTAAAAAAGAAGTTTAAAAAGAGAAAAGAAAAATTTAGGCCAAAATGTTTGCTTTTTTTTTAAAAAAAAAATGGCTGAAGATTTTTTTAAAAAACCGTCACCACTCACTTCTTCCCAATAAAATAGACTCCTTCTATTACAACTGCTCCACCTCTCACTTAAAAAAATTCACAAACCTTAGCCTTTTATTTTTTATGTAATAAACTCTTGTAAAGAATTATATATTGAAGAATTAGGCTACGTAATGACAGAAAAATAATATTGTAAATCATCCAGAGTACTCATGTACATATAACAGCTTTTTCATAAAAATTGTTTCTCAATGGCAATAAAAAAAACATTTTATATATAAAAAACCTCTCCACCAATTTTCTTCGTATTACTTTCTATAATAGTACGGATTTTTATAATTGAAAAATTAAATATATACATATGTATGTATATATCAATAACACCCAAGAATTATTTATTTTATCACGTATATATATATATATGTGTGTGTGTATATTCATATAAAATATTACTACCTTTATTTTTAAAAATAAGTAGATAAATACATAAATGGAAGGCGGTAATCAAAATCATTGTTTTTGAGACTTGTATTATCCAAATTTTAAACTATTTTCTTTATCATATTATACAAAAGTATGTACTAAGAATAATTAAATTACTCTTTTTATTGATAAAAAAATGAGGTATATATCTCATCATAAGCTCTACTTAAAAAATAAAGTAATTTAAACATTTTGTAAGTTATTTTTTCTTATTGAAAAAATCAATTTAGTTATTTTTCATTTTATTTATACACATAATAATGGTAAATATAATTATTATAGTTTATGAATATAGTGTAGTATATTATTAATATAAGTATGATAGTTTTAAAAAAGGGAAGGGGAATACATGTATATATTATATATTTATACATTAAGATTATTAGAATTATAATTATTATTACTATTTTGATTATTTTAGCTATTGTAAAATTATTCACTTGACTTCTGCTGGTTTTTCTTGATCTTCAGCAAGAATTTTATTGGAATCATTGTTTATTTGATTTTCATTCTTTTTATTATGATCTCCAGTGTCAGGTTCAGATACATCAATAACAATGTCATCTTTATCCAATTTATCTTCACTTTGTTGTTGATCGGCACCTTCTTTAGGTGATGCTGCATCTTTATTACCTCGTTGACCAGGTTTACGAAGATTATAATGTTTAATAAAAGCAGAACTAACTACTCCCATACCAATTAAAGGTGTAATTACATACCAAATCAAACGAATTGAATCGCAGTAAACTTGTAATGTAGCAGCTTTATATTGTTCAGGTAATCCATCATTTACAAATAACGAAGATTTCATCACTATATCAGCATACTCTTGTGGTATGACAGTAGGTAGATTCTGAGAAAGACCTGAATTTAAAATACTGCCTGAGATAGCTACACCAACAGCAGCACCCAATAAACGAGTGAAATTGCCAAGACCAGTGACAACAGCAATATCTTTAGGTTCGGCAGATGCTTGAATGGCAATGATAGTGGAAGAAAAAATCATACCCATGCCAGCACCAGATAAAACTGTAATTCCATAAATCATTGAAAAATCAGTATCCACATCAAAAAGGGAAATAAGTCCAACAGATAGAGTAATAATTGATGTACCTGCCCAAATGAATGGTCGGTAAATTTGGAATCTACTGATGGCGAGACCAGTTGATACGGAAACGACACAAATAACTAATTGTAAAGGAATCAAACGGATGCCTATAGATAAAAAATAAAAAATGAAAAATGAAAATAAGATGTATAAATACAATACAATTAAAAAGCAATATAAAATAATATATATATATAATTTTTTTTTAAAGAAAAACACACTTACCAGACCACATTGCAGTATCACCCTTAACAATTTGGAAATAAATAGGAAGATAATACATTAAAGAAAAGAAAGTAAGACCAAACCACCAATTGGTTATAATAATAGCCAAAATACTTCTATTTTTGAATAATCGAGGAGGTAAAATGGGTTCTTTGGCAAATTTGGATTCCACAAAGGCAAGTAAACCAGCAAATACAAATGAAAATACCAATGGAACAATCACAGCAGCTGATCCCCATGGGAAAAGTTCGCCTCCAAAATTTAAAGCCAATAAGAATAAAATAGCAGCAAGTAAAATAATCAAGGTACCCAAATAATCAATTCGCTTTAATTTATCCATAAAAGTCGTTTTTTTGGTAGGTAAATTTAAAAAGAAAAACAATAATACAATGGCTACGCTTCCAATAGGTAAACTATATATATACAAATTTAAAAATTAAAAAAATATAGAATGAATAAATAAATAAAAGGGATTATTACAACCTCATTCTCAATTATATATGCTTTAATTTGTTTACTTGATATAAAAATTCCAGCGCCAGGTGACATGATCAGCGAAACCGCCCTATATAATGAATAAGAAAAAAGATAAATAATTTAGTAAACTTATTTAAAATGATTATTACGATTATAATAATCAATTTATTTATTTATTTTATTTTTGTATATTTACTTACACCTAAAATATCATTTAAAAAATAATAATTAAATAAAATATAAATTATATGTTATAATATAATATAATGTAATATTAGAATCATCTATTTACTCCATTTTGTATAATAATTTTTTATTTTTTTAATCAATATTATTTATTTACCCACAAGAGGACCAAAAACACTAGACATTGCAAATACAGCATTAATAATTCTAAAACGATAATAAAATAACAAATTTGAATGTTTTGTGAATCGTAGTACAGGTTGATATTTTCTATTTAACGTTTTCCTCCATTTTCACTTCTTCTCCTTCTATTTACTTACCCTTGATAACTTCCTCTTTTTTCTAATGGTACAATTTCAGATATAGTAATAAAAACACCAGTAAAAATACCCTAATGAAGAAAATATAATATGCATATATATATATATATATATATATATATATATATATATATATAAAGAAGAAAGAAAGTAAAGAGTGAGTAATCCTTTTTATCCTCTATCCCTTTTATCCTTATTATTAAAAGCTATTTTAAATATATATATATATATGTCCACTTACAGCTGCTCCCACACCTGCGATACTTCGAGAAATAATCAACATAATCATAGACTTTTTTAAAGAGAAAAAGATTAAAATAAATTGGATAAATTGTATTTAAAACAAGCCCTTAGTATGCATTTATATAATATAAATACTTACAGTTGCTACACCACATAATAAAGAACCAAATAAGAAAATACCAATACCAGTTATTAAAGTCCACTTGCGACCAAAAATATCAGAAAATTTGGAAAATAAAGGTTCTATATATAAAATATATATTAGCTTACTTTCCCACGTTTTATACAATCTTTTAACTATACATCTTTATATATTTATATTACGAAAAGAATCAAAAGTAAGAATATATGCTGTTGCAACCCATGATACTATAGACATTTGATTAAAGTCGCTTCCAATACGTGGTAAGCAAGTACTAACAATTGTTCTACATATAATAATATATATTTATATATGTATATTAAAAAAAAGAAGTACAGGAAAGTGTTAAGTTAATAAACTCAGCCATAAAATACTTTTTTTCCTTGATCTATCAATAAAATAATATATTTTGATCTCCACTAGATTATTTTTTACCCATCTAATGCGCCCAAAAATAAAGCTACCTGAAGAGCAACAAAAGTCATAACACGAGCTATTTTTTTTTGCTTATCAGATCTTTGATCTATTTTTTCTGCTTCCTTCACTAAATCCGCAGTGGTTTCAGTTTTTTCATCCTCTACTGTAATATTTTTATTTTCCTCTGATTTTGTAGTTGCTACAGAGGAGTCAGAGGTTTGCTGATTATTTTCTTTTTCCATAATTTTATTTTATTCTTTAAAAATAAAAATTATAGTCAAAACAATAATATTACTAATAAAATAAAAAGTAAAAAGTAAAAAAAAAAGTAAAAAGAAGAAAAAAAAAAACAATTGATCAAAAAACATTAAGCTTTTATAATATTGTATTACTTTTCAAAACCAGCTCGGGTAAATTACTACCGGACCTTTTCCAAATATAGAGTATATTATACTTTTAGATCATTACTATGGTAGTTTTTTTATTTGATCCAGATCAAAAATTGTCGTTTTTTTTTTTTTTTGTAATAAAAATTAAAATACAGTATATATTTTCTATCTTTTCTTTTTAACAGTAAGTAAAAGGTGATAAAAAAGTATATATATATATATATATATTTATATAAAAAGGAAATGGTTTGTTTTTATTAAAGTTTTTTTACAATTTATCAAAAGGCGCGGTCTAACGGCGGAAATTGGCAGTACGTCTTTTGAAAAGTTATTCAGAAATTATACGTCTATTTGTTTATTTATTTTTCATCATTTCCTTTAAATCTTCAATATTTCTTTATACGTGTATAACAGCTTTATCATCCATCTATAAAGTTAAATTAAAAATAAAAATAAAGCGAAAGAATATCTCTTTATACTAGGATTTTGCAAGTTGGATCATCTTCATCATCATCTGGTTTTCAAAAAAAAAAAAAAAAAAAAAAAAAAAAATTTATAAAACAAGGAAAAAAAATCCGTACCTCTTTTCTTGTGTAATGTTTAGATTTGAAATTTACAATTTATAAAAAAAGTAATTAACAGTAACTAATCAAAACATAAATAAATAAATAAATAAATAAACAGGTCATTGTTATATATATAATCTACTATCAAGATGACCTAAATTATATAAGAGTATAATAAGGTCATAAAATATATTATCATTATTTATCCCATTCTACTTTACTTATTTAATTCCATCAGACTTGGCAAAAAAAAAAAAAAAAAAAAAAAAAAAAAAAACGAAAAAATAACTACATATATTTTGACTTATAATGTCCAATTCATTATTAATTCTTTTACAAATGATAGCTTTTTATGCAACTAAAATAAGCTATATATAATACAGTTATTTTGTAGTAATAAAAATTACTTTTTAAAAAAACACTTAATCTAGCATAGGTATCCTTTTCCTAACTCATTAAAAAAATAAATAAATATAAATATAGAAGTCTTTTCTACGATTGATTCCCTCGAATACGTATTTATATTTAAATGATAACAGGAAGATATATTTTTATTTGTATTGCATTTTCAAGAACTAAAATGGAGTTTTAAAAAGTTAAAAAAAAATACTGCAAGTGAATTTTTTTTTTCCGCATTCCTTTTTAGCTTTATTCTTTTCTTTTTTTTATATCATTAAAATTTAATGATGGATAAATCTCATTTAAAAAATAGTATGGAATTAATATAACAGTATAAATAATAATAATAATAATAATAATAATAATAATAAAGCCGTTTATAGGACCATATACATATATACATATATTCTTTATCAATATAATATTTATTTAAATGTTTAATAGATTAAATTAAAATATATAAAGTTATTACTTCCATATTTTTTAAAAATATATTGCTAATAATGATACACTTTAATAATAATAATAAAAAGAGATATACATCTAGAAAGTTTATAGTATACAAAAATACATGAAATAGTTTATTTATTTGATATGATGTGAAAATAAAATAATGATAAAGTAAAGAGGGTTATATAGTATATATACTGAAAATAATAATTAAAAAAGATAAAAAGAAAAAATAAGATAAAAAAAACTATTAACAACTTTCATATATAACAATATATAAAAGGATTATATATATAAATATATATTATTTTTTTAATTGCTAGGAGCAGCTTGGGGTTGTTCCATGTCGGTCAAATTACCACGAAGATCTTGTTCAATTTCCAACGATTCAAACAAACTCTTAAAGTTACCAGCACCAAAACCATTATGATTATTACGTTGGATAATTTCAACAAAGAGGGTAGGACGGTCTTCCAAAGGACGAGTAAAGATTTGTAATAAATAACCGTTTTCATCATAATCAACCATGATCTTTAATTCTTGAAGAACATCTAAATCTTCAGTAACGGGGCGTTTGGATTTAGGGTTATGAGTAGCTAAAGCCTTACGTAAATTATCATAATACTTATCGGGGATAGTCAAGAAATCGCAACCACGAGCTCTTAAGTTTTGAATACTTGTAATGATATCAGGGGTATTGATGGCAATATGTTGAACACCAGCACCACCATAAAAGTCAACAAATTCTTGAATTTGGGATTTCTTTTTACCAAGAGCAGGTTCGTTGATGGGGACCTTAATTCTTTCAGCAGGATCGGCCATTACAACAGATCTTAATGCAGAATATTCAGTATGAACTTGTTTATCATCAACAGACCAGAAACGATGGAAATCAAATAATTTTTCATACATATCAGCAACAGGGTTCATCATATCATCAGGTTGGTTACCAACAACATGATCAATAAAAGCTAAAGGAACATTAGGTCTATTTAAAAATAGGGTAAAAGGAAATAAAAGAGATAAGAGGAAATGAATTAATAAAAATAAATAAACAAAAAAAAAATAATATTCAACCGATAAAAAACAAATATTCCTTCCTTTTTATCTATATATATGATAACTTACAAAAGTTTTTCTAAAGGATCACTATAACGAAGAGAAGTAAGAGAATCTTTATAACCAGGTAAGAAAAGACCTTTATAATTTTTACGTTCAACCAAGGTATGAACGACATCACCATAAGTTTTTAAAGTAGCCATGATGACAGTACCATCTTCATCAGAAAATTCTTGAGGGGCACTAATAACTTCGGCACCACGAGCAACAGCCTTATCAAAAACAAGTTTACAGTCATGAACAGTGAAAGCGACATCTTTAACACCATCACCACGAATAGCAATTTCTTCAGTCATTTCTTTCATTAAATGGGGTTGGATAGCAGATTCAAATACAAAGACAGCATCCCCACTTTTTACAACATGGCTAGAAACTTCACGGCTACCAGTTTCTAATCCACGATAAGCAATATGTTTAAAACCTAAACGAGTACAATAGAATGATGCAGCTTGTTTGGCATTGGTGACGGTAAAACGAAGATGATCAAAACCATTGAATGGGTTGTTTTCTTTGGTGTAAGTAGGGAAAGACTAGTATATAATATAAAAAATAATAAAAAAAGGTGGTTTTTCCGGAATTATAAAAGAAAAAAAAATGAATTAGTTTTTATTACTACTATGATTCTTTTTTATATAAATATACAATAGTCTTTTTCTTTATTTTATTTACCATAACGACTTTTTAATTAACTAAATTTAGAGTAGGGAAATAATAAAAGAAGTATTAAATAAAAATATAATGAAATAATAAAATAAGAAAGAAGAAAGAAAAGAAAGAAATTTGAAGTTTTGCATTTATATTTTTTTTTATCGTGGGATGAAAAAGCGATTCCCACGAATAAGATTTAAGATAGTGCTTAAGTTCAAGATTTTATTATATTCCTCTATAGGGTCCTTTTGCTTGATAGCCAATAAAAATCATTCCATTGATTCCGGGATTCCTTTTTTTTATTTGACAAGTGTTGCTCTTTAGCCATTGACAACTTTGTTATATATTTAGCGTTTTACTTTATTTTTACTTTATAATTAAATAAATACATAAAGTAAAAATGGTTATTTATTTGATTAATAAAGTATACATGTATATGTTATAAACATGATCAATTGTATAAATAGTAATATGAAAATCTTTATAAAAGGCAATATGTATATGTATATATTGAATAAATATTCGGAAAGGCAGAAAAGAACAAAGTAAGTTTTTCCGTGCCTTGAATTTTTTCAACCCCACATTTTTTTTATATACATAGCCGAATGCCGTCATTTTTTTTGTAACTTTTTTTTTTATTATTATTCCATATTATATTATTATGTCATTTTCTGTTTTTTTTTTTATTATTATTATTTTCTCTCCTCGCATGATTTCTTAGTATTAGATAACAAATAAACAAAATAATAGTATGTTGTACAAATATAGTATTTTTTATTTTTTATTTTTATTTCAGTGAAATCATAAGGAATAGATATATAGGTTTATTTCCGTTATTTTTTTAAAAAAAAATTCGGATATCTTTCCTTCTTTCATTCTTTTTCTTGACTATTCGTTTTTCCTTTTTCCTAAAGTTAGGGTCTATTGATCCGTTTTCTATTCAATAAAAGTTATCCGCGGATTTCATCACTTCAACCCTTTTTTAAAAAAACTCAAACCCATTGTATATCTGGTAATGTCCCGGTTAAAATAAAGTTAAAAAAGTAATATAACCAAATATATTTATTAGATGGTAATAATAATCAAAAATAAAATAGCATTAATAAAAAAGATTAGATAAAGAAATAAATAATAATAAATAAATAAAATATTTGGTATATAGTATTAAAATTTTTAATCATCATTCACTAGACCGTCATAACCATCTATAATAATAAAAACGTAAATATAAAAATGAATATTTCTTTTTTGAAGTATCGTGTGAATATTTTCTTTTTAAAAAAACTTACACGCACAAATGCCTTGCATATAAGAAGCTAATACTAATCCACTTGCAACTTGAGATACAGGATGAGTAAATCTACATTTAAAAATAAGCAAAGTAATTAGATGGCGATTAATTAAAAAAGAGAATTTGATTTTCTATTTTTTAATAAGATATAATGTATAAATTACCTTGTAAAGAAAGCTAACATATAAAAAATTTGCCAATGATGCAAATGAAGAGAAATACGATTTGTATAAGGATTATAAACAGTTTGATTTGCTTCTAAATCGTTATTATTATTCTGTTGTTGTTGATCACTTGTTGAAGCATCACCAATATTATTTTCTTCGCCATCTACTTGTTCTGTTTTTTCATCTTTTCCAGGAACATTATTCTTTTTTTTATTTAATTTTGGCAAAACAAAACGTTGGTGATAGTATGTACGAAGCCAATTGCTATTATTTTCTTTAATGATGAAGTTAGCCAATACGAAGAAAAAGATAGGAATAAGCAGTGCACATACATAATAGGCAACAAATGGTAATGTTAATGTTGCTGCGTAATATATATGAAATGCTGCAAAACATAATATAATTCTATAATTGTATAAATGTGAAAAAATAAATATATATATATTTAAAGTCCGTTTTTTTTTTTTTTTTTAAGAAAAAACAAATGATCTACTGTTTTATATATTATATATATAGAAAGATATACATTTATATTTTTTTTTTTTTTCCTTAAAAAAAGGATCTACTATTATTGTTATACATATATATAAATAAGTTTTACCCTAATGCAGTAAGAAAAACAACCCACATTCCCATAGGCCAATTACGAATATTTGGTAATGATGTTTTGGTAAAAGGTAATTCGGCTATCCAACCATAACCAAATAACATGGGATAAAAGGAAATGACGGTGATCCAACTATAACTACGAGAATAATTACCAAAAATAAAAAGGATCACTCCATAGCTACACCCCAACCTATATAAATAAAGAATGAAACAAATCATTACTATTCTCCTCTTTATTATATATAAACTTGCGCGTATCTTTTACTTTTTATTTTTTTACATTGTATCGCTCCAATGTCTCGCCATGGTTTTTGGATTGATTTCCCAATTATACTTAAAAGCTATATAACGATAAAGAGGGTAAGGTACAAAAAAGAAGGATAGCATAAAATAGAGATAAACTAGTGGATTATATGAAAATAAAGCCGTTTCTGGAACGTTTGTTGGATCAGAGAATCCAAGAGGTGTACCCGAAGCATCTGAATTCATAGCAGGTGGGAAATCCATTTTTTATATAAAACAAAACTAAGTATGTATATATATAAAGAAAAAGAAAGAGAAAGAGAAAAGAAAGAGAAAAATAATAATAATAAAAAAAAAAAAGTGATTAAAAAAGGGAGAAAGGGATTTATTTATTTAGATCAATCTTTATTATTATTATTTTTCTACAGGAGCCAAAAAAAAAAAAAAAAAAAAAAAAGTTACACAAAACTGCAGCAATAGTTTACTTTTTTTTTTCTTTATCAGATAACAAGTCCGCTTGTCATTATCACCACTTTATTCTCTTTTATTATCGATGGTCATCTAAAAATATATGTATTTTTATTATTACTAAGATGATCTTTATAAAGTAAATATAATTAGGTAGCCTATTTTTTAAAAGCTGATTAAATAATAATAATAAAATATAAATAAATGTCACTTGAGATGATAAAAAATACTCATTTTTCCCAGACCAAATTGTTGTGATGATAGAATAATCTTGCCATCTTTAGCAATTCCAATTGTCAAATTTTCATACTCACATATTGCTCTCTTTATTTTATTTGTCGCATAATTTAATCATACTAATTTTATTTTTTTATTTTTTTTACAATCAATAAGTGGAATTGAATCCTAATTTATTTTTGATATATGGACCCAAAAAAAAAAAGTATAGCATTATTGAGAAATACCTATAAAAACTTTTCGTTATTTATGATCTTTAAATGTTTATTATTGAATAGTTTATAATCATATATATATATATATATATATATATGTATATATCAAAGATGATGGACTGAATGTTCAAATAGTAAAACATAAATGTAAATCAATAATTACGGTAGTTTTAATAGGGGCATAAATGAACAATAAGCTAAATATAATTATATCTTAATACATAGGAGCGCCTTTTTTTTATTGTATTTGGTATAGTACGCGAGATGGATTACATTGTTGACATAGTTTGAGCAATTTTAGTATAGAAATTAATATTATACACAGGTAAAGGGTTAGAATGTGAGTTAATATATATATATGGCCATTAAAACTATATTTATTTCCACCAAATATTTTAAAATATCAACCATACACCTAGAAATAGTCGCTTTTATAAGCTACATCATCATATACAATTCACCTGAGATTAATAGAATTAACTAAAACGTTATTGATTTTCCTAAAAAAAAGGCACAGTAAATAAAAAAAATGTTATAACAGCTAATGCCTCTAAGTTCAAAGATACATATCATTCTTATAGTTTCGAACAAGTTAGTTACAGCAAAAATGTTAATTTAGTAAATGTAATTAATTTACTTAATATTTATTCATATCAATAAAAAAAACATTATAATCATCTTCATAAATAATAGCTATAATATATATATATATATATATATATATATATATATATAATGTGGCATTTTTTTTTACTAATAACTAAATATATAATTTATATGATATAATTAACTACATATATAGAATTTATTTCAAATTGATCTTTTTATTGACCCTTTACGACATCTAAATTTTTTTGCTACAGTTAGGCAGTGTAATAAATCATATCGATTGATGACATCGATTTTGTTACCACAATCTACAACAAGTTCCTTTATATTTTTATATTTTCTAAATACAGCAACAACAACAAAACTTAGCATTCTGCATACATCTATGTACTTATATAAATTACTTAATAAAACCACGAATATCGTCAGGATTAGTGGACAATCTTGCATAATCAATAATAACCAATCGTATTTTTTTATATTCTATTGCGATTAGTTCCATCATATCTATTTATTATTTTATTTTATTTATTTATTTTAAAAAAAAATATTTAGTTAAAATACATATTACGTGAAGTAATATATTACACCTTTGATGGAGCCTGCAGATCCATCGACATTTTTTATTGTTTTATCTCTTTCAAATAGTGGAATATCCGCGTTAGCCCTGTAGCTAGTAAATACTTCTGTGCAAAGCATTTTTTTTTTTTAGTCTTTCAATCATGGTCATTAAAAGTCTGTTATGAGCTTCATCGTTTTCAATAGTATTCGATTTTCTACAGTATCCAATGTTTTTAAAAGTGTTTTCTGTAGATATTATCATTTTGCGATAGCTTTTTAAAATTTTTGTTTCATTTAGACCTATATATATTGATATAATATTATTTTTATTATTATCTTTTTACTAATTTTTTTTATAATAAAATTTTACATATATATTTTTTATCGAGCAAGTTAATCCATCGACCATAAGAGCACTTTCCATTCACAATTCCTCTACTCAATTCTCCCCAGGTCCCATCCATAGGCATCCACCTTGATAATTGAAAAGGTGTACATAGTTTATCTAAATTTGGTATATACCCTTTGATCGTTGTATGTATGTCGTTGTTAGTCATAAAAACTTTATTAAAAAGCTTGCTTTCTTTACGACTAGGGAATAATATACTTTTGATTATACTTAAAATTTTGGTTTTTCCCAAATTATCTATATATATATATATATATATAGATATAGATATATTAAAATAATAAAAACATAAGTTGAAATATTCATACTAAAAATTAATTAATTTATTTACATTCAGAATCTTCATTTGAATCAGTTGTCTAGCTGATATCACTAGAAAGAATTATTTCTATAGGTATAGTACGTTATTATTATAATTGTTTATTAAGCATATATATAATGTTTTTTTGATACCTTCTTCACCTTCCAAGTTTTCATAAACTGGGCTACTAGTGCATTCGATATATTTCCATGGTAACTTTTTTGTCATATCTCGCCACATGGCAAAAGGAGAATAAGGATTGTGATTCGCTAAAATTACCGTAGTTAAATCTGCAAGCTTCAATCTTTCTTTAGCAAGTATTTTATTTTCATTTGTTGGTTCTAAACCATATATGTAACAAGAAGCTTGACCTTGAGTTAACATTTTGATAATAATTTTTTTAAAGAATAGAAAAAATTAGTATAGTGAGAAAGTATATGTGAGTTTAATTACATTCTATAAACATCAAATTTTTTACTTTAATTAGTCAAATAAGTTTTTTCCTTTATGTTGCTTGTAAAAAAGGATTCCGGTTATTAGGGGCTAACAAAAAAGGATTTGTTAAATATTAATTTTAGTTACCATTAGATAAATTATAAAACTAAAAAAGTCATATATATATATATATGTTTTAGCTGTTATTGTAACTACGACTGTGTTATATTAAGTGTTACTTTGTCTATATATTCTGGCTATTACTCTGGCTATTACTCTGGTTATTATTCTGGTAGTTATTCTGGATATTACTTTGGCTATTATTCTGGCTGTTATTCTGGTTATTATTATGGTTATTACTTTGGTTATTACTTTGGTTATTATTCTGGCTATTATTTTGGTTATTATTCTGGCTATTATTATGGTTATTATTTTGGTTATTATTACGGCAGTTATTCTGGCAGTTATTCTGACTATTATTTTGGTTATTATTATGGTTATTACTTTGGCTATTATTATGGCTATTACTTTGGTTATTACTTTGGTTATTACTTTGGTTATTACTTTGGTTATTATTCTGGCTATTATTATGGTTATTATTATGGTTATTACTTTGGTTATTACTTTGGTCATTATTCTGGTTATTACTTTGGCTGTTATTCTGGTTATTATTCTGGCTGTTATTCTGGTTATTACTTTGGTTATTATTCCGTTATTACTCTGGCTATTATAATGGTTATTATTTTGGTTATTACTCTGGTTATTATTCTGGCTATTACTCTGGTCGTTATTATGGTTATTATTCTGGTTATTATTATTGTCATTATTATGGCTGTTATTCTGACTATTATTTTGGTTATTATTATGGTTATTACTTTGGCTATTATTATGGCTATTATTATGGCTATTACTTTGGTTATTATTCTGGTTATTACTCTGATCATTATTCAGGCTATTATTCTGGCAGTTATTCTGACTATTATTTTGGTTATTATTATGGTTATTACTTTGGTTATTACTTTGGTTATTACTTTGGTTATTACTTTGGTTATTACTTTGGTTATTATTCTGGTTATTATTCTGGTTATTATTTTGGTTATTATTCTGGCTATTATTATGGTTATTACTTTGGCTATTATTATGGCTATTACTTTGGTTATTACTTTGGTTATTACTTTGGTTATTACTTTGGTTATTATTCTGGCCATTATTCTGGCAGTTATTATGGTTATTATTCTGGCTATAACTGGCTATTATCCTGGTCATTATTCTGGTTATTATACTGGCTATTATACTGGCTATTATACTGGCTATTATACTGGCTATTATACTGGCTATTATACTGGCTATGGCTAGGTTTTTTATAACGTGCAGTTTTATAAACATCAAAAACCAAGAAAAAAAAATTAGTTACCTTTAAAAACTCTCTTTTTCTTAATCTATTTGTTTCTTTTTATACGGTTTGTTTCTTTTAAATAAAAAAATCATAGTTACATATATATACATTTATACAGACGTTTAATTAAATTTTATTTATAATAGGGAACTTTTCTTTAAATAATAAAATAATATATAAAAAAATATCTGTATAATAGAAATGGTATATATATATATATATTGCTTTTATATTAATTTTTATAGAAAAAGAGAGATACTAGGTGTTATCACTTAATAAGATAACTTCTTGTATATAAATAGCTACATACGCAACATTATATATAACTATAAACATTAAAAAAATAGCAAACATGTGGTACTACAATATAGTCACCGTTATTATTAAATGTAAGCATTACTTATGAATAAATATTTTTATCAAAAATTAATACAAAATCAACCATAAATTACATTGTACTATTCATTTATCACATAATATATTTATTGTTATTTTAAGTATAATATTTATTAATCAATAATAAATGGTTTCATAATAACAACTTAAATACATATAAATGAAAATAAAAAAAATTATTATCCTTATAAAGTAGATGCAGTTAACATTTCCTTTTCAAGCTTTGTTGCAACCTAAAATAATGATATTTACGAGAATAAAAAAAGGATGGTGTTTGAAAAGTTGAGTGTGAGCTAAAATTTGCATTTAATTTAATTTAATTTTATAGTTATCGCTTTTTACTTACCTCTTTTCCAATTAATTTTTCAACAAGAGTTAATGCAAATAAAAATGCTGTGCCTGGTCCACGACTTGTAATTAAATTTCCATCAACAACTACTCGATCATCCTTATAATCGTAGACTAAACAATAATAATAACATATATTTTAATATATATATAAATATATATTTTATATTTTATATTTCATATTTACATTTTACATATCTTTATAATCACTTACATGTTGATAATTGATCTTTAAAAGCTGGGTAAGATGTAGCAGCTTTACCTTTAGCTATACCTGCTTGTTTAGCTGCTAATGTACCTATATGAATGGCAATATGTAAAAAAAAACAAAGAAAAAAAAAATAGTGAAAATTAGTCCATTATTAAAATATAATTTTCAAATATAATGATAGTTTCCCAAATTTATAATATTATATAAATTTACCAGCACAGATGAAAGCAACGATTTTATTGGCTTCATAGTAAGATTTGATTAAATCTTGGACAGATACATCATTAGTAAGTGTTTCTGCACCTTTTAATCCACCAGGAATAATTATTGCATCAAACCCAGTCTATTGCATAAAGAAATAATAAGTAGCTTTAGCAATCATATAAACATTTATATTTATTTTATTTATATATTTATATATTTATATGTTTTAACTTACCGCGTTTTCAAGGTTTTCTATTAAAATATCGGGGACAATTTTGACACCTCTACTACATTCAGCAAAACTATTTTTTAATTGAACACCTACTACTTTAACATCTACTTGTGCTCTACGAAGAATATCAGCTATAAAAAAGAAAAAGAAAATTACAAACCGTACAAGTATTAATAATATATTTATATAAAGATTATTTTATATTTTACAAGTTATATAAAACGTTTATTATTATTATTATTATTATTATTATTATTAATATTATTATTATTGTTATTATTATTATTATTTTACCAGTAATGGTAAATTCCATCTCTTCAGTTCCATCTGCAAGTAGTACTAAAGCCGAAACCATATTTTTGTAATGATATTGTTAAAACCAAGAAAGCAAGAAAAAAAAGTTTTAGAAAAATAGCCGGCTGATAACGCATATAAATATTTTTAAAGTCCCGTTATTTTTTCGCTTTAAGTTTTTTAGTAATAATAATACATCCAAAGATAATGGCTATAAATTTATTTTATATATATGTATATAAAATGAGATAAAATATATGATTTTTTTTTTGTTTTGTTTTGGTTAATACTAATAAAAATAAAAATAAATATATAAAGTCTAATAATAAAAAAGAAAATAGATATAATGGTAAAAAAAAATAATAACAATAAGAAATAAATATATAGGTGAAAATATTAAAAAAATATTAAAAAATGAAATCAATTAAAAGAAACGAGCTAAATCGCTAGAAGCAATATTCAATTCAGGTGATTGGTTATTTAATGCATGTAAAAGTTCAATTAATTGATTGCGAATAGCAGGAGATAATTGTTCTTCATCTGATAATACGTGAGTAAAGACTTGAAGGAATTGAGGGATATGAGCAAAGACAAATGCATTATTAGAACGGAATAATTGGAAAAGACAGTTAAAAACAGGTTCATTTTCAGCATAATCGGCTTTTAAAGGAAGAGCACTGGTTAAGACCGGTAAGACTTGATCTAAAGGTACAGCTTCAGGGTGAGCAAGAATAAGACGGGCTACAGCACCTGTAGCATTATCTGTTGTGTTGGGTAATGTTTGGCCTTGGAAAAGAGGGTGAAGAGCAGTTAAAATGGCAGGGTAATGTGAGCTAAGATCAATTTGTGAATATGTAACAAGAACACCTAAAGCAAATGCCGCATTACTTTTAACAGTTTGATCTTCATCATCACATGCTTTGATAAATAATTGTAAAAGTCTTTCAGTATGAGGGGTCACGGAGGATTTTACACCAGTAATACATTCACCTAAACAACCAATAGCCATAGATCTTTCTGAAGAAGTTTTGGTTTTTTTCTATTTATCAAAGAATAAAATATAAAAAAAATAAAATAATAGGGTATGACTATTAATAAAAGTATTCCTTATCTCTTTCGCTCTTTTATATACATATGATATTTTTACAAACCACTTACATAATATTTAGAGATCAAAGGTAAAAATACATCAAAGTAAGAAGAAAAACCTTCACCAATTACTTCGCAAAGGGCAGCAACAAGGTCGCCAGCAGCGCTAATTAATAGAGATTCAGATTCAGCTTCTTCATCTTCATCTACGAAATCATCTTCATCAAGAGCTTGTTGACAAATAGATTTCTTTTCAAAAATATCCAATACATGACGAGCAATTTCTTCCATATTATCAGCAACAATGGAAGGACCCATTAATTTAAGGGCTTGGATTAACTCTTGGCAGATTTGAACTACTACCATACGATCATCTTCATCCTTCCACATCATTAAAATTGTAGGGATTACAATAGAGGTCATGTTGGCTACATTTTCATCTACAGGATAGCTAACAGGAAGGCCAGGGGTCCATTCTTCTTGATTAGAAAGAATGTAGAAGGTCTTTAAAAAGCTGAATAAACTTCCAGTAACGGCTTTACGTACGCCATCAAACAAGTGATAAGATAATTCAGATAATTCTTGAACGGATGATTCAACATAAGGTAAGAATTGAGAACGAGTATTTTCAAATAATTCACCTAAAGCATCAGCAGCAAATTCTTTTTCATCAGCAATAGCAGAGTTAAAGTTGAAAGCGCTGAAATCATCTTCATCATCATCACCATCACCTAAAGTTAAATCAATTTCAGCATCTAAACCAGGTTCATTCTTTTCTTCGGCTTTACAAGAGGCAAGAATGGAAGGCATGATAGTAGGTAAATAAGGAGCAAAGTCTTCACCAAAGACACGAGCTAAAATGGAAAAGAATGCATATGAACATTCACGAAGACGAGGGGAATCCAATTGTAATTGTTCAATAGCCAAAGTCATAAGATCTTGTGTGTAAGGACGGAACATATCAGCACCAACAGCTTCAGCAATAGCACCAGCTGAATCAGTAGCTACACCACGTAATAAAGTATCATCGGTGCTTTCCTTTAAGGACATGAAATGACGAATACGAGGTAAGACTTCACCAAAGTAAGGTTGGAAACTTTCACCAGCAGCATGAGCAGCGCTACCAATAGCAGCCATGACAGTAGCCTTGGTTTCAGTTTGGCTAGCATTATCGAGAAGATAAAGCAATTTTTCCATCAACATAGGTAAGTATTGTAATACATCAGATCCAAGACCTTCCAAAATAGCATCTAAAGCATTACAAGCATGCTTAGTGACTTCAGGATTGGTATCATTCATAAGGTTGAACACAAGAGGTAATAAAACTTGATGATGTTCTGAAATTTCACTAGCTAATTCTTCAGCCAAACAACCAAGAGCCATACAGGCTGCACGACGGACAATGATTTCAGGATCTTGAAGGCCGGAACAAACCATAGGTAAAAGTTCATTTAATTTAGGACACATATATTCGGCACATCCTTCAATAATGACAGCAAAGGCCATCATAGCGGCTTTACGATAATTAGGATCAGGGTTTTGTGTATAGGAAAGAACAATAGGCATCACAATAGGGAAAACTTGTTGAGGTGGCATATTAGATGCAAGGGCATTAAGGACCTTATAAGCTAACTATTGATGTTGCATTGTTAAAAAATAAATGAATAAATGTGTTTTTTTTATTTTTTTCCAACATAATATCCCTCTTTTATTTTATTTAATTTTATATAACTTACACGAGATGGGGAGTCTTCATCTACATCCTCTGGATCAGGTTCAGTTCCAATAGGCATTAAGTTTTCAACAATAAACCCAACAAGTTTAAGACTACGAATTTTATTTTGTTTACTAAAAAAAAAATCGAAAAATCGAAAAATTAAAAACATGTTATTTTATCATGAACTTTTTACCTATGAAAAGGAATTTGATTATAATAGAATATACGTATTATACTTACTAAACAGCAGCCCACATCAAGAAAGAAAGAGCCATGACACGTAAAGCATCATCAACTTCACGGTTTGCACCAATAGTTAAAAAGAAACGAATCAAGTCAGCTAAATGATTGGATAAAAGAGGAGCATCCTAAAAATAAAATAAAAATAAAAATAAAAAAAACCTTAGAAACCTATTTCTGATATACTTTTTTATTTTTTTAATATGCTATATATATTAACTTACCAACATTAATAAAGTATCAAACACTTCAAAGATTTTACTAGCATTTTCTTCATCATTTTCTTTAAGACATTGTTCCAAAACGTTAACTGTAGCAGGGATCATATCACAGAATAATTTCTGATAAAAAAGAAAGGAATGAAAAATAATATATATATATATGTATATTAGTACATCACCTTTTCGTTTTTATTTTTTATTTTTTCTCATTTCCTCTTTTTATATATATCCACATACAATGTTTTGTTTATCTTCAGAATCAATGAATTCAGCTAACTTTCCTAAAGTTCTATTAAAAAAAAAACATTAATTATTATCATTACAATTATTATAAATATTTTATTATACAATAATTCATTATTTTATATATATATATACTTACAATACGGTAGTGACGCGAACATTTTTACTTTCAGGATCGACAATAGTCTTGTTAAATAATTCAAATAAAGGAGCAGTATGATTCATAAAGAAATCAGCAATCACTTCAAAGAGAGTATATAAACAATAAGTACCAACTTCACGATGAATAGCATTATTACTTGCACAAGCTTGATTTAAAAAGGTTAATAAATCAGGCCATTTATTTTCGGGCATATCGACGCGAGCAATAGAAGAGATGACACGAGCAACAGAGTGACGAACTAATTCTCTATTTATTAAAAAAATTAATAAAATATTAATATACATCTTTTATTAATGCCTCTCTACCATATACACATTCACACACGCTTTACATCTTTTTTTCTTTCTCCTTTTTCTTTTTTATTTAAATTAATAGATATGAAAAAAACTTACTGTTGCTCATTGAGTACAACTTGTAATAATTGATTACGAATAGAAACTTTGGTTTCTTCAGCAACTTCTAACCACCATTTAGAAATACGTTTACGAAGTTCTACAGCAGCTAATTGTCTAACTTGAAACTGAGGTGATCTAGTGATAATTTCTACTAAAGCAGGAATACAATTAGCAGAAGAATAAAATTGTGAATTTAAAGTGGAAGTAGCCTAAATAAAATAGATAAGGTTTGAAATGCATTCGTATATAAACAACATAAATAAAGATCAGAAAAAGCTTTTCTATTTTATTTTTTTATGGTAACTGATTATGAAACTTACGGTTCTAATGGTATCAGAGTCTTGAGCAGCAGCTAACTTGGTTAATAATTCATCTAAATTAGCAACGAAAGCCTATTATTAAAATTATTATGTTTTTTAAAAAAAAAGTAAAATAAAAAAGAATATATCTATTTAACAATTTTATCATAATAAATAAAATAAATAATATATATGTTATATAAAATACCTCCATATTGCCTCTTTTTTTTTGCTACGGGTATGAAAGTGAGTAAAGTAAAAAGAAAAAGAGAGGTGAAAAAAAAAAAAAAAGCGGCTTAAAATATCAAAATTTTTTTTTGAGTTCCGCCCGTTATGGTCAGCTATGATTTAAAGATTTTTTATGTTACTCAACTTTTATTTAAAAACTCAATTCTTTTTTTTTAAAATATATATATATATATATATATACTTGATAATAGCCGTAATAATAAAATATAATAAACTATTCTTTTGAATTATATATGTAAATAATAATAAAAGAGAATATAAGGACCTTTTTTTAACTTGAAAATGGATAATATTAAGTAGCTATTTGCTATTTGTTTTAGCTTTTTATGATCTAAAATATATATCCACATTAATATACCGTTCCTTTATATCGCCCTCATAAAAAATAAAATGATCAAAAAATATTTTCGCGTCGTTACCGTTTCCGTTTTTAAAAATAAAATATTTTTAGAGTGCTGCAGCACATAGTGTTGCTATGCTACCGAATGATACACAACGATTAATTTTTTTTATTTTTTAGTATTTAAAATAAAAAAGTATTAAAAGTATATTAATATAGCCACTTGAACTATTTAATAACTAACCACCCTATTTAATAATAATTATTTAATTGTTTAAAATGTCGAAACATAACAAAATAGAGTATTTTTTTATACTAAAAGTCAATTAGTTATTTGAACTCAACTTTAAATAATGCATATATATTTTGACACAAAATTAACTTTCTCTATCACTTTCTTTTTTTCTGATCAAGATTAATTTTTTTGTATACTTTGATTCGTTTTTTAATGGTTAGATCAGATCTTAAAAAATCAGTCATCAAATTGTTTTTTATTTTTATTTTTTTTTTAAAAAAAAGGCACTCAATCCTTCACTAATAATAATAGTGCAATTGATTTTTTATATGTTTACGGTCACGAACAATAAAGTAAATTGATCTTCCGAAGGTTTCAAGTATTTATATGAATTGTTTATTGTATTGTTTTGATCATGAATTAATTTGATATTAGAATGAGAACTACGGGTAAAAAAAACAAATAAATTTATAATTTAACCATATTATATATCTATATCCATTTTAGTTTATGTGTTTACTCTATATTCTAAAAAAATTATTAATAGATTACCTCATCCAATCAAAAGAGGATGATTTTCAAAAAAAACAATGATTATCAATTTTCATCGTTATAATTGTTTTCATATAGTTTTTAATTACATGTAATTCAACTCTTTGTTCCTCGGTAGATCAAAAAGTAAAACCCATATGTAGTTTAAAAGGCCTCAAAAACACTATATTGTACTTATAAGGAAAGAACAAAATAAATTATCATTGGTATTACCATTGACGATTATATATATATATATACTTTGCTTTTTGTTTAGATACTTTATACGACTTGTTATTTTTTTGTAATGAATTTCAATGTTTTAAACTTTAAAAAAGTTTAATTATGATTAGTCTAAATTTTAGAACATAGAGTTTATTTTGCAAGCGTAAAAAAAAAAGTTTTATTACTTTGTAAGAAATAATTGTCATGAAGTAATGAAAGGGATATGGATAATTCATTATATAAATTAGTATGAATACATATTAAATAATTGTTTTTTAACAAGAAAAAAGAGGGAGGGGGGAGGGGAGACCCTTTTTATAGATGAACTCCCCAATTTTATTGAATTAATGCACGTGCCAATATATTTTGGTACAAATTTTAATTTTCTTTTATTCTTAAAAAGTCAATTTAAATTTATTTTTTAGGCCATTTTTTTCTTTTCTCTCTCTTTCTTTTTTTTTCTTTTCTTAAAAAATAAAAAAAATCTCCTCTTATCACTTGGACCACGTTTTTATTTAATGTTTAGTTGGTTGCAACCGTGGCGAACAACTGCTATACAAACACCTAAAAAACAATCTTATCATGAACCATTTAATGAAAAAGTTATGATTAGTCCTAAATCCATCGCAATTACTAAATCGACAACAGTATTCGTCTCAAGCGGAAGTGTAGGGGATAATAGCAATAATTTCCAGCACCCTATTGAACCTTCACTCACAACTTCCGCAGCCTCTATTGCTTTATCTGCTGAATTAAATAAACAATGGCAACATGCTCATTCACTTAATGGAAGTTTATCAAGCCAATCTATTAAATCTAAACATAGTCAATCAAGTATTATCACCTCTTTATCTACAACTCCTCCTACTACAACGGCAACAACGAGTCAACCTAAAACGACTTTATCATCATCCACTTCGTCCTCTTCTGATACAACAAATAAATCTTCTTTAATAAAAAAGAGCCACCCTTCTTCTTTTTCTCCAATTCCTAGTTCGATGAGCCCTTCACCGAAAAAACATGCTAATCCACTATCTACAAGTGTATCTGCTAATGGAGATATATTAAACGAAACTCATATGCTAGTTCCATCACCTTCTATCATTACTACTGATAATAATAATAATAACACTGACGATAATGATAACAATAGAATAAATGAAGAACAAACAACTATAGATTTAATAAAAACTACAACCTCCTCATCAATTTCTTCATCCACATCAATATCGCCTTCTACACAATATATTCAAAATCATACAGATATATCTATGATTTCAATATCAAAAGCAGAAAAAAGATTATCAGAAATAATGTATACTTCCTCTTTATTATATAATAATAATAATATGAAGATTGACACCAATGATCAACCACAACAACAAATAAAAAGAATAGAATCAAACTCTTCACACAACAATCAGCAACAGCAAAGTAGTAATAAAAAAATAAAGTTAGATAAAGATACAATGGTCCAAGATGAGGAGCAACAGAAACAACAAGAAAAAAAAATAGAACAATTACAAAGTCAAAATGAAGATGTATCACTTGATCAAGACAATGCACCCTCATCTTCCATATTATCTTCCTCCCCCCAACAATTGGACGAAATATCAATCTCAACTCAAACTAAGCGACGTAGCTATTGGGGCTCTTTTTGGTATGGTTCAACTACTTCTTCAACTCCTTCTATATCATCGTCTACTAACAACAACAAGGTTAATATCGATGATGATGCTATAAAGAATAAAGAGCTGAATAATGATGTTTCCTTACCTAGAAAATTAAAATCAACCAATTCATCATCTATATCCATGAAAATAGAAGAAAAAAATCAACAGCAACAAGAAATATTTCAAGAAAATGAATCTTCTTCAAAATTATTATTAGATCAAGCTAATACTGTATCACCACCTGTATCAACTACTACATTAATTAAAAATGAATCATCTTTAGATAATGCATCCGTATCATCATCTGCTGCTTCTGCTGTAGTAGCAACAAAACAACAACAGCAACCTGTGATCAAAAAAAAAGAAAAAAATCATGTATTACCAACTTTTCAATCCCAATATCATGCTCCTCCATCATCCTCAACTACTCATTCATCTACTTCTAAAATAAATAATAATAATAATAATAATAATAATGAGAATCACAACAGCGAATTAAATTCAAAACATTTAACATCCTCGGCTGGGAAATTTTTTGATAGAGCTATTGAATCGATTAATCAATTATTTCAACCTTCTTCTACTAAATCATCTGATTTGATTACTGACCCTGAATCATGGAAACAACAAATGAAATCCCGATTCGCACGCTTTATTGAAGACATGAAATCTGATCCTATTGGTTTGGCCGGAAAAAAAGTGGTTGTTATTGGTGTACATGGTTGGTTCCCTATGAAGGTAAATCATACAATTATCATTTAGAAAAAATAAAGAATGATTGAGATTTTTTAATATTATTATTATAATAATAATAAACTTTAAATGATACCATTATCTCATATATCTATTTTTTTTATTTTATTATTATTATTATCCTAGCTGGTTAGAAGTATGATTGGTCAACCTACAGGTACATCAAGTAAATTCTGTGAACAAATGGTAGCAGCAGTGAAACATTATCTTGAACAAGAACATGGGATCCAATTATCAGATGAGTCGATTACAAGTATACCATTAGAAGGCGAAGGCAAAGTAGAAGACCGAGTGAATAAATTGTATAATAATTTAATAAATAATACATCATGGTTGGAATCAGTATCATCGGCAGATGTCATTTTATGGGCAACACATTCTCAGGGCACACCTGTATCTGTCATGTTAATGCATCGATTGTTAGAGAGAGGTCATATTCATACGCATCGCCAGTCTGTTGGTATGTTGGCTATGGCTGGTATCTCTCATGGCCCTTTTCCTGTATTAAAAGGAAGTTTAATTGTTAAGGTACATATATATAAATTATAAGATAAAAATAAAATAAATATAAATATAAAACATAAAGAAGAATGGAAAATAATTAAACTTTAATTATTTACTCAATGAATATACTATTTATTATTATTTTTTTTAAAATATATTACATTTGGAATGTATATAGTACTTTGAAGCAGATGCAGCAAGAGAATTATTTGAATTTATGGATTCTGAAAGTGATATATCACAAAAATATAGAACGTCTTTGGCTTATATGATGCAAAGAGGGATCAAGTTAACACTGGTTGGTTCATTGCAAGATCAGGTGGTACCATTATACTCAGCCATTATGTCAGCAGTTAGCCATCCTAATATTTTAAGATCCATTTATATAGATGGGCATATTTATTCAGAAAATGATTTTATTATAAATTTAGTCACCTTTGCATTAGGTTTACGTAATGCAGGAATATCAGATCATGGGTTATTAACACATCTAAGCGAAGTTTTGGCTGGTAGCCTTTATGCTTTTGAGGGAGGGCATTCTACTATTTACGAAGAATTAAATGTTTATACAATGGCTGTTCAATATTTATTTGAAACTGACCCATTAGGGAAATCTACTTTAATTCATAATAATCATTTACCTAGTACTAATACAACAACTACAATAGATGCTACTTTATTATCATTCCAAGCAAAAAATATTAAAAACCCTTACTATTTAACTTGGGCTATGGGCGCACTTTGTAAAGATGAGGCCATTTTAAAAAATCCTATTTGGTCAGAACAATTAGATCATTTACGTCATTTATTTGATTTGTGGATGCCTCTTACTCCAAAAATGAAATCCGTTAAATTACGTTTACAACCATTTACACTCCCTTTAGTCTAATCCAATAGCTTTTTTTTTTTTCCAATATACATAGATATTTTATATTATACCTTTTTTATACAAAGTTTATTTTTTTAAACATATTCCCCTCAATATTTTTTTATATTTCGTTTATTTAACGAAAATTTTAGTTTTTTTTTTTTTATTTAATATCATATTGCTTTTATTATTTTTTAATATATAATTCATCATTTTTTTATAAACGTTCATACCATTTTAAGAACAACTTTAAAGCAAAATCTAAAATAATCGGCGCTTGAATTGATGTGACCGTAACCCAATTCATATTAAAATAAAAACGAATACTTAGAAAAAGAGAAAAAAAAGCTTGCGCGTCCCTTTTTTTTTTTTTACTTATTATTCACGTCAAAAGATAAAAAAAAAAAAAGAATCGTAACTCTTTCTCTTTTATTTTATTTTATTATATATACAATTTATTTTTGTATTTTACGACTTGTTCTAAAATAAATTATATATTTACAACAATTTTTTATACGCACACATACACACACATATATATATAAATAACCATGGCTGATCGTTATAGTTTCTCTTTAACCACTTTCTCACCATCAGGGAAACTTGTTCAAATTGAATATGCTTTAAATGTTGTCTCTCAAGGGGCTACCACTGTTGGTATTAAAGGTGAATAAAGTAGTAGATATATCACAATAACCAAAATAGAAGAATATAGTTTTTCTTTTTTCTTATTCTTTTTTTTTTTTTTAATATATATATATATATAGCTACTAATGGTATTGTAATTGCTACCGAAAAGAAATCAGCTTCTAGTTTAGTAGATGATTCCACTCTTGAAAAAGTAGCCATGATATCAGCTAATACAGGTATGGTATATTCTGGTATGGGACCTGATTTTCGTGTTCTTGTTACCAAAGCACGTAAATCTGCACAAGAATATAAACGTGTTTATATGGAAGAACCCCCTACTCGTATTCTTGTTCAAGAAGTAGCAGGTGTTATGCAAGAATATACACAAAGCGGGTAAATTTAATTTTACTGTTTTTTTATTATTATTATATATGCTATGTGGATAGATTTGTATGTATTTATTATATTTATTATTATTTATATAGTGGTGTCCGACCATTTGGTGTGTCTATTTTAATGGCAGGATTTGATGAATTGGATGGTCCAACTTTATATCAAGTAGATCCTTCTGGTTCTTATTTTGCTTGGAAAGCCAGTGCTATTGGCAAAAATATGATTAATGCAAAAACCTTTTTAGAAAAACGGTAAGCTTTAAATATATATATAATAACGATGTATTTTTTTTTAAAAAAAAAAAAAGTATATATGCCAATTGATATATCTTTTTCTCACTTTTTTTTTATTTTATATTCTATAAATATATAAATGCATATATACAATAGATATAATGAAGAAATGGAATTGGAAGATGCAGTTCATACAGCTATTTTAACGGTAAAGAAAATGGTTTTGGATTTTATATATAAATATATATAATGATGATGATAATAACGGTGATAATGCTATAAATATCTAATGTATATATATATATATATATATGTATATATTATTTTTTTTATTAATAGCTTAAAGAAGGATTTGAAGGACAAATGACAGAAAATAGTTTAGAAATTGGTATTATTGGAGAAAGCACAGTTGGTGTTCATGGAGGAGAAAGAAAATCAATGCCCTTATTTAGGAAATTAACTTTGAATGAAATTCGTGATTATTTGGCTAATATTGCTTAAAATGAATTATAATAAAAATAATAATAATAATAATAAAATAAAAAAAAGGAAATTTAGTATATACTGATAATAATAATAATAATATAAATATATATATATATTTATATTTATCAAAGGAGATATATATATATATATATATAATCTTGGCTTTATAGTTTTTATTTGATTTGATTGATTTTATTTTATTTATTTACCTAAATGATTTTTTCTTCCTCCTCCCCCCACTCCCTATAAAAATGATTTTTACTAGTAATTTATGATTAATGATGATGATCTTTTTAAGGGAAAGAAAAAAGGGGGAGTATATTAAAGCAAATATAAGTAAATTTATATATATTTATATATATACATATATATGCGTGTGTGTGTGAGCGAAAGAAGGCCTATTATGATAGAACATAAAAAGTCACGATGTTTTTTATTTACAACAATATATAAAAAGGCATTGTTACTTTTTTATATGGTTGCATGAATAACTTAAAAAAAGTCCTCCCCCTAAAAATAAAAAATAAAAATCATATATTTTTATTTCCTTTTTTTTTTATCTTCCCTCTCTCTCTCTTTCTTACTTTCATCTTCTATATTTTTTTTTTACAAAAATTAAAAATTGATGTGGTTTTCAAATCGTTTTATGACTTTATTGTCAAAAACATTAAATAGTATTCAACCTTCTAATGAAAACCAGTTTAAAAGTCAACAGGTAGTTGAGTGAAAAAAAAATTGAAATTCAGTTTTTCTTTTTTCTCACTCTTCTGCTTTTTATGTTTTATTTTATTTTAAATAGGATATTATTATTGGTATTATAGGATCAGCAAATGTTGGAAAAACAACTTTTATTCATAATGGTTTAGATGCAGTTATTAGCTGTCCAGTGACATCAAGTAAATCATAATACATATTTATAAACAAATGATATATCATTGTTACTGACTATTCTTTTTTATCTTTTATATACTCTTTGTTTTTTTATGTAGATGTTCGACAACATTCTAGTTCTATTACTATTAACAATAAACAACATTCTATATTAATATTAGAAACAAATAATCTCAAAGTAAATAATAACAGCAAAAAGACTATTTAACCTATATTACTGCTATTATTAAAAAAGAAGGATAGAAATAATTGACAAAAAAAGGATCTTAATTTTTCTATTTTAGGATTTAACCACTTTAGTTCATGCGGTCTTCATTTGTTATGATATCACCCAACAATCCTCTATTGATATGGTACCTGATATTTTAAGTAAATTTGATAATTATAAAATAAATATGTAACAAGTTCTAAAACGTTACTCTTTATATTGGTAATTCAAATGATTTATTTATTTAATTTAATTTCTATTCCTTATACTAGAACATTTTCGATCACAAAATATACCTTCTTATTTATTTGGATTAAAAGAAGATTTATCATTATTAAGACAAGTCGATACAACTATTGGCGATCAATTATCAAAAAGTTTTAATATACCTTTTTATGAATTAAATACCTTCAACTCTCATCATATCTATCATTTATTAAAATCAATTTTAACTAAAACTCATTCAAAAGAATCATCAAATGTATCTCTTTTTCTTCCTCCTCCTCCTCCTCTAAATCAACCTTTGACAACAACAAATGATTCTTCTATTAAAAATAATAATAATAATAATAGTGATAATAATAAAGATCATTATCGTATTAGCTCTACCATTTCCAATAATTCGAATCCTAATCAACCACAATATGGCTTTGTTTATGCCCCTACTTCTTCAGATTATCCATTATCTTCCATTCAACCTAGTGTATATGATAGTTCTATTTCTCCGTCACAAATACTTTTTCTTCAAAAAAGAAGAGGTTCTAAGGATAGCTGGTATAAAAATCATAATATATTTAATTATTATTATTTTAAATGTAAATATAGTAATATCACATTTAATTAATGTTCATTTTTATTATAAATATTACTATTTTATTATAGTGAATCATCTAGTACAGGTTTAACAGTTGATAGTATTATTGATCGTCTTATTGGTTATGATAATATGAATGAAGGTAAATGATATAAATTTATATACCTATATATATATATATAGAGAGAGAGAGAGAGAGAGAGATAAGTAAAAAAATGGATATTATTTTCTCACACGATTATCCCCCCTTTTTCTTTTTTTTTTTTTTTTTTTTTTTTTTTTTCGTTAGATGATCATATCATACCGGTTTTTATTATTTTTTTTCGAAAGTTTATGAAACCAAGCGAATTAGTCAAGGTATTAATTGAAAGGTAAATATAAATAATAGTAAAAATAATCATATCCATATACATAATAAATATAATGTTGGCAACTATGTTAAAAGTGATTACTTTAATTAATACTATAATTAATATTATTATTAGATTTGAACAAGATAAATCAATATCTATACTCCCAACTCCTATGCAAAAAAGGTAATTTTAAGAAATAGTATGAAAAAATGAAAAAAAAATCACAAGTTCTTCAATATAGTGATATTACTTATTGTTTATTGTTTTATAATAATCTCTTTTTTTCTTTTTTGATATATTTGTATATATATATTTATATTTGTATTTTTAGAATTATATCTATATTGTCAACTTGGGTTTCAGATTACTGGAGTGATTTTACAAACAAGAAAACGCGTCAATATTTGCACCAATTTGTCAAAAGATCACAACAAATCGAATCAATGAAATCTATACTAGATGTTTTACAATCATTAATAAATCAACCACCACCTTATTACGATCCTGATTGTTCTTGGGGACAAACTGATAATGATAATGATTATAATAATAATACAACAATCGTTACTACTACTACAAAAAGATTGGAAGATAGTCTACAACAACAAAAAGATAATGGATATTTAACATATTTTGATTTCCAACCTGATTTCATGTCAAAATATTTAGATGAGCAGGCATTATCGCATCCTTCTACAACAACAACAACAACAACAATTGATCCATCAGTACGCTCATCTTTATCATCCTCTTCTTACCCTATGCTTTCTTCTTATATAGCTCGCGATTCCGTGGCACCTTATCATCATCACCATCGACTATCCTTACTTTCATCTTCGTCTTCATCATCTTCATCCGCAATTCCAAGTGGTAGTGGTGGTTACTCCTTATCATTATCCATACCTCCTTATTCATCATCCTCAGAAATGACAACTATCAGTGATTCTATATATGGCTTCCCGTCGCCTCCTTCTCAATCGTCCTTACGATCTATCAAACAGCAACAACAAGTAATGCCACCTGCATGTAAATCATCTTCATCATCGCAGCATAAGTTATCATTACGTCAAACCAAATCTATGCAAATAAATTCCTCATTATCTTCTTCTTCATCCTCATCATATAAACTTAAGGGTTCAAATAATGATTACAATAATAAAATAACACAACAACCTAAATATGGGGGTGGTCTTTTATTGTTAAATTTCTCATTTAGTACATCTAACGTTCATTTTTATGATAATAATAATAACAATGACAATAATAATAATAGCAATAATAATAATAATTCATTAGCTCCATCCATTCAAACAAATGGTCAATCACATTTAACAGCAACTACAGCATCCATTATAGCATCTTCAACTACCTCATTATCATCATTATCTACTTCATCAGATATTTCATCATCATGCATATCTTCTTCGTCTCTAACTTCTTCAGCTTCTTCATCTTTATCCATAACAAACAAGGATAGCAACGGTCATGGCAGTAGTTCGAAAATTAACCCACGTCTTTCTTCATCATTTCCTGCTTCCATCACTTCTCATTTTAAATCCTTATCCTCATCCTCCTCTTCTACATCCTTGACAAAAAAAATAAACAATTATAATAATAAAAATCACCCCTTATTTTTATCTTCCACTTCGATCGCCACTTCTACCACCTCCTCGTCTACTATTGGTTTAAACAATAAAAATAAAAAACAACAACAAATGCGCAAAGAAAAGAATAAACAACAATCAAAAAAAAACCTTATTTCAAAATGGTTATCTTTAGAATCTATACGCCCTTCTTCTTCTTTTACCAGTATTCCTTTATCATCTTCATCACCATTAAATCATCCATTTAAAAAATCAATGAAAAAAGATACAAAAATATTTTTATCAATACCAAGCCAATATATGGCTGAACAATTAACTTGGATCGAGGCTGAACTTTTTGGTCAAATTAAGGTAAGCATATTTAGGACCGTATATATATATATAATAAAAATAAAAATAAAACTAAAATAAAACTAAATTAATTATATGTTTATTTATTTATATTATTAAAAAAAGTCAAGAGAATTTATTAGAATGATATGGGCTTATTCAACAGATCAAACTAAGAAGCAACAACAGCAATCTTCCTCTTCGCTATCATTTATGAGCACTTCCGCTATGTTAATCGATAATGAAACTAATTTGGATTATCATCAAAAGAAAAACCACTCTCTTTACACCAATGCTTTACAAGCATCTATTTCTCATTTTAATTTTATTTCTGCATGGGTCATTAGTATGATTGTATTGCAACCAAAGTTAAAAAAAAGAATTGCTTTACTTGAAAAATTTATGGTGATTGCCGTGGTAAAAAAAAAAAATGAATAAATTAAAATGACAAAAAAAAGAGAGGGAAAGGAGTAAAAAATGATCACCTTAACATTATTATTTAAAAAAATATTTTATATTGATTATTTCTACCTTCTTTCTTAATTATATATAAATATAAAAATATAGACTCTTCGTAATCAAAATAATTATAATACATTAATGGCTATTCTTGCTGGGATCAATAATACCTCTGTATTAAGGTTAAGACAAACACAACAATTTATTGTAAAGAAGAAAATTTATAAAAAGTTTCAAAGTTTAGAAAAGTTGATGAGTTCCCACAGGTAAAAACTATTATTTATTAAAACAAAAAAATAAAACAAAAGTAAAAATATAAATATATTCATATGATTTTTTTTCTCCCTTTAATCTAGATCTTATTGTTCATATCGATTAGCATTAAAGCAATCATCATCTCCCTGTATACCATATTTGTAAGTTACCAAATATCATTTCATATTACTTTTTTTGATATACATATGTCTTTTATTTTTTTAATCAACCATCATTATTAATTTTTTTTAAATATATATTTATTTAATGTTATTAACAATAATAGAGGAATTCATAATCAAGATTTAATAGCCTTAGCTGAAGCCAATAAAGATATGAAATCAGATGGTACTATTCATTGGGAAAAATTCAAATTAATGGGAGATTGTATTGTAGCAATAGTAAAATATCAGAAACAAAAACATAGCTATACCCCAAATATCATGATACAGAAATGGCTGTCTAGAATAACTATTTTATCGGATGAGGTAATTAAAAAATAAATAATTAAAAAGGGGTGATGGTGGTGAAAAATAAATACCATTTATTTATGTATAAGATTTATGCTAATCAATTTATACTTTTCACAATTTATTATTTTTTATTTATTTTTAATTTTTATATAGGAACAATACCAGCAATCTATATTAATTGAACCAAGGATAAAGTCAACAAATAGTATGAATCAATTACGTGGCCGCTTATTACAATTGTAAATAATCACATTATCATTTATCTATATATAAAAAATTATTCCGAACAGTATATATACTCCTGAAACAAAAAATAATAGCAAAAAAAAGTCTCTATACTTTATAATCAATACCATTTACCCATTCATTATTTTTTTTTTGTACTATGTAAATTAATTTTATTAATAATAATAAAAAGAGTAATATATTAAATCTAATTTTTTTTTTCTATTTATGAATAATGATAATATAAGAATGATGATGTTATACAAATTTATAAATATATGTTTGCGTGTGTGTGCGTATATGTGTTTTGTTTACTGTTCTTTTTTAAGGCACAGGATTGACTTGACGAATATTTATATTAATTCTAGATGTTGACATGTATTGACCAAATAGAGACCAATTGGGAGCATCAGGATAATCGCCTTCCGATTTAAGATATTCTGGTAAAGTATCCTCTAATATACGAGGTACACCTATTTCAAAAAAAAAAAAAAAAAAAAAGAGTAGAATAATTTGTTTAATCTTTATTCATTATTGTTTATCACGCATATACATATACATTTATATATGTGTGTGTGTTTTATTTTTATAATTATTACCATGGAATGAGCGTCTACATAACTTTGTCATAGCAATTATATCACCACTTCTTAAATATAAAGCTACAGGTTTCGTTTCTCTATTTTCACCTCCAAGTAAATATATACAGGCATTTCCCAAACTAAATAAAATTAAATAAAAATAATATATATATGCATATGTGTATGAGTATATTTTTAACTATAAATTCTATTACAATTATTATTTTTCTTTCTAATTTATATTTATATATATAACTACTAACCTAATAGATATTAAAGGAGCTTCCATATTTAATTCACTTCGATCCACATGACCCATTAACGTATCTCTATATTGATAATAATTCACTACACCAGCTTCAGGTTGATAATTTTTTCCTTGGTACGTATTTTTCCAGTCTTGTCCACCAACATTTTCAATAGCATAAACCACACTAGTCACAATTTCTGATACGGTATTAGGGACAGGAAAACGTCTATCCAAATGATAAGTCTTTGTTGGCCAATGATAATGATACCCTAAAGTTATCCACCGCAATCGTTTAATTAATTCAGAAGTTGGTAAAAGAGGTACAGTAGATGCTGCGGGAGGTTCAGGTTTGGGTTGATTTAACAGTGGATTAAAATTATCATCACATGCTTTTAATGGAATCACTAAGGTTCGATTTTGTTGTTGCTGCTGTTGCTTTTGATCCGTTGGTGGGTTTTTTTTATTTGTATTTTCACCCTTATCATCTCTATCATCATTGTCATCATCATCATCGCTATACCTTTTTATTTCGTCTTCGTCTTCCTCACCTTCGTCTCCGTCAGAATCATTATTATTTTTTTTATTTACTTTTTTTGGAATATAAAAAGAAGGGTCATTCATAGGAATACTACCTTGTTGTTCTTTTTCATATAACGGCCAAAGTCCAGTAGAAGGGATATCATAGTGAGTATGTAAATTAGAAGTGTTGGGTGATTGTGGATAGTCAGCAAGACACTGTTGTATTAAATGACGTTGGGCAGCAGGCGTAAAAGGATTAGGGATAATCACTAAGCCTGGTACGTTTTTTACTACATATGCTTTACGGCCATTTTCTTTCCAATCATCATCATTAGTAGAGGATCCAAATAAAGAAGTTAAAGAACGTAAATCATGTACAAGTTCTACAGTTTCAAGTCGATCGTCAGGTTTTTGCGAGCCAACATCAATTACTTCTGAAAAATCAGGTGGTGGAATTCTTGATTTAAAATTACGCTCTGCTGCTCGAAAAGGTGTTTGTTGAACAAAAGATTTTTTACTGGTATTTTCTTTGGCTTGTTTTTCTCTCCTTAATCGTTCACGTCGTGATAATGTTTCTGGCTGCATATATGATTTTGTTATTGCAATTATTATTGGTATTATTTTATTTTACTTTTTTTTTTTAAAAAAAAAAAAAAAAAAAGAATGGAAAAAATAGAGTGGCTATTTAAAAATTCAAAATTCAAAATTCAAAAAAGGAAATCAAAAAAAAATAGGCGGACAACCCGGCCCACAAGGCGGGACTTAAAATTGAACAAAATATAATCATAATAAAAAAAAACATTTCTTTCTTTTTCTTTACTTACATTAAAATATATTAAATACCATGCAACGATTTGTGAATCGAGCTAGCCGCTTAGGTTCTTCAGTAAAGACAATGAAGCGTACTTATGCTTCTGAAGCTTCAAAATCTGCTGGTGAAGAATTTCCTGCTGAAAGTAATGAATATATAATATATATAATAAATATTAACAATCAAAGGATTATATTCTGCCTTCTATAAATACATGTTGATGTTAATACTAAATTATTTTATTTTATTTTATAATAAATAGCTTTTGGTACTTCTGCTTGGAGAAACACTGCTATTGTTGTTGCTCTTGGTGCAGTTTGGTACAACGTTGATCAATCTATTTCAAATGCTGGTGTAAGTTTTATATAAATCTTACCATTTACTAAGACTTAATGGATACATGGATATATTGATAGATGAATAGGAACAACATACAACAATAACAATAGAATTAGTTATCATTAGATCTCATTATTTTATGTTATTTTATTATTTTATTTATTTTATTTATTTTATTTCAATTATTATTACATTAGAACAAAAATGTTATTACCAAATGGATCGAAAATTTGATGACACCTAGCGATGAAAATGATAAAATCAATGAAGGTTACTTGAATAACTCCAACAAACTTGCTGAATACAGGTACAAAGATGGTTTTGTTATATTTAATGATTTATCTAATAATGATCAGGCATATATATTTACGATAATAATACAGTTTTTAATGGACATTTTTACTTCATTTCATTTTTATTATTATCATTATTATATAGACTTATTTACCAAGAAGCTCAACGTCCTCCTATCTATCGTATGAGATACCCTGAGTAAGTGCCTTTTTTAAAAAAATAAACTAACAATATTAGCAATAATAATAATGATAATAGAAAGATAATAACAAATATATGAAATCACGATAATGGTATATTCATAATATTCTCTGTACATTCATATATTTTTTTATATAGATCCTTTGACCGTGCTAGTCCTCGTGCCTTAACTGCTGGTAACCAAGCCGATCTCTCTGATCTTAAAATCCGCAATGATTAATTTATCAATATACAATAGAATAAACAAACAGCAACAATAAAAAAACTTCAATTGAATATATATATATTTATATATATATATATATTGTTTTAAATGCAATGAGTATATATTTTTTTATTTATTTTTATTTTATTTTATTTATTTATTTTTTTGGAAAGATCTATAAACCATCAATAGAGAGGGATTGGATAGATGATGATTTTCACTATATATTATGATAGAGTGGATACTCAACAATTAAAAATGGAAAATAAAAATAGATGTTTACAGTAGAAATGCAAATACAAAAAAATATAAAAGGTAGTATATACGATACAAAATATTTACAATAAACTTTGATTTTATGTTCATATATTATTTTTGGATTTGTCTTTCGCCAATCGTTATAATCAGATCAAAGATATAGAAAGTTTTTTTTCTTTTTTCCTTGTTTTTTCAATATAATGTCGGATTAAGCACTCATCTATCAACATATTCACATTTCTATGATAAAATAGATAGTATATGAAATTTATTTGTATTATCATCATTAATAATACGTTATTGATTAGGAATAGTTTTATGTATAATTAATACGCATACCTAATAATTATTCACAAATGAGTTTGTACCAGTATAAAGGCAAAGATGATTAATATGATGTAACTGCTCTTGATAATTTGAGTATTTAGAATTACATTCGTTTTGATTTCAGCTTCTTTGTTTTTCATGATATACAGACTGATTTTTCATCAATTTTTTTTCTTTTTTCTTTTTCCCACCAAATGAATGACTCTATTAATATAAGTTACTTTTATAAATTTAATAGATATATAGAAAATGAAGAATGGTGTACAAACCGTGCTAAAAAATATCTATTTATTCAAAATAAAGCAGAAAAGCTATATTTGTACATATTCTATTTAATAAAATAATACGCACAGAAAAAAAAAAGCAAATTTATTGGTAAAGTATAATAAAAAAATGTATATAAATATATGTATAGGTTAATACTAGTAATAATAATAATAATAACAATAATAATAATAATAATAATAGTAAATAAATGTGTATAAAAAAGATATTGAAACATAGTTATGTTAACAGTGTATTAATATAATTACGTTTCTTTACCTTTTCTATACATATGAATAAATAAGTAGAATAAAGGTATATACGTATAAATAAATTATTTAGCAGAAAACATTTTATTTTTTTTCAAGTTGGCTAATGGATCTAAATCACCAAAAATATTATTATTTGCTGTTGTTGTCGCTTTCGTAGGAATGGGTGACGTATTAATGCTATTATCAAAATCATTATCAGGTTCAAATGGCTCAGCTTCTACCCAATCTTCATTTATAGTTGAAAAGGATTGTCCTAATAGGTAGATAATAAATAAATAAAAATCAATACAATTGATTATTTTTATCCATTTTTTTTTTATCCTCTGTTTCTTTCTTTCTATTTATATATATTGATGCATTACGATATTATTTATATTACTGTTATTATTATTATTACCTTGCCATGATGAACCATCGCTTGATTCAGATACACGAGAAGATATTTCATTTGTATTAACATTATTAGCAGGATATATAGATGTATTATAAAGTGGTTTTGGTGAAGTGTTTGTAATATTGGTAATGGGTTTAATAGTTGTGATTGTAGATGAAGAGGAGGTGGAAGATGAAGAGGTAGAAGATTGATGATCCGTTAAATGACGTAAAGCAGCATATGGATCATCTGATGAAGGAAGAGTTTGGTTCGTTTCGATTTTGGATACTCTTACCAAATTGTTTGTAAATTGCTCTTGTTCATGCTGTCTTTGTTGATGAAGCTCTCTTAACGCTGTATAAGGATCTGTCTCTTGTAAACTAGTGGTACGTTTATGATTGGATGTATCTAAAATAGAGAAATAAAAAAAAATGAATATATATCATCCAACTATATTTTATAATTTTAATATTTATTTTATTTTATTAAATTATTTTTACCAGAAGTCATTCTAGGAACGCTGAGAGTTTGAGTAGGTTGGACACTATAACGTTTTTGTTGTTGGTCATTTGATGGTGAAAAAGATGGAGAAGTAGGAGATCCTATTTTATTTGGAGTAAGTAAGCCACCAGTAAATGTAGCACGACGATTATTTGTTGGTGGGGAGGGTTGGCTAATAGGAGCAGTAGAAGTAACATTGTATGAAGTAGATTTTGATGCTGAGGATGGTGTATTATTATTGTTATTGTTATTTGACAAACTTAAACCTGCTAAATCTGAAAAAATAGAATATTGAGGGGACGACTGGTGTTTTGATTGTAAAGAAGGTGTTGAAGTGGTTGAAGTGACATTAGGAGTTTGAGGGGAGGAAGAAGGGGATGAATGCTGATTGTAGACAGGTGATCTCTTCATCTGTTCTGGAGAATATTTAGGTTGAGGCTGAGGTACATTCTATAAATAAATTATAAAAAAACAAAAATCAAAAAACAGACAAAATTAGATAAGTTTTGTGTAACTGCTTTCTAATCGTTCAAAAAAAAAAAAAAAATACAATATAAATTTTTCTTCTATTTTTCTTTTATTTTTACCATGAGAGGAGCAGTTTTGATAGTAGGTTCAATTAAATTTGATGAAGAGGATAAATTTAATGGAGCTGGCAATTTGAATTGAGTTGAATGTTCCATTGTATTTCTTCTACGAGTAACAGGTCTAGGTAATCCATCCTATATTAATATAAATAATTTAATTTTTATGTTTAGTATATATATAAATAAAGAAAATGATGATGATGATAATATTACGATTTTCTATTATTATTAATACCTCAGTAAACAATTCATGAATACGACTTTTAATTTCCTGTTCTTGAAGCTTTAATAATTCACGATTTAACCATTTACTTTCATAATATTTTTGTCGCATAAAAGCACGCACATCCCCATCAGTTTCAGGTTCTGGTGTATTTTGAGCATTAAATCCATTTAACCATATTTTTGCTGCTTTTCCATTTCCTCCTAATTCTAGAGCTACCACTTCCTGTCCTGAAAATTTACTAGCTGATATAGATTTAACTCTATGACCTACCTCTCGTCTATGTTTTTAAATATGGTAATAAAATAGATTTATAAATAAATAAATAAAAAAAATCAAGCCCAAAAAAAAAAAAAAGATGCATGTTATTACTATTATTTGTTTCATCTCTGTTCCTCTCTCTTTCTTTTCTTATTATCTCTATCGTTTAAATAAAATAAGTATAAAGAGATAAACTTACACTAAACCAGAACAGCGAGAACAAATAAAAGTTTGTAAGGTAGTATTAACAAAAAAAGGACTCTAAAAAAATTTTAAAAATTTAAAAAAGAATAAAAATTAAGTTTAAATAAGTTTATACACACACACCACTCACACACTCTCTCTCCTCCTCTCTCTCTTTTTCTCTTTCTCTTTCTTTAATATATACATGATATTATACCTTTGTTGGACAATCAAAACATTTTTTATTTTCAGGTAAACGGAGCAAATCTCTTACTTTTCTAGTAAAATAATAAGCATTAAAGATATATGTTTAGTTAAGGAATCAATAAATCTAGTTTTATTTTTATATTTATTTGAAGGAAACTTTTATTACCGGATATTTAGTTCTTCTTGTTTCTTTAATAATATAGAAGAGGCCATCACTTGTTCAATTAGATTAAAGCTTGAATATTAGGTATTGTTATTATTGTTAAAAAAAAAAGTAAGGAAAAAAAAAAAAAAAAAAAAAGAAAGAGAGAGAAAAATAAAAATAAAAATGAGAGAAAATTAATTTTTTTTATTACCTTTTTTGAATTAAACCTTTTTACTCCGCCATTTTTATTTTTATATATTTTTGATACACTTTTTATATTTTTTTATTTATTTCGCTTACAGAAAAAATTAAACTTTATTAGAAAGAAAAAATTTTTATTTTTTATTAATCTTTTTATGACAGATTTATCGAAAATCACAAAATATATTAAAAATAAAAAGTATACTTTACCAAATAATAGTATTTAGGTTACATGGGTCATAAGGTCTGTTTCTCGAAGGTCGATTTATTGCCAAGTATTGTATGTTGTAATGATAAAATATTATTGGGTAAGATAAATAAATAAATAAAATAAAAAAAGACCTCGAACCGCACCGATCACTTTGGGCAAAAAAAAAATTTATAACCAAAAAAAAGCTGGGTTTTAAAAATAAATTTTATATAATCATTTTTTTTAAAAAAATTACTCTATCACTTTTTTTACAACATATACAAGAATAAAAAAAAAATGAGACCACAGGCCTTTAATACACCTTTAAAAGCAGTTTGGAATACAGCTAATCATTTAACAGAAACGTTTTGGTGGCCAGCTAAAACAATTAGTAAAAAGAAAACAGTGATATTGTTTGTCCCTGGAAATCCTGGTTTAGCAAGTTGGTATATTCCATTCTTGGAGGCAATTCATAGAGATTCTTTTCCAACACTTGAAATAGTTAGTGGTACATAAAATAATGATTATAACAATAGTAATAATATATATTATAAAAAGAGCTTGAATATATATTTCTATATATGAATATTATTATTTATGGTGTTTATACTTACACATATAGTATCTCACTTGGGCCACTCACTTGGTACTCACGCCGAAAAAGAACCTCAACGTATCTACGGCCTTCAAGAACAAATTGACCATAAAGTAGCTTGTTTTGATCAACTAAAAAAAGAAAATCAAGGGACTGATACGCAGTATATATTAATGGGCCATTCTTTGGTAAAGTTAGATTACTATTATTTTTTTCAAAGATCAAAAAATTAAAAGCTAAAAAAAAGTGATGATATATTAAAAAATTCATATGTTTCTTTTTTTTTTAGGGCGCTTATGTTTGTTCTGAAGTATTGAAACGTAGACAGCAAGATAACATTATTCAATCAATTGCCTTATTTCCTGCTTTACGCGAAATTGCTTTAACTCCTAATGGTGTTAATATATCAGTAAGTTGACATATAACTATTTACTGTTATTATTTTATTTCAGTTATTCTATCGGAGTATTAAACATATATGCCCATCCATTTAACTATATAATAGAAATTAGTAACCAAGATACCACATTCGCTTATCTCTGGAGTTGCAGGATTAACTACTTTCCTATCTGCACCTGTACGTGAATTTCTTACAAGAATCATTACTGGGCAACAAGGACACTGTTTAAAAGTCACCTCTCATGATCTTTTAAATCGATCAGTTATTAATAATGTATTATTTATGGCACAACAAGAAATGGAGCAAATTAAAGAATTAGACCATGATTTTTACCAAACGCACGTGGATAAATTTATTATGTATTATTCTCGAGTTGATGAATGGGCTCCTTTGGACCATTATGAATTCATGACTGAAAAATTCCCAAATGGTAAAAACAATGAAAAAATAAAAAAGAACCAGATGATAGAAATAATAATAATATGATGAAAATAAAAATGTGTTGATGTTTTTACTTTTTTTTTTAAAAAAAAAACACAATGATAGCTAATATTCATTTATGCACCGAAGATATTCCTCATGCTTTTATCCTTGGTAAGAACAATGTTGTTACTATTTTTTCAAATAATAATGATTATAATGTTTTTTATAGATGAAATTGTTTTTTAACTTTTCTTTTTTTTTAAAATATATATATATATATAATATATGTATCATAGAACCTAAGCATTCAGATTATATGGCTAAAAAAGTAGTAGAATGGCTTTCACCATTAGAAGAAAAATAAAAACTAACAAAAAAACATTATATATACTTTAGAATTTTATATATTAATAAATAAATAAAGCCAGCTTTTTATTATTAATATGATCATCGCTCGTTTTTATTTTCATCGTCTTTTTTTTTTTTGGCAAATTATCCAAAGAAAAGGTATACGCACATCATCTTCTTGTTCTTCAACAATAGACCATTCCAAAATTGTAAAACCTAATTCCTCAATTATTTGTTTATATTTATCTTCACCAAGGCTACTCCAAAACATCTCAGCACCTAACCAATTTGGGTTAAGCAAGCAAGGATGTTCAAAAGGGGAAAGATTGATAAGAAGCAACCCATCAGGGTTTAACCATTTGTATAGCTTAGGAAATATGAGCAATTGATCTTGTTGTGATAAATGAATAAATGAAAATAAACCAATGATAACATCAAAAGAATGATCGTTATTAGAAAAGGACATGATATCTTGACATTGAAAGGCATCGGACAATAAAGGGACGTTTTTCTTGGCCAATTGAATTTGTGTTTCGGATATATCTATTGCTTGAATCGTTGATAAAGGGATATTATCTTTGATTTTTTGAGTCCATAGACCGGAGCCGCAACCTATATCAAGAATATGCTTTATTTTTGCGTCTATTTCTTTACTGCTATTATGTACAAGCTGATATAATTTTTTCAAGTAATAAACACGATTGGTATTTTCCTCAAGATGATTTTCCCAATCTTGATAAGTCTGTGCTATTTTATTATATCCATTTTTTACTATTTCCTTTGGATTTATTTTTTCAGTTTCCATGGTTACAATAGTTATTAATATATTACAATATTAATATTAGTTTTATTGTAATTTAATTAATAGAAAAGAAAAGAGTGAGCGAAAAAAAAAAAAAAAGAAAGGGGTTACCTGTTTTATTTAATAAAATAAAAACTAATGTATACGTAGCCACTGAGTTTAAATAGCTCTGATAAAAGCATAAAAAAAATAAAAAAAAATCGACTATTTTTATATAAAATAAAATTAAAAAAATAAAACGGCAAAGTAGGTACGTAATTTATGTATCTTATTTTATTATTATTGATCAAGATCTACCCATTGATCATTACTTTTTTTAGGCCCTTGAATTTATTTTTATATAACTTTTTACTAAACATAATTATTATCCAATCAAGCTTGATTCATGTCCGCATATCCCCTTTTTAATCAAGAACTCATTATTATTCATTATAAAACCATATAACCGATATAATAATAATAATAATAACAATGACAATAATAAAAAATGATCAGTTTTTATTATATATTATTTATAATTTTCTTAATAATGTTTATTATTGTACATCAGTTTATAATATATTATTTATTTTTAAATACATACGTTTCTTAATATAGACAAATGCAACTATCCAAAATAGTATTATACGGCCCGTATTTATATTTTTTATGCTGCTACATTTTTCTTTTTCTTTTTTTATCGGGGTCATAGTAAGTTTATATATTGTAATACCAATATATATATATAATTTTTATATTTTACCAAGGATATCTTTTTAAATTCCAAGTTGTACAAGCAGTAAATTTAAAGTTCATCCACTACTAAATTGAGTGAATATCACTCTACCTCACGTTTTTTTTACATTATTAAATTAGAAAGAATAGAAAATAATAATAGATTTTTTAATATTATCTTTATTTTTAATATATAGATTATTAAGATGTAAAAACTATTTTTATTTGCTTAGCTTAGCTGCTTTTTATTTATTTATTTATTTATTTACTTCCTTTATATGTCAATGATAAAAACGATGATCATTTTTAATATTTTTTTCTTAAGAGAAAGAAGAAAAAAAAAAAAAAAAAAGAGGTTTAAAACTCTATTATTTCCATTTTAAAATAAACATCATCCATGTCTTAGATTATCTGTATAAAATAATAATAATAATAATAATAATAATGTTTAAAGCTGAGTTGTATATGAAGGTCTCGGATAAAAAAAAAAAAAGTGTAGTCTTCAGCCATTTTTCATGGAGAAAGGGAGGGGAAGTGAAAAGTGATTGGACGGACTTTAAATTGCCATTGTACGACTATAAAATCTTTTTTTTTTTCCACAGTGACCAAAAATAGGTTTGATATAAATTTTTTTTCTTTTTTTTTTTTTTATTCCTCATTTCCTCTCTCTCCCTCCTTTTTTCTTTTTCCTTTTCTTTTTCTTTTTCTTAGCACTATTATATTTAATATATTCCATCCTAAACTAAACAGTTAATCTTTTTCTTTCTTTTATAAATTATTAAAACATTTAATAGATTGAACAATAAATATAAGCTATATATAAAAAAAGTAAAATATATCATGTATATATACATTGACAATATAATAATTTAATAATATTATTATAATCTATTTATTAAACTATATGTATTGTATATTAATTAATATATTCTTTTATTTCCATTATTATTATCACTTGCTTTCTTTTCTAGATACTCAGCAAACAACAAACTTATAGATTGATTACATAGAAAAAAAAAATGAAGTTTGGACAACAGTTACAAGACAATATATATGAACCATGGCGGTTTGAATACATTGCCTATGATACAATCAAAATGGATTTAAAAAATAGACAATCAACACATGGTTGGACCGATCAAGATGAAAATGATTTTGAATCCACTATACGATTAGAAGCGGATAAAGTAGGATTATTTATTACAAGAAAACAAAGAGAAATTGATTCACGCATAGCCTATTGTGAACGTATCTTGGTTCAACAACGTCCCAACATGACCACCACCACACAAAGTACTTTATATGAATCCATGGATGATGCATTAACAGAAATCCTATTGGATTTAAATGACTTGGCCAAATTTACTAGATTAAATTATATGGGATTTAAAAAAATCATTAAAAAACATGATAAACACACACACATCAACCGCCAATCTCTTTTAGTGGAATTAGCAAGAAACAAATCCTTTGATCGTCAACGATTTGACGTTGCCTTAGTAAAAGTGTCTTCTTTACATGATTTATGTCGTTTACACGGTGAAACAAGAAATGGTAATTCAGCTGCTGGTGGGGATCAAAATGCTTTTGAGCGGGCTACAGCAAAATATTGGATTCATCCTGATAATGTGACGGAATTGAAAGCTATTTTATTGTTCCATTTACCTGTACTGGTTTTCAACCCTGATAAACCTATTGAAGCTGAAGACAGCGCCATTTCCAGTGTTTATTTCGATAACGATACATACGACTTGTACGGTGGAAGATTACAACGAGATGAAGGTGCAGAAGCTATTCGGTTAAGATGGTATGGCCCCATGACTTCTAATAGTATTTTTATTGAAAGAAAGACTCATCATGCTTCTTGGTTAGATGGTGCTTCTGTTAAAGATCGTTTCCATGTAAAAGAACCCCAAGTGAACCCCTTTTTAAGAGGCGAATATACCGCTGATCAAGTAGCTTATGATATGCAGCAAAAGGGAACATTTAATCAAGAAGCCATCGAAGCTGCTCATTTTATTGCTACTGGTGTACAGAAATCCGTTCTTGAAAAAAAATTACACCCCGTCTTGCGTGTCTTTTATAATCGTACCGCCTTTCAAATTCCTGGAGATCAACGATTGCGTATTTCTTTAGATACAGACTTGACTTTTATTAAAGAAGATCGGGAAAAACGCCATGATGATAACTGGCGTCGTCAAGATGTAGGCGTAGATTATCCTTTTAACTATTTACCAGATCAAGAAATCTATCGATTCCCTTATGCCGTTTTGGAAACTAAATTACAAACTCATCTTGGCCAACAACCTCCTGAATGGTTAACCCGCTTATTGGACTCTAATTTAGTGTATGAAGTCCCACGCTTTTCAAAATATTTACAAGGTGCTGCTCATTTTTGGAGCCCTCAATTACCTTTATTACCATGGTGGTTGAATGATTTACAACAATTGGATATTCGTACAGCAAAACAAGTCAAAGGAAATTTCTCCGGATTATCTCGCTCTAAAAGTTTGAAACCTTTGATCGATGGTCATTATCGCATGGGTTATTTGGAATCTCAATTAGAAAAACGTGCTACTTTAACAAGAAAAGAGAGTAAGGCCATGAAGGCAAGACGAACTGCTTCTACAAGAAGTACAAACCAATCATCATCATCATCTTCCTCTCCTCCTCCTTTACCACAACAATCGCAGCAACATAACGATGGATATACAGCTCAAGTCATTACACCTCCTACAGCTACACATAATATGCACCCTAATAATGGAAATAATGATCCCTTTGCTGATCCTATTTGGAAAAATGAATCGACTGGGTATTTACAATCTTCTACAACTACTTTACCAAGACATCGCCCCGAAGGGAAAAGAGCTATTTACGATCATGATGGCGCTTCAACAGATTATCTTATAGCTAAAAATCGCTCCCCAAGATCATCCATTATGCAACATGCTCATCATGCTAATAGTAGAGAAGCCCTTAATGGCGCAAATAGTCACGATGATATTATTCATTTAGAAGAAGGCGGTGGCAATAAAAGAAATAATAATAATAAAATGTATAAACCAACAAAAAATAAAAACGAAAATGGGGAATTCATTGGGGATGGTGGTGATGGCGGTGGCAAAAAGAAGAAGAAAAATAAAGAAGGACGTATTGAACCAAAGATCTATTTGGCTAATGAACGTACTTTCATTCATTGGTTATATTTTGCTGGGATCTTATTAAGTACGGCTTTAACTTTATTAAATTTTGGTGACTCTACCGCTCGTATCTCTGGTGGAGTATTCTTTGGTATTGCTTTTGGCTTTTCCGTTTATGCTTTTATCTTTTATAGATGGCGTGCTAATCGTATTAAAAACTTCCCTACTCAACGTTATGACGATTTGTATGGGCCTGTGGCTTTATGTCTTTTATTGGTTGGCGCCCTTATTGTAAGTGACCATAATCATAATCATTTATATTATAAAAATAAAAATAAAAATAAAAAAAATGGATCCGACTCTCACTCACATTTTCTTTTTTCTTTTTATTTTATCCACTGCATAGTTGAATTTTGTTTTAACTTATCAACGCCCAATTACTTCTGGTGGCTACCTTGGCCAAAACAATACTAATTATGATAGTATTAATAATTCCACCGCAATTACTAATACTACTGCTACAAATATTACTGACGCTACTGGCGCTATTCAAGAAGCTTAATATCATTTTTTTCTTTTAATTTATAACACTATTTTTTTTTTTAATTTTATTATATTATATTTTTTCATTCAATTTATATATTTATATATATTACACTCTTTTTCTGTTTTTAAATATATAACACACATTTTTTTTTTTTGCCCTTTTTTTAAATTGCTATTGATTTTTCTTTTATTTTATTAATATCTAAATAAATATATTATGCATTGATTTTTTTATGTATATATTTATTTTATGTATATATACATGAATTTCTTTATTTTAAGGTTTTACTGTACACACAAGATGGAATTTTTGAAACACATAATTGGACATTAACTACACTGAAATTTTTTTGTATGTAACTAGTATCCTACATAAAACTATAAAACTATTATAAAAAGATGAAAATTTTGACAGGTCAAAAATAAAAATAAAAAACTTAATACTGGTTAACCTTTTATAACAACTCTAATTTGATTTTTTTCTTACCCGTTCCTTTCCTTTCCTTTTTTTTTGTAAAACTATAACTTTTTCGTGTTTAAAATGTTTATTTTTTGCTCAAAATTGCAATGTTTTTATTATTATTATTAAGTGTTTTTTTTTTTTTTTTTTTTTTTCATGCAAGCTATTAAACTTTTTTGTTCCAGTTATTTTTTTTCTTAATCAAGTGGCTCTTATTCTTTGTTCAATAATTATTCTCTTTCTCCACAATAGATATGTCGCTCAACCCTTGAGCCAATTACTTTCCTATAGTCAATCATTTTTTTATAGCTGGTATTAATCAAAAGCAATGGGCTAAATGGTGATATCCGATCATGCAAGTAATTATTGCTATACTTTATTTTATTTTATCCCTACCGACAATACTTTAATGACGGCTTAATAAAGTATGGTGAGATTACAGTAGCAATTTGTTTCTATTATTAAATATATACATAGTTGTTTATATTTTATTACTATAAAGTACTGTTAAATGTAATGACTAAAAAAAATTATAAAAAAAAAGAAAAGATAAAAATAATAACTTTATATATAGTTGTATTTAAAACTATAATGAAAGAAAATAAATAATAAAACATGCCTAAATTGTACACAGTGGCATAATTTGATTACTTTCAACATTTGACTTATTCTCACTTTTCTTTATATAAATTCCCATATTCTTGCTAATTTTTTTAATGTCAATAATTTCTTAAACACAAAATGCTTTTAAAAAAAGAATTTTTTAAATAACAAAATTGAAAAATCGTAATATCATACATAGAGCCCTTTCATATTTATTTTTTATATTCTTCCTTCTTTTACTTTTTTTTTACTAGGTATATAAATTTCCTTTTATGGGGTCTAATAAAATCTTTATAATGAATCCCAAGTAATACGTTATATATATATATATATATATATATATATACATTATATGCACCTATTTTTATTATTATTATTGTAATTATTATTATTATTGTGGTTAATTTATAATAATAATTACAATAAAAATTTATAACTATTTATTTAAATTTATATTTGTTTTTTATTTTTTTACTATAATCAAATACTTGGAATCATAACCTCTTGATCACCTACTATTAGGCGAAGTGTTCGTATTATACACAGTCACTGGCCTAGGGGGTTATTTTTTTTTTTTTGGTAAGCGCTGGCTAAAATAAATTTTAAATATCTTTTTTTTTTTTAAAAAAAAAACGCTTCTTTCTTCTTTCTTTTTTCTTTTTTACCCCTCTCTCTCTTTTTCTTTTTATTACTTTTGGTGTTTTAAAACCAATATATTTCTTTTGAATATAGTTGTATAAATTTATTTTTATAAACTTAATCGAAGAGGATTCCATTATTACTCAAATTCAAAAAGAAAATAAAAGAAAGTAAATTATATAAATATGAAATTACTATAAAAAAATAAAAATAATATATACCAGTAAATGATAGAAAGATTTATTGGAATATTATTATTATTATTATTATTATTATTATTATATTTATTTTCATTTCTAATACTCATATTTATAGTAGATTAATATGTTAAGAGCTTCTGCATTATGTAAAACAACAGTTAGAACTGTTAATCAACAACGTATTGGATCTCTTATGGCCAAAGTAATAAATTGAAAATAACAGCAATAAATAAATAACAATAGCAAGTAAACTATATATTCAGTATTATATATGTATATATATTCATATTCATATATATTTTTATCTTTATTTTTATCATTCTTTAAACATATATTTATAAATAGCGTTTGGAAACAACAACTTCAACTACAGCTACTACCAAAAAATCAGGATCCTTATTTAAAAAAATTGCTGGATTAACAATTGTTGGTGGAGCAGCTTATGGAGGTGCAGTATACTATGCTTTAAACGATGATGATTTCCATGATATATTCACCACCTATGTCCCTGGCGGATCAGAAACCTTGAAATATGTTGAATTGATAAAAAAGGAACATGATATAGAAGAATATAAGAATCAAGCTGAACAATATAAAAAGCAAGCCGATAGTTATTTGAGTTTAGCTAAAGAATATGGATCCAAAGCAAAGTTAGCTGCTAACGATGCTTATGACTATGCTAGTTCAACTTATAATAAATTAACCAACAATGAATCAGCTACTGTAACAGCCACCATTAACAATAACTTGGATTCCTCCCAAAAAAGTGTAATTTCTACTACACTTCCCAATCAACACCCATCTACAACTAACGCTTCAGCTGCCGTTGTAACATCAAAAGAAGATAAATCCGCACCTGTTATTACTGCTGTCATTGAATCCCCTCCACCTATCGTTGTTCAACGTGTAATTACCAAACACGCTACAGTACGTGAATTATCTCGTGTGGTGACAGAATTAGCTGCTATATTAAATGAAAACGGGTTAGCTAATGCTGGACGTGATTTATTAATTCAATCAGAACAACATATTAAAGCCTTAGATGAACGTTTTAAAAGCATTGAAAAGGAGCATGATCAAGTATTACAACAATTAAATAAATTAAAAGAAAGAGGAGAACTTATCGATCAAGAATGCCATAATTTACAAGTCAATGCTAAAAAATCCATTCAATCCATTCAAGCTTCCACTTTTGATAAGGTCCAAGCTAAAGAAAAACAAATTACAGAAGAATTTGATGATGCACGCGAAAAAATGAAACAATCCTTTAAAGAAATCATGGCTGCTGAATTAAATGCTCAAAAGCAAGAATTAGAACATGAACGTACACAAGCTCTTTACAATCAAGCTGAATCCTTAAAAGCCATGTTTATTCGTGATGCAAAATTCTTGATTGAACAAGAACGTTCCAAGCGTATTTCCACTTTAACTACGATTCATCAACGATTCCAAGCCATTGAACAATCTTCTTTAGAAAATGCTGTAGCTTTAGATCGATCTCGTCAAATCCATCAATTATATGTCGCTCTTTCCACCATTCAAGATGTATTGGCCAATCACCAACACGAAAAATTCCCCTTCAAAGAAGAATGGCAAGCTTTACAACATGGTGTACAAAAAAATGAACATCTTCAAAAGGTTCTTAGTTCCGTTTCCCCCACTACAACAGAAGAAGGAATTTTCTCTATGGGTGATTTAACTAATCGATTTGATGTAGTTGCTAATGAAGTCCGTCGCGTGGCTCTTGTTCCTGAAGAAGGAGGATTTGGTGCTCATATTCTTAGTTTCATCATGTCTCATTTATTATTTAAGAAATATGGATTAGTAGAAGGTAATGATGTGGAAGCCATCTTAGCTCGTTCTCAATATTATTTACAAAAGAAGGATTTGGAAAGTGCTGCCCGTGAATTAAATCAATTATCTGGTTGGCCTAAACGATTAGCTGTTGATTGGATTCAAGCCGCTAGAGAACATTTAGAAGTGAAACAAGCTTTAGAGGTAAATAAAAAAATAAATAAATGAATAATAATAAAAGGAAATAAAAGATATGAAAAATAAATTGAAAGAGATGATAATAAACGAAAAGAGAATGCAAGTGATAACAATAAAATTAAAAGAAAATGGGAAAGATAAATAAATGAATAATAATAACTAAATCAACTTTTTTTCTTTTTTAAATCTATAGATTGTTGAAACTCATGTTATTCTTTCTAATTTAATTGATGCTTAATTATTATTTTTGTTTTTTTATTTTTTTTTCTCATATAAAATTTTATATATCACTCATTAAACATTTTTTTCTTTCTCTTCCTTTTATTACTATGGTGCTTGCTCTCTCTGTTTTTTATTATTATTTATAGAATTTTGATTTCTCTTCTTTTTCTTTATGAACAATTTATTTATTTATATTCTTTCACTACTTTTTTTTTTTTTATTTGATTATAAATAAATAATAATAAAAAAGGTCTAGAGAAAATGAAAATTATGCTGAGAAAATAAAGTTTGCGGCAACTTCAAATATAAAATAATTTTGAAAAAAAAAATCTTTTTTTTCGTTTCTTCCGCTTTTTCATTTTTTTTTAAAAAAAATAACCTATTAATTTTAATAATAATAATAATACCAGTAGTAGTAACAAAAAATGGTTAAACAAAAGAAAGGTCCTTCTTTACACAATCTTCAAGTTTATCAACGTATGAATTTTCTTAATCAAGCTGCTACATTAATGTCCACTTTATCACAACCTATACCATCACCAATTAATACACAACTACAAAATCAACGAGTTAAAAAAGAAAAGAATGATAATAATAAGGCTGATATAAAATGGCAAGGTGATTTTGATTTACACCCCTTAAGTCGATATTATAACTCTACTATGAAAAAAATAGGAAGACGTTTGGTCATTAGAGTGTAAAGAATATATATAGATAGAAAACAGGAGTATTTTTTAAAAAAAAAGTAAAGGGTCAACTCATATGTTTATTCTTTTTTTTTTTTTTTAATAGAGATCCTCAAGTAAAACGTAGCATTTGTAAGCGATGTGATGCTTCCTTAATACCTGGTTTAACTAGTAGTATACGTGTTAGCTGTAAGATAAAATAGATGGATACATATAAACAAAAAAACTAGTTATATATAAATTGAAATCATTTATCTCATGTTTTCCCTCTCTTTTCTTTTTATACTCTAGCACGACATCAATCCACTTTAAATACCAGATGTCATACATGTGGTAGCGAAAGGAAAATAATATCTAAACGAGATTATGTACTATTTAATCAACGACCAGAGGTTCAATATAATAAAGTAGAAAACAGCGATGATGAAGTGGATGACAGAGAAAAGAAGGCGACAGCAGCGTTAAATCAAAATAAAATAGTATTAGAAAATCAAAAAATGGATGTGTCTTTGTAAATAGCCAATGCAGCATTTATATGTATTTTTATTACTTAATATCATAATAATTAAAAACAATAGACAATGCATTCGCATATATCAAATAGAGAATGGCAATTAAAATAAATAAATAAACATATACACCACCATAAAAAATATATAACTCTTGTATATCTGGAATAAAAAAAAAATGCATAGAATTCATTTGGCCTAAAAATGTTTTATACTTCTTTTATATACAAAACAAGAGACTATTCCATTATTCAAAAGCAATATAATAATTTCATTATAAAGCACCTTTGTAAACGAAGCTTTTCCATTTTCTCTTTCAATCATTTTCTATTATATAATATATACAAGAAATAGAGTTATTCATTTTTTCACCAACAATAACCAGTAATGATATTAGAATAAGGGACTTTATAATGAATATATAGAAGAAATAAAATACAATAAATAAAATGTAGAATTTGTCTTTTTTCTTTTTTTTTTGGTTTTTTTTTTTTGAAATTATCCTATTTTTTTCATATGTATATTGAGATATACACACTACTACACCATATATAGATTTGATTATAAAACGTTTTTAAAACTTTTAAAGTAAAATAAAAGCATTACCAATAATAACTATATTCTTGCATGTATTTCAATCTTTTTATACCAAGCTATACCCTTTATATTTCTCCCATCTCGTTTACATATTAACTCCTTTTTCTTTTCTTTTCTTTTACTTCAAATCCTTATATCTTTTTATTTTTTATTTCATTTCCATATTATAAAATATTTATAAACAAAGTTGCTTATTTATTTGTTTTTTAAAAAAAGAATGAATTATTTTTTTTTAACAAAATAAATATAGTTTTTAACTATACACCAATTTTTTTTTAACAAGATATTATTTTTCTTTTTTTACAATTTACTGTTCTCATGTTTTTTATCAGAAGACCAAAAGATACTAATAGAAGAACCGACGAATTGTCTAATAGTAGATATTTTATCACCAAAACCAGAAGGAAGGCCATTGATAAGAATAGAGAAAATGTTATATTTATCATCATTATAAGGGGGGTATCTAGCTTCCATCATACTTTCTAATCGAGTAGATTTAATCATAGTACTACGTTCATGAGTAAAGGTATCAAAAGATCGATCACCGTGATAATTGCCCATACCCTATATAAGTAATACATACATAAATTAATATATAAAAGCATATCTCTATAATTATATCATGGTTATTTTTATTATTTTCAATATATCACATACCGATGGACCAATACCTCCGAAAGGAATAGAGGATTCAACTACATGCATTAATGTATCGTTGACAAGGACACCACCAGAAATAGTTTGATCGAGAACTATTTTTTTTTTTTTTTTTTTTTTTTTTCAAAAAAAAAAAAAGAAATGAATTGACATTATCACCATGAAATTAATATTGTAAATATATGACTTACTTTTTTGAACTTCTGCTTTATCATTGCTAAAGATATAAACAACCAATGGATGAGATCTATTTTTTTTTTTAATAAAATAAAATAAAAATAAAATAGTATAAATATATCATCTATCATTGTCATCAATATTATTACCTTCTCTCTTTTTTTTTCCTCTTTTTATTTATTTATTTTCATATTATGTTACTCACTTTGAATTAATAATATCAAGGGCATCATCAACACTATCAATAGGCACAATAGGAATAATAGGGCCAAAGATTTCATTATCCATAAGTAAATTACCAGAAACAGGAGCAGGGTAAACGACAGTAGGGGCAATGAAAAGGTCATCACGATTAGTTTCACCACCAATGACAATAGATTTAGGATCCACAGCATCTAACCATGACTTTAAACGATCAAATTGACGTTGATTGACAATACGACCATAAGAGTCACTCTTTTCAGGATGTTCAGAATAAAATTGGCGAATACTTTTGCGTAAATAGCTAATTAATTCTTCAGCATTATCCCGTTGTACAAGCACATAATCTGGTGCTACACATGTCTATATATGATATTAATATTATATTAAAAGATAGAAAATATATAGTTTTTAAGTAAAAATCTAGTTCTTATTATTTATTTATAATACTTGTTTATATTTTACGTACCTGACCATTATTGTAAAATTTACCCCAAGCAATACGATTAGCAGTTAATTGATTGACAGCATCAGGACCAACATAAGTAGGTGATTTGCCTCCCAATTCTAAAGTAACGGGAGTTAAATGTCTAGCAGCCTTTTCCATTACAATAGATCCAACAGTACCACCACCAGTATAAAAGATATGATCCAATTGGTTTTCTAAAAATAATAATAATAATAATAAAAGTAAATAATTAAAACTAATGAATTATAAATATATTTTTTATTTTTATTTCATTGCGTACCTAAAATTTTAGTTGTTTCTTCAGCAGCACCATTAATGGTTTGATAAAATCGTTGATCCAAATACTTTGGTAAGAGCTTAGTAATTACATTAGCAGTGTTAGCAGAGACTTCAGAAGGCTAAGAATAAAGAAAAGTAAAGAAAAAAAAAGAAAAAAAATAAGAATCATGATTAAGATTCCCTTATTTAGATATGTCACTTTTTTTTAACCTTATATATATAATATTGATCACCATCCTTTTTTTTATCCTTAAATAATTATATTATTATTATTAATCATTCTTGTCCTTTTTATAATTTTACCTTAAGGATAACAGCATTTCCTGCAGCAATGGCACCAATAACAGGCATAAGTAAAAGATGGACCTAAGTTTTTTTTAAAAAAAATAAATAGGTTAGTAAATTAAAAAAAATACAAAAGAAACTGTAAAGATCATGCATTATTTTTACAACATACAGGATAATTCCAAGCACCTATTGGATAAAAATAGAATGTAAACAAAGTAAATAAAAAAAGCTTATCAGAATACTTGTTTATTTCTTCACACACATTTATATATAGAGAGAAGTAGAGAAACGCGTAATTACAATTGTGATTATTATTATTATCATTTTATTACCAATAACTAAAACAACACCTTTAGGTTCTTTACGAATATAAGTAATATCACTTGCATTCATCATATAATGCTTCTTTGGAGAAACGGGTGTAGCTAAACGATCAATATTCTAATATAATAACAAAGTATAAGAAATTTTATCTTTTTATCTTTTTACTTTTTTTATTTATTATTATTAATACCTCAATTAAATATTTACAATCGTTAACGACAGGTGCAATTTCGGCAAGAACTTCCATACGATGCTTTTTCAGATCAAGCCATACAGCTTTTTCAATTTCAGGTTTATTTTCTTCTAAAAGCTGAATCATTTTATTTAATTGTCCTTTACGAAAGGCAACATCCTTAGTCACTCCTAAAGAAGATAAAAGATATACATTATTGTTACTATTATTATTATATATGGTTAAATATAATATCGTAATCTTTATATTATTTACATACCAGTTCTATAGTTTTTTCGAACTTCATTAATAATAGGTGTGATTTGTTCAATAGGTGTATATTCAAGAATATTAGTCATGTTAATTTTAAAAAGTTGGTTTTTTTTGGAGAAAAAAGAAGAAAAGAAAAGAAAAAAAATAGGGAAATTAATTTTTTTTAAGCAAAAAAAAAGGGTATACTCACCAAATTGTGTAACGTTCAGTTATTTTTTAAAGGTTCATATATATATATATATATTTCCTTTGTTATGTTAAAATAGAATAAATAGAAAAAAAAATCCTGTTATACAATGTCAACATAGGAGTAATTTGATCATTATAAAAACTTTATTTTTATTTTTTATTTTATAAAATTCTTGTCGATTCAAAAAAGTGATATTTTATATAATTGATTAATATATTAATATATAAAATAATATATAAATGAATTATACAATTCCGCTTATATTTGAGTTTTAGATTACATAAAAATAACTGTCTTTTTTTTTTTTTTTTGTTAATGAAAACCGCTTGTTCCGCGAAGAGATCATTATTTGATAGAACGCTAATTACCTTTTAGCGAGGGATTCATTAGCCATTAAATGATTTTTTCGATTTATTACGCGTTATATTTATATGTCAATAAAAAATCAATTATTACTATTAACATTAAATATCCTTTCTTTTTTCTCTATGGAAAGATTAGTTTTTGCTAAAGGTCTGGCTTTACTTTTTCATTCCATCTTGGTTTGATATTTTATTATTAAATAAAAATATAGCTTATATCACAATGTATTATCTTTCTTTTTTTTTTTATGTCTACACATGTATATTTCTTTTTCTTTTTTCTTTCAGCTTTGATTTTACTCGAATACGTTGTTCTTTTAAGAGCCAAAATCTATTCGTTTAGAAATAGAAGGGCTGTTTCATTAAGAACAAAAGCAAGATTCACCGATATTTAAAGCCATAATAATTTCTTTTAAAAATTGTTTTCATGGATGTAATAATGTTATATATATTACTATGTTGTTATTTTTTTTTAAATTGTGCATGAAAATAAACGAATAAAAAAAATTTTTGTTTAAAAATAATAATACAAATTTACTATTGTTAATTCTAAAATTCTAAATCTTATATTTTTATCATTATGTATTCAAGTATTTGAATCAGACGAATATTCCATACTTTATAATAATATTTCAATATTTTATATTCTTAAATCTTAATTTGGCAAAAAAAAAAAAAAAGTACAAAATCATCAGTAGCGGGATTTAAATTTCTTTTAAAAAAATTATTCAATTTTTTTTTTTATTCACTCTCTCTCTCTTCCGCATTCTCTTTTATTTTATTTTAATACACATATAAATTAACATCATTCATGAACCTAACAACAAGCAACACACCATCTACATTTTATTTAGATCCACATACAGTAAATGAATTAGAAGCACTAAAAGGAAAATTAGCTTCTTTACAAGAAACATTATCCAGTCATATCGCGTATTTAAAGGAGCCCAAATACCATTTCACTTGGCCAGATTTATTAAATAAGTTTAATATGTTTACGGCCAAATTTACCTCTTTATCAGAAGATTTCTATCAATACACACAAACAGGAAGTACAGCTACATTAAATAAACTCATGTTACATCCTTGGAATCCTCCAGCTACAGAACAAGATACTAATATAGTCAGTGTTTTACTAAGAACCAAATTGATTCCAACTATTGAAGCACTTGAAAGAGATACAACAAGAATGATTCAACAAGAAATCAAACCAGTAGATTCATCAAGAAAGGATCAAGATCAATTAACAAAAGAACAATTAGAACAATGGAAGGCTTTACGCGATAGACATGATCAATTGGCTACCAATGCTACAGCATTTATTCAACAAGTTATTAGCGAGCACCGGGAAAGCTTTTTTTTAAGAATCGAAGAGGATGGAGAAGAAGAAGAGGACGATGATGATGAGGATATTGACTTGGAAGGGGACAGCCATATGGATGACAAAAAGAAAACAAAAGAAGAACCTGAATGGAAACAAAAGGGGTTCCCTTCTGAAGAAAATTGGAAAAAATATAAATTGGAATGTATGATGACTTTTTATAGTATGGGAAGAAGTGAATTAGCGGGTAGTGATTTAAAACCTAAATGATGATTGATTTTATTTTATACTGTACATAATGTTTTTTATAATTCTTATTCTACATTATAAAATAAAATAACAATAAATGAAGAGACTGCTTCTATATACCATTCTCTATTTAAATAGCAATGACTTTAATTTTATTTATTATAATAAATTAACAAGATAATCGCCTATATACCGTTCTCTATCTAAATGACTCTAATTACTTTTTGTCTGTACATACTATTTTTATTCTATTTTAAACTAAAATAATAACAATAGTATAAAAGATTCCTTGTATATAGATATAGATATAAATATATCATGTATCTATTTATGTATTTTATTTATATTATGATTTTGAAGAACCAAAACCACCAAAGCCCATTATTTTTGCCATGTCATCATCTTCATTCTGTTCTACTTTATCGTTTTTTCGTTTTTCTTCCTTTTTCCTTCGTTTCAATTCTTTTCGTCGTTCTTTTTCATCATGCTCTTGCTGCTTCAATTCGTCCACTCGTGCTTTTAAATCTAAAATAAAGTAAATAAGAAAAAGCGAATGGTGAGCATATTTTATTGCTACTATGATTATCTCTATTTTTATAATTTACCATATTCTTGATTTTCTTTTGGATCATTCTTTTTTCTTTTTAGTTGCTCTAATCTTTCAAGTACTGAAGTTACCGGAGCTCTTTCCACTTTCATTGATACACCCAATTTTGCTTGATCTAAATCAAATAAATACATGAAATAAAAATAATATAGACGATAATCAATATATATATATATATATATATGTTCTCTTTCTTGGAAATCGTAGAATTAATGTTATTTATTGACTTACGTTTTTTCCCATTTAAATGATCCAAATAACCTTTACTATCTTTAAATACTGAATCACATAATTCACAATAATACCCAGGCTGATTTCTGTTCTCTGATCCTCCACTAACAATTTGTATTTTCCCAAGATTTGCATCCAATTTGACCTTTTCTTCACGATGTTTTAATGTTATTTTAGGAGGTTTGTTTTTATCTTCTTCTTCTTGTTGCTTATCTTTTAAAGGAGGTAGGCCTTTTTTTTTACGTTCAGCATTTATGGCATCTAATCGTTCTTTGGCTTCTCTTTTTGCTGCTTTTTCGGCATATTCTTTTTTATCCCAAGTTCTTCTAAAATCAGTATCTTTCTATATATATAAAATGTTGAATAGAACAATAATAATAATAATAATAATAGGGATTGGTTAGTTTAAGCAAATATATATAAGATAGAGTTTATTCATTTTTATTTTAAATAAGGGTAACTTACAGCTCTAGCATTGCCATAAGCAGACATATTGAATAAAAAAAAAATGAAAGAAAGAGAATTTAAAAAAAAAAATTAGATGATTGTTTTAAAATTCCGCAGTTTTTTGATATCCTTCCAGCCTAAACTATTCCCATAACCAAGCCAAGCCAACTTTTCTTTTTTCAAAGTTACACATACCACTGGATTTCATAGACATTCGTCTAACCATAGATCTATCTTTTTCGGAAAGAGGCTTCCATTTTGTTTGTTTTTATATTTATTTTTGTTTATATATGTTTTTATAAAAGCAGCTAGTTTCAATTATTTTTAAGAGTAAAAACATCAATGAGCTTGTATTTTTTAAACAAGGTAGATTTTTTTTAACAAGGTCGTTTTCTTCTTCTTTGATATAAGAACCATAATAACCATACAATCCTCGCCTATAACGTCAAGTATTATAAATGAAAGGAATTGAAAATAGGAAAAACCACGTGCAGTTTTGTGGCGCGCGAATAGTTTTTTTTTTTTTAAAAAGAAAAAAAGGTTTAAATTATTTTATTCCCCCTAATTCTTTTTTTCTTTTTTCTCTCTTTCTCTTTTCTCTCATTTTTTTTAATATATTTAAACTATATATCATATACTTATATATATATCATATATATATAGTATATATATATATACCATTACTGCTATCCTTTATTACTATACTCATCGCTCATTATAATATTAATAGATTCATATATAAATACAATACCTTATTTTTTTCATGTTCCTATGAATTCAACAAGACAATATAATGATAAAGAAAATAAAGCACGTCGTTGGTCAAACTGTTTTGGACTTTCAAAAAAAATGAAACGTATAAAAAATAGATTATCATTTTGCCATAACAATGATATTCAAAAAAATAATATTAATAATACTACAACAAAAGATAATGGTAAATAGTTATAAAAGAATAAAAGCTCGTCATTTATTTGGTATTAACTTCTATATTTATATATATTTATTTATTTATATTTATATTACAACATTATTATTTAGTGTTACATTCCACTACTACTTTACCATTAAAAACTCCAACATCAACTATTCACCATGTATCCATTTATAGTTATTATAAAGATGAACCTTTTGAGGAACAAGAGGAAGATGAGCATGAAAAAGACCATGAGAAGGATAAACATGAAAAGGACACAACCAACCCTCATCAACCAATTGAACAAATAAATCATTCAAAACAACCGCATAGAAATACAAATGAAGAAGAAGAAGATGAAGATGATCAAGATGTAATAAAAAGTTATTTTGAAAGATTATCATTACAAGACAAAGTTCAGCGTAGCAGTTCAGCCCTTTCACCGCCTCCTCGTCATAACATCAAACCAAATAGGGGTAGAGCATTTAGTGATACAACACCGTTGAATGATAATAGCATGTATGATTGGCGTCAGTTTACAAACGACTATAAAAAAATGACTCTAAGGCTATCCATTGATACAGCCGGTTTTAAAAACCTACCTTGCGTTATTAAATCTTCATCGCCACCTTCGTCCATACTAACGCCAATACATACTGCTACAAATGATAAAAATAAAAATACTTACAAGAATGATAGCCCAATAGAAATAGCTCCCGTACGCGATTCCATGCTTATTTATCAACAAGATCCTTCTTCCTTTTTATTGCATCATCCTAATACAAGCAACATCTCTCAAAATAGTTCAATGATACCCCAACCTCCTCTTCCTCCTCCTCCTCCCTTTCGCACCGGCACTTTGGGTCAACCTAAACCTACCATTTCATCTTCTCTATCTACTACCTCTACAATATCCACTTCATTATTAACCGTCCCTGTTGCTCCTGCCCCTTCCCCTTCTACAACAATTACTACGTCACAACCACCACCCACCTCAAACATTGCTTTTCAATTAAAAAAAAAGAAAAACAAGCTAACTATAGATGAAGAGCAAGAAGATATAGAGCAGGATGATACTTTATCAAGATGCTCCTCCTCATCAGATATACCATTAAAAGAACGAAGAAGAAGAAGAAGTCCCTTAATGTTTACTCATAACGATAAATTGGTTTTACCTCTTCCAAAAAATGATATTTATTCATCATCATCATCATCATCACCACCACCTCCTTTATCCTCTTCAGCATTAAATAGAGAAAAAACAATGCAACAATTAGAAGGAAATAAGGAAAGGAAGACTATCATCATACCAAGAATTGCGTCCACTAAATCTTTAGATAAACAAATGGCTTTAAACGATCACATGTTAAATCATTCTCCCTCTTCTCCAAAGTATAATAGTAACCAAAATAATCAAAATGATACAACATTGATGAACAAGGCTCATTATGATGCTGTGGTGTCGCGTACTTCTTTAAACCGCCGCCCATCTTCTACTTTGTCATCCATTTCGCCTTCTTCACCTTTTCCTCCTCCTTCCACTTCAACAACTATACCTTTATTAACACCTAATACCGGTAAAACGTTAAATAGCCTTCATTTATTATCCTCCTCTTCTACAACTACTTCCCCTCCACCCCCTCCTCCTTTATCTTCTTCTTATAATACAACCACAAGCTCAAAGTATCTTTTACCTACACCTACTACTCAACAATACCAATCTTCATTATATTTCCCTACAACACCTAATTCAATGGATTTATCATATTGATTTTAAATATATTTATATATGTGATAGGTACGGCTGGATCCCAATCTTTTATCACATATACTTATATTTATATATATACTTATATTTATACTATTATTATCATTTTTTCGTGTTGTCGTCGTTACATAGTTGTTTTTATTTTTATTTTTGTTTTTATTTTTATTTTTTTTAATATATACATAAATAAATCATTTCTCTCTTAAAAAAAACTTTTCTTATCGATATCATTTCGGCACCTCAAAATTTTGACAATATTAACCAAAATGGTGTTTTTTTTTTTAATATTAAAAAAAAAAAACGTAATTCATTATTAATTTGTTTTGCATATTCATTAAATAGAGTGTAGTAAACTTTGATCTTATCATTCATTTAATCGTTCTCTTTTATAATTAAATTTGTAATAATCAAATATACCTCTATTTTTTTATATTTATGGTTATTTTTTATTTTTATTTCAACTCCTTTAATATATAATCTTATAATTTTTAATAAAAAATGACATTTTTTTACAATCATATAGTAGTATAGTTTGATTTATATAAAGTAATGATCTACAATGATTATTAAATATTTAAAATTCAGCTTTCTTTTCCATATGTGGGTAGGTGGTGAAATATTATATAATATACGGAAATGAATTAAAAAAATATAGCAATATTCCTTTAGTAACAATCACAATTGTTCCATTGTTTAACCTTTTTGTTACTACTGAAAAAAAAAAAAGTGATGATTTAATACAATAGAAATGAGAATATTCTTTTTTGGAAAATTCTGATAAATAAATCGCTTTGGTATATCATCTATTTTATTTTGATTACCCATATAAAAAATGCGTAGGTACTATTACTTTTTATTTATTTTTTTATTTTTTAAAAAAAAACTCCCTAACGATTTTTACAGCCGATAATAGAAATGAACACGTACTATATATATAAACTCTGGTTTTTTAATTTTTAATACACAAATGTAATCATTTTCATATGTATTATGAATACAAGTTAATAACAATAAAAAATCAATTCAATTGTCATATTCGTATCACAATAAAACATTAGCGATTTTTTTTTAAAAAAAAAGTTTTGAAGAATCACAATAATAGTTGTACATGTACTTGCCAATTTTTTTTTTCCTATATACTTTAAATTTATATGTACATACGTACATATATTTATTAATAAACTGAACCAATATTTAGTTTGAATATGTATATGTATATATTATTCTCTTTTCATTTTTATTTTGTATCGAATGCCTCAACTAGTTCTGCTGGATACTTGGTTAAAATAATAACGTGTACAAGAATTTCCTTTTATGTTAACGTTGTAACTCGTAATTAAAGCTCAGAGGTGTTTTTTATAAAATCAATTTTTTTCGTTTTTCGTTTTTCGTTTTTCGTTTTTCGTTTTTCCTCTTTCTCTTCCTTTTTTTTATATATTTATTTTTTAGAGAAAATATAATGAGCGATACACCTGATAATATTGATAAAAAAGAAAACGCTGCATCTGAACATATTAATCTTAAAGTTGTTGGCAATGTAAGAATATATATATATATATAAACATAAACTGAGACTTTAAAATGAATGCCACTTCCTTTATTCTCTCACTTTATACTTATTATCCTTTTTCTTTATCTTTTATATATATTATTAGGATAGCAATGAAGTATTTTTCAAGATCAAACGTTCTACCCCTCTTCGTAAATTAATGGATGCTTATTGTGATAGACAAGGCAAAAGCTCTGGATCTGTAAGATTTTTATATGATGGTGGTCGTTTATTGCCAACTAACACCCCAGAAGAAGTAAGTATATTTTATCCATTCTTTTTATTAATAAATATATATGTATATCTGTATGTGTGTGTATTTGTGTATGTATACATACGTTTGTATGTTTATATTTGAATATGTTTAATAATTTATCTTTTTTTTTTATTAATTTTATTATTATTTTTTAGTTGGATATGGAAGATGGTGATAGTATTGATGTTATGATTGAACAAATTGGTGGAAGTTTATACAAATGAACAAAGGAAGTTGTATATTATACTGAAAAGAGCAGGAAGATAATATTATTTTTAAAATACGACATATATATGTGCTTATCTATTTATAAAGATAATTAGCTTCATTTATATATATATATTAAAAAGGAAAAATAATAATAAAGATTAAATATTCTGTATAAACGTAATGTGTGTACGATTTATAAAAAAACAGATATAGGTTACTTATAAGCAAAATATCACCATTTAATTAATTTACCACCAATACGAAGAGTATAAAAATCAAGTGGTCAAAATAGCTGTAATAAAAAAAGAAAAAAAATTAATATCAAAGAAATTATAAAAAACAGATCATTTGGGTGATTTATAAAATAATATTGTGTAGTGTAGTCATTGTATATATATAAATATATCATTATCCTTGACGCCAATGTTTTATAAAAATTTGCATATTTATAAAAATTAGGGTTGTTTTAAAATTCCGCTTTTTTAAATTTCAAAAGCTTTCAAAATTCCCATTATTTTTTCTTTTCTTTTTTTTTTTTTTAACTTGGAGCGTTTTATAAAAACTATATATAATTACTATGAGTGATACACCTGATAAAATTGACAAAAAGGAAAGCTCTGTATCTGAACATATTAACCTTAAAGTGGTTGGTAATGTAAGTATAAAGGCATAAAAGTATTTATAACAAAATATAAAAAGTGGTAGTTTAAAATACAAAATAAAAATTTTATTTAATCTTTATCAATCATATTATTAATATTACTATTACAATTATTGTCGTTACTATTATTATTATTATTATTACTAGGATAGTAATGAAGTATTTTTCAAGATCAAACGTTCTACCCCTCTTCGTAAATTGATGGATGCTTATTGTGATAGACAAGGCAAAAGTTCTGGATCTGTAAGATTTTTATATGATGGTGGTCGTTTATTGCCAACTAACACCCCAGAAGAAGTAAGTATATTTTATCCATTCTTTTTATTAATATATATAATTGGATGTTTATATGTACTTATATGTACTCATATATATATATATATATATTGGTTTCTTTTTTGCCTTATCGTGTATTTTTATGTTTTTTTATTTTAGTTGGATATGGAAGACGGCGACAGTATTGATGTTATGATTGAACAAATTGGTGGCTATTTATAAAATAATAAAAAGGAACAATAATTTATATTAAAAAATAAAAAATAAAAAAGAGATTTATATATAAGATGAGCTTATTCATTTATAAAGAAATAATCGCGATCATCAGCTATTTTTATTTTTAAAAAATAAATGTAATAATAAGCTGAAAAGAGAAAAATATAATATAGATATGACGTGTATATATATACATAGATTATATATATATATATATATATATATATAACCTATATATAAAAATAAATAACATTATTACTTATTTTACATATATAATAAATAAAAAAAAAAGTAAAGATGATGCATTATAAATAATGGTAAAGGAATATAAAAATATATAGTATCAATTTTATTTTCGCGTTGATTAAATTTTTTTGTTTTTTTAATTTTAACCCTTTTTTCTTTCCATTTTGTCTTCACAATATAAAAAAATGACAGTTATTGAATCTAAAAAAATTTTAACACTTGTATTTGCTTTAAAACCAGAACAAAAAAAAGTAAGAAATAGCATGCTTTATTTTATTATTATTATTACCACAAGTTAAAAACTTATTTAATGGTCCCTATGTATGTTTTATTAAATAGATCTTGCTTGGAATGAAAAAAAGAGGATTTGGCAAAGATAAGTTTAATGGTAAAATAGAATTAGCAATAAAAATAATAAAAAGACTTGAAATATATTAAAGAATAGGATATAAATACTTTATCTAACAACACCAATAATTATATATATATATGTATATACTAGGTTTTGGTGGTAAAGTTGAACCTGGAGAAACTATTCTAGCCGCAGCTCACCGTGAACTTGAGGTAATTTATATATATATAAGAAGCAAAAATGTATTCATGTTACCTTGAAAAAAAAAAAAAAAAAAAAGTAAAAAATAAAAAAGCTTGTATCACATTATAAAATTTATTTGTATTTCTCTTCTCTTTTTTTTTTTAACAAAAATTACTATTATTAGGAAGAAGCCATGATCAAAGCTGAAGATATGGAAAAAATGGGTGTCAATTTATTTACTTTTGAAGAAGACCCAATTGGTTTAGAAGTTCATGTTTATCGATTTTTTAATTTTTCTGGGCAACCTACAGAGTAAGTATATATATATATATATATAGAAGAGAATAATAATAATAAACAAATTAATGTTTATAAATAAATAATCACACATAAAATTTCTACTAATTTTTTTTTTGTAGAACCGAGGAAATGCGACCTGAATGGTTTGATTATAAAGATATTCCATATGAACAAATGTGGACTGATGATAAATATTGGCTTCAATATTTATTGAATGATCAATTCTTTTTGGGCGAATATCATTTTGCAAAGGTAAATTTGATAGATAGATAGATAAGATATATATATATACTAGTGTTATTTATAATGGGAGAATTAATTATATTTTATTAGGATCAAAAAACAATATTATATGAAAAATTATTAGTTACTCAAGAAGCACCTATAGAATTCGATCTTACTAAACGGACCGCAAAATAATAATAAATATAATAATAAAGTTATAGATGAAAATAAATAATAAAAATATAAAGAAAAAGTGCAAACAATTCACCTTGAATGTTACATCAACATACCATAAATAAAATATCTTTTGCTGGCCCGATGACTATTATCCCAAAAAAAATGATATTTTAAGTCCCGCTTTTTTTAAGAAAACTATAATTTTTTTTTCCTATATTTTTTTATTTTTCCTTTCTCTTTTCAGTTTTTTAAAAAAAAGTTTTTGGTATTAATATAAAAAATATATATATTCTATTTTTATATATACATCCTTTTTTATACTCATATACATTTATAAATGGCTTTCGTCTGTTTATATTAAATATTATTATTTTTTAAATTACTCCAACTATATATTATTATATATATTCATTTTTTCACTCATTCTCACTCACTCATTTTTTTATCATATACATACATATAAACTCTCTACCTTAGTATATAAACAGCACTTTTGAAATATAATATATGCTTTTTTATTTGTTATGTCGTTAAATCAACAACAAACTTATGGAATAAGCGAAGATATAAAAATGAAAAAAAATAATAACAATTCGAATTCATCAACACGAACATCTATAGATCAAGCACATAATCGACCATCTGTTATGAATCAATCCCACTTGTCACTTAAAAGTTTATTGGATTTAAGATCAATAACTAATAAACAAGATATTAATCATAATAGCAACTTTGATAAAGATGGTACTAGATATAGCATTGCAGATCAACCACTTACAAAGTTATCTCTAACATTACCATCTTTAACCAATGAACAGCAGCAACAGCAGCAAAATATCTATTTTTCTGATATGAAATATATCCTTTTATTAGCAAGTTTTGTTTGTACCATTCTTCAATTTTATAATAGTAATAGTTATTCTTGGTGGTGGTATATTTCTTTAAGTTGGTGGGGTTTATTTAGTTTATTCACAGTACGCTTCTTTTCCATTCATCACGCGCCTTTTTTTTGCCGCTTGGGACAATGCAGTGTGATTTTTTTTTGTGCAAGCATGATAACAAAAATAAATTTTCAAGAAATCTATTTATCGATTATGCATTTATTCAACAACCTATTTATGACTTTGAATCATCATTATCATCATCATAACAGCAATAACAATATTAATAAGGGTGTTTTATTTTATTTTCAACAAATCATTTCCTCTTTATCTTCTTTATCTTCTTCTTCTTCTTCCTCCTCCTCCTCCTCCTCTACTTTAGTTTTATTTAATAACGAATGGTCGGATTATGGAATTATATTATTATGGATGGGCTCCTATGGGATGTTTCACATGGTCCAACGTTTGTGCAACCATTATCAGACAAGACAACAACTATTTAATGCTTTGCAACATCAATCTCAGCAAAAAGTGGATAATTATTTAAACGATGAAATGAATGTAAGGCAGCAATTTATTGATACTTTAACAAGGGAAATGCAAGAAGCAGCTTTAATGGTATTATCTACTTTGGAACAATTTTCCCCTCTTACAGTTCTTCAACACACTCATGAATTATTAAGTCCTTGTAGTTTACCTGTTCCTGTGGTAAATATATCGGCTATTCATACTGTTGTATTTGAAATGGGACAAATGGGTTCTCATTTACGTTTAATAGCTAGTTTATTAAGACGACAAAAGCAACAAATAAATAAATTGGATGAGAAGGACGATATGACGGATGTTAATAATACTTTGATAACGACAACAACTACCATTCAACGTGAATTCGATATTGGAGAATTAATTCAAACGGTTGGGGATGCTTTAGCCGCTATGGCTTCTAAATTAGGGATATCTTTTATTTTATACCATATGGATAATGGATTACATTGTGTAAACGTATTGGGTGATGAAAGTGCAATTAAATATGGTTTAATGATTGTAAGTAATAAAGTAGCTTTCATTTTATTTTATGTTAAATATATATATTGATTTTTTTTCTTCTGTTTTCTTAGTTGCTTAGAAATATCATGGAAGGATGCACACCTGGGGCTAGTATTGAGGTTGGTCTTAATATTGAATCACATGGGCAACATCGAATTCAAGTTACTTTTGATATTTTACAATCAAGATCTTTAGCCATTCCCCAAAGTATTGCAACATCAGAATTAAAATTAAATGTTTTTACAACAGAAAGCATTCGTTATTCTCATGGTACGCTATCTATCGGAAAAGTCAATGATATTAGTACAAGATATTTGGTGCTTTATAATTTACCTTCTGGTTCTGATAATACTCAAAAAAGATTAACCATGGAAAGATCGTTGCTTGATTTACGTAACAAGGTACAATATGCAAGTGAACCAACTCTAAAGGAATTGATTGATTTCATTGAAAAGCTGAAAGGAAAACGAATGATTTTATATGCTACGGAAAGAAGTATCTTTGCTAAGCATGTCACCAGTTGTCTTGCCAGTTGGAATGTGGATATTAGCCATATCCCTACAAGTACCATTACCTCCATTATGACATCCCACCCTTCATCGTCATCAACAACTACATCTAATTTATCACCTTCCTTGACAGCCATGTCCACTGGGTCAACAACGACTTCCATATCCTCAACTTCCTCTTCTTTACCTGGCGCTCCACCCTCTATGAAAACACCAACACCTGCAACAGAAGAAGAACATATTCATTCTATTCCACCTACCTTTTTATTAATAGATGATGATATTAATACTCTAGATAAATTACTTCAAGATTATAGAAATCAACATTTACAACAGCAACAGCAGCAACAACAACAACAGCATCATCATCAACAACATATGGCAACTACCACACCTATCACACCATCATCATCTATATCGTTAACTTCTATTCAACAAGAGTTAGCTAATAATATCTCCTCCTCTTCATCTTCAACAAGAAAAAGTCGACGACAACAAAAAACCATGGCTATAATTTATTTTTCATATCTTAAAGATTATCGACGTGTTCGTGAAGTAATTATGCAATCTGTATCTGTAGGCATTCAACCACCAAGAGTGATTATTATACCAAAACCAGCGGGTCCTAGACGATTTTTAACAGCATTGCATATGGGATGGTACGATTCGATCATTGATCCTCAATTTGCTCCTATGGCAACATCTCCTTTAAATTGTCCTCCTCATCAATACTATGCAGTAGCACAAGCCATGACGAGTCCAGCATCCTTTTTATATTCTACAGGGTCAACTGCATTAACACCCCCAACACCTAATGAATCTATTAAGCGTTCATCTTCACCTGGTGGTTCTTCTGTATCTCGCCATGAAGAAAGCCATATAAATTATTTTTCACCAAGACCTACATCTACTACTACCACCACCACTAATACTAATACTACCACTAATACTAATACTACTACTACTACTTCAAATGATACTAATAATAATGGTAATTTAGGCAAACATTCTTTTGGTGGTAGTGGTGGTACAGCTACTAATAGATCACCACCTCATCATCTTTCAACCACTACAACGACAACAGCATCTACTACAGCAACTACAATAACCAATCCATTAATATCATCATCGCCATCAGCAGGTTTAACAGGAGCTGCATCAGCATCATCATCTTCATCTTCATTACCAGCACTTGTATCATCCGCTAATGCTAATTCTAGAAGACGATTACGATCAAAATCCAGTACTTTCCATCCACCTAATCGACGTATGGTAGATTTAACCTTTCCATCTAGTCCTTTAGCTATTGATTCAAAACTTCAACAAGATTCCCATTATTATCAGCACCATCATCCAAATGGGTTCACCCCATTAAATAGTATAGACCTTGAGGCGTTAACAACTACAGCAGCAAAGCAACGTACATCCTTATCATCAGATATCGATAATAATAACATCGGCCATCCACAAGCCAACCTTGGCATTGGTATAGATATTCCTATTCATGATCAACTAATCGACTCACTTAATTTGGAAGGCCATCTTCATGATAATAACAATAGTACTGATATTAATGATATGACAAGTCCATTAAGGATATCAATCAACTCTTCCATGAATGATCAGCAACAACTACCATCGGCTACTGCTGCCACTACTACAACTTCATCTTCTTTATTGATACATCATAATGATAATGAAAACCATCAATATTATCAACAACAACAACAGCAACAACAACAACAAGAGCGTCACCATGATCTTACTTTATCTTCATCAATGGCTGGTCCATTAATATCTAAAGATATGACGACTCCTCATTCTGATCATAATAATAGCAATATTAATAACACTAATGAAATACATGACACCAGTGAACTTTCTAATAATACTGCATCAACAAATCAAATAGCTTCGCCAAAACAACCTAATTTGAAATTTAAAATTAGTAATCGAAAGAAAAAAGATAAGAATAAGCATACTCCCTGGTGGAGCCCTCCTATTAATGTCCTTATTGTAGAAGGTAAGTGTTAAATGATAATATATTATGAATAGGATAGGAAAAAAAAAAAAAAAAAAAAAAAAAGAATGGATATACTAACATGAATTTATACTATTACTATTTTATTCTATTTTTAAATAAAATAATATAAAATAAAATAGATAATATGATTAATCAAGCTATTTTATCAACATGGATGAAAAAACATAAAATTAAATATGAAGTTGCAAGTGATGGGAAACAAGCTGTAGAAAAATGGAAAAAAGGTGGATTTCATCTTATTTTGGTAAGTTTTTATTATTATTATTATTATTATCAAATTTTAATTTACTTCATTTATTTATTTAACCAACAAAATATATTTATTTATATATTTGTTATTATTAGATGGATATCCAATTGCCAGTGATGAGTGGTATTGATGCAACTAAAACAATAAGGGAAATAGAAAAAGATAAAAAAATTGGTGTGCTACCAAGTAAATGGGACCATGTTGATAATGGAATACCAAAACAAGGAGATGCACTTACTAATGATAACACAACGACAACTATTCATGTTACTCAAGAAAATAAGGGTCATAATGATATGGCTACTAGTACTACTACTGCTACTACGACTACAATAAATACAACCAACCCGACTTCATCCTCTAATAATAAGGAAGAAGTAGAAGAATCAGTATTAACAGCGACAGCTACAGCAGCTGCTTTCCAATCACCAGTTATTATTGTAGCACTGACAGCCTCATCACATGAATCAGATCGACAAGCAGCCTTATCAGCAGGATGTAATGATTTTTTGACTAAGCCCGTTAGTTTAGAATGGTTAGAAAAGAAAATCATGGAATGGGGTTGCATGCAAGCGTTAATTGACGTTGAAGGTTGGAGACAATGGAAAAGAATTACCCAACATTCACCCTCTTCTTCTATTACTCAAAAAACACCCATGGCTACTGCTACGACGAATTTGCCATCAATCACTCCCTCTTCCGCATTATCCACAGTAACACTACCATCATCACCTACTGATACTACTACTACTACTATTACAACAGCACCTCCTAATAATGCATTAGATAGGACATCTTCTCATTCAAATAATAGTAATAATAATCAATCGATTCCTCTTTCTCACACACATCACCATCACAACCAACATCATCATCATCATCATAAAAGAAAAGAAGAATTAGAATCGGTCCCTCCTACCCTAATTAGCAATAATAATGATATTAATAGTAATCATGGTCATGGTATTATTTTACAAGGTGCTTCTACATTAATGAATAAGCGAGTGTCTATGAAAACAAGAATGGTTTTACGTGGAGTAGACTCATAAAAATTAAAATGTATGGTGTATATATATTTGAGGAGGTACTAAAAGGAAGAAAAAAAGGGGAAGATAAAAACAATATATTACAACTCTCACACACACAAACATATATATATACAATACAATGACAATTTATTCTATTAAAAAAAAAAAAAAAAAAACTTGGCTTATTGTGTACACATGGTAAAATGGAATTATTTTATTTATTTGTATTTAATAAAATTATGGTAATGATAATAACTCTGTTATATTTATATTAATTTACTTTTTTATATTATAATTATTTTTCCTTATTTTAGTGAATTTTTATCATTTTTTATTAAATGGATTTACTTGTGATATGATCACACGCATATACAGTAAATTATGGATTGGGAACTCTTTTTATAGTATTAGTATTATTATTATTATTATTATTCAAAAATGCATGTAACTATTATTTTATTTTTTGGTAAACTTTTATTTATTAAAATTAAAAATATGTATATATAAAAAGTGACAGATAAGAAAAAAAAACTTTAAATTTAATATTTTATATTGACTGATTAATGCAAAAAAAAAAAAAAAAAAAAAAAAAGGAAGAGAGAGAGAGATGGTTATATATAAAAGGATTAAGTTAATAAAAAAAAAAAATGGATGAACAAGTTAATAAAGAAATAAATAGTCGATACACACTTTTTAAAAAAAAGGGGGGGGGGAAGATAAAATAAAGAAAATGGGAGAAAAGTTTAAAAAAATAAGAGAAAAAGAAAAACATTAAGGAGGAAAAAAAAAAAAAAAAGAGAACAATAAACTTTAAGCGAAAATGAAAAAAGATGATATTTTACTTTTTTTATTCTTTCTTCCTTTTTCCTTTCCTTTCCTTTTTCTTTTCCTTTACTTTACTTTTTTTTTTTTTTACAAACTAAAATCACCCTTTCCTTTCCTTATTATCCTTTAAATTTTATTTTATTTAAAATCAATCATTTTTTATTATTCTTTCCTTTTTATTTCCCATTCCTTCATTTTTATATTATTTTATTTTATGATGACACCAAAAACTTATACACAACAAAGAGCAGTATTAAGACCTAATCGAAACGTAGCCTTTTTTGATGATGATGATTTTATTGAAGATGATATGCAATCCAATCATGATAATGCAGATATTTATTCTCTAACTGAAGATGATGGTAGTTCTATGCATTCCATCCTTACAAATACTGATACTTTAGTCTTGGCTCAATTTTTAGCAAATACTGGTCCTGAAGAATTTATGAAACCAACTAAACAGCAACAACAAAATCCTCAATTTCATCGTGCTTCACGCCTTTTTAATAAATTACGTAAAAAAGGTGGTAATGTCTTTTCAAATTTACAACAGCAACAACAACAGCAACAAACGAACAATAATAGTAAGAGATATACAAATAGTAATAGTATTCGTTCAATGAAATCACAACAATCTAACCAAGAAAAAAAGAATTATATTCCTTTACCTGTTTATCAACCACCCTTATCATCACCACAACCTACTGCTACAACTAAAACAAATAATCAACAGCACGAACCTATTACTATCAAACCATCAGTCTCTACATCCTCTTCTACATCTACATCTTATCACCGCCGTCAAAAAAGAAATTTATCCATTTCATCCTCATCTTCATCTCATCATATAGCTTTAAGAGATTCTGGTATATATAGTGAAACTTCAGAAAAAGGGGATGATTTACCACCCCCATTACCATCTCCGCCTATGATTCCATCTAAATCTTATTATCGCCTTCAACAACAACAACAACAAAATCATCAACAACCAAAAAGACCAGCACCTTTACCACCAGCTATTGCTTCAGCTGCCATCGCTTCAGCTACTACTAATACATCTGTCGATCAATATACTTCTATGGATCACTCCTCTATTTTAAATCAAAGAAGAAAATCAATCGGAAAACACCCTATTCCTTCGGCTGCATTAAAAAGAAAATCTATTACAAGAATAAGACATATTCAAGTACAAACGGATAATAACAGTTATAGTAAAGACGATGGTAATAATAACGGTAATAAAAGTAATAACAGTAATGTATGTCAGCATTGTCACCAAGCTTTCCTTCATAAGAATGACAATGATGAGTATAATGGAAAAAGAAGAACAAGCTGTCCATCTATTTTACCTACTGGGCAATTATTATCAACAAATAATAATAATAATAATAATAAACAATTGGATGCTAAAGATGCTATGCAATTATTATCTATGATTGAACAATTAAAATTACAATTGGCTGAAGAACAAAAATCAAGATTATTATTAGAACAAACCATTCAAAGACAACTTAATGGGAATAAATTGTAGATTTCTCTTTATTATTATTATTATTATTATTATTATTACATTACTATTATTATTACTACTATTATTATTACTTTATTACTATTATTATTATATTATTATTATTATTATTATTATTATTACTTAGTATGACTATTATTACTTTATTATATATATATATATCTTATTCTTATTACCATTAGTTAGTATTATTATTATTTATAAAATATATATATATATTTTTATATAGTATGGTCTTATTCAACTTTGATGTATATTTTTTTTATTTGATAACTCCTTACTCTAATCTTCACTCCCATTCATTCTTAAAACACGCCCGCTCACTCACACACACACTTACCACTTTTTTATATATAAAAATTTGATTGATTTGATTTATTTATTTATTTATTATATATCAACTCCTTATTATCATATATTATTTTTTTTCACCTTTACAACCCTCGATGTTCCCGATTCACTTCCTTCTTTCTTCCCCCCTTTTTTTTCTCTTAATCTATTTTATTATATAAATAAATAACCGAAAGTTATAATTTAAACTCTTTTTTTAAGTTTGATTAGTTATTCTTATTCCATATTAATATATTATTTTTATTTTTGATAATACCATAAAATTATTAAAATAGAAATTGATGTACATATTCATAAATAAAATATATTAAAATTGATTGTATTTATATATACTATAGTCGATGAGGGTACGTGCGGTATATACATTACAAGTTATAGATAGAAAGACTTAAAAAAATAAAACGAATTGAGTGAAAAGAACCCTTTTTGATCTTTTGATCTCAATCTCTCTTCTATTTTTTTTTTTTTTTTACTCCTGATCTACTTTCTTTCATTCTTGACATCTGTGTTTAAACCTTTCTATCTTGACATTTATCAACAGAAAATGGAAATGAAGGTCCATCTTTTTCTTTCTATTTCTTTCTCTCTCTCTCCTATATATTTATATAGTAATAACGAACACATGTTTAAATTATATTGAATTTAACAAATGCATTCATCTTTTTATAATAATATATATTTTTTTTTGGCTTTATTATGTAAATAATGTCTGCCAATATTTTTTTCCCAGACCACGGGAAAAAAACAAAATGCGTATTTAATATATATTTATATTACTTTCTTGATACAAATTGTGGGATAATTTTATAGATTCCTGTTTTTACAACTGTTTTCATAAAAAAAAAAATAGAAAGGATTTCTTTTATTTTTTAAAGTAATGTAAAGGGTAAAATGAAGCTTTTTATATTATAAATTTACTATCCTAACATAATAAAAAGTATAGATTAAGAATAAAAAAGAAAAGTGATGATAAGGATAGGGTAATATTAAATATTACATGTGTATAAATGTGTATATATTATATAAAAAAGAAACTTAAAAAAATATGCCTTGAATAATATATATTTTTAAATCAAATCAACTTTAATAAAGCTTTATTAAAACAAGGTTTATAATATTAAAAAGATGTACGTACAAGATCAAATAAACTCTTTTTAAAAAAAAATCAATATATATGAAAATTACTAGATATCGTATAAAAGTAATAATACTAAAAAAATAATTAAAATAAAAAGGCAAATAAAATTAAAAAACTACGTAGTAAAAAAAAGGGGGTTTGGGAATAATTATATTTTTTAATCTTGTATGGATGATGATAAAGATGCCATTGGAGGACTATTAGATAAACCATTACATAAAAAAAAATAAAAAAAATAAAAGATACAAAAAATCACTTAATATATATTCATTCTTCATCCATTAATTTTATTTTTTATTCTTTTTTTATCATTCTTTTTATTAAAATTCAATATATACATATATATATATATATATATATGTATTACCTTGAATGCCTTCCTTGGTTTGGTACAGGAATAGGAGATTCTTTTGCTGTATTCATGGGAGCCAATTTTGTATGAGTGGAAACCATTTGATCAGCTGGTGTTAATAGTTCAAAGCTACAAAGTAAATCTTCATTGACACTCATAATGGCACCAAAATTATCAAATTCACCACAATAGTTAGGAGCAGAAAACACTGTTACCAATGTACGGTCATTAAAAAATTCATACCCGTCTTCTACAACCATATGAGCCCGACAGACCAAGTCCAAATCATGAGTAGCTAAGAATTCATTGACAATCTTTTTACCAAAACAATATGAGACACCACGTTCATTTTCTTCCCATTCATGTGCTGTTTCCAAAGGGTCTGACCATAGTAAATCATTCAATAATCCATATTCTGGTACATCAGTAGGACGCATGATATTACGTACATCATCCATTGTTTGTAACGAAGGTGATAGTCCACCATGAACACAAAATATTTTTCCTGCTACCAATGCTGCAATAGGTAAAGTATTAAATACATCGATAAAAGTTTTCCATATTTTAACATTTGTTCTTCTTTTACATTCATCATAAAATCCATAAACTAGAAATAGAAATCATAGAGGGAAAAAAAAAGAATATTGATTGTTAATTACTTTTTTCTTAAAAATCAAATAAAATAAATTGATAATATATATGGTATAATTCTTATTTTACCTCTAGTAACAGATCCTAGTATATTCATATATAATAAAAAAATATATAAAAAATTGAATTTTTTTTAAAAAGAATATATAAAATACATTTTTATATTATTATTATTATAGTTATATATATTACCACTTTCATGATTTCCTCTTAGTAAAAAAAAAGTTTCAGGGAATTTGATCTTGTAACAAAATAATAATAGAATTGTCTCTAAACTTTGTTTTCCACGATCTACATAATCTCCCAAAAACAAATAATTTGCATCGGGTGGGAATCCGCCCTATATTAAAATAAAATTAAAAAAAAAGGATGGCATAAATAAATGAACTATTCTATACTATATATATAAAAGCATCATTACCATTTCAAATAAACGGATTAAATCATGATATTGACCATGGATATCTCCCAAGATTTTTACAGGTGGATTTAATTCTAATAAGCTCTAAGAAAAATAAAAATAGAAATAATAAAGAGGAATTGAGATAATAGTCAGTTGCACTTGGTTCATGTATATATATTTATATATATGCACATGTTAATCTATGTATATAACCTATCTACTCTTTTATTTTATACCGCATTAATTCTTTAATAATAATAATAATATTATTATTATCTTCCTCCTTATATATATATATATATATATATATATATATGTGTGTGTGTATGTGTCTTCTTTTCATCACCTCCTCCTCTTCCTCAATCTCCTTCCTATCCTTATTATTTTATTTTACAATTTCCTTTTCCAAATATATAATATGTATACTTTACAGGTTGACTTAAGAAGATATCTTGAACGGCACGACAAATAGCCACGATTTCCGAATTTTTAAAGCAAATTGATTTTGATACTTTCCCACTTTTCCCCACTTCTATTAAACGATCAATACATTCATCGATATCTAAATTTCTTCCTACAGACCGCATTGAAGTTGCTGTTAACTGATTTTGTGAAGTAAAAGTAAGCTGATTTAAATCTTGATCTTCTACACTTGTTGCTAACTGTTGCTGTTGTGGCCACATATCACCACTATCTCTTTTTTTTCTTTGTGAAGCTTCATTATTTTTAATATTGTTGTCATTAGTAGTAGTGGTAGTAGTATTATTATTAGTATTATTGGTTTGCGTTGGTATTTGATTAGGAAAAGTAGATTGAGTGTTATTATCGCTAAGATTGGCTGATTGGCGTTGGAGACTTGAATTTACCAGTATAGAATTAATAGAAGTAGCTGTATTCACAGAATATTCATTATCTCCAGTATTTGATCTTATAATACTTGGTCTATTCTTTTTCTTTTTTGATGAAGTGTTTCCCATTCTTATTAGTTGGATTAAAAAATAAAAAATAAAATTTCACAAGAAATATATATATGTATATGGCGATTGAATTATATTTACACAAGAAAAAAAAAATATTATGCTAAATATAATATAATAATGGATTGTACTTAATAAGAAAAAATATATATTTTTTCAAGTAAAAGTAAAAAAATATTGGTATATGATATTTATATGTGAGAATAAAAGAGAATGTGAACAAAAAAAAGAAAAATACGTAAAGGAAGGGAGTAAAGTGAAAGAAAGAGAAAAAAAAGATTTTAACTCGTTTTGCTTTAAAATTATTATATCACGTGGTTGACTTTGAATTATATTTATATGAGAATATTTTTTATTTATTTACATATTGTGTTATTAAAACTTTACTGGGTCAAAAGTTTGTTCTTTTTTTTTTTTTTTTGCCATCATATTAATATTACTATAGTTATTATAATCATTATTATTCAATTGAGTATACCTTTTATGTATCATGAATGGATGGGGTTTTTTCTTTTTTTTTAGATCCGTACTACTAAAAAAGACTCCTCAAATTCCGAATTTTTTTTGAACCCTCGGTAAACATACTTCTTGAATAATATTAAGAATAAAATGAGAGGAAGATGTCATTATATAAGTATTAGTGCGCTTCTATTAGTATAACTAATATAATAATATTAAATAATTAGTATTTAAAAAAAAAAATTGGCATAAATAGATCAACTTAAATTTTAAATCAAGTAACACAAAAAAACATTTCAGAAGTGAAACTTATAAAGACATAATATATGTACATACATTTAAAAAAATGAAAGATCACTATATATGGATATGACCTGACATTATCATCTCTGCATCAATTAAAAAAATTAAATTAAATCAAATTAAACTATGAACATAGAAAAGAGATATGTTAAGAAAATAAACAGGGTTTTTCTATGTGTATGTACTGACAAAATGTAATAGCAAATTTATAATGGATTTATAAAATGAATATATATGCGGATTTCTTCAAGGTTTTTTTTTATATAAAATAAAATTATGACGCATTTACTTAAAAGTCTAAAAAAAAGTGGATCAAAAAATGTATTAATTGAAATCCCGCTTTTTTTTTAAAAAAAAATTAAAATTTCGCGAAATTATTTTCTCCTCTCTCCCTTTCTTTTTTTTTTAATATAAAAAATAAATCTAAGATTTCATAAATTAAATATTAAGTTTTAAACAAGTAAACAAACGAAATTTAATAACTAACTAAGATGAAAAGATAAGATTTATTAGCCAAATAAGGATAAAAAGAAAAAAAGAGGATACGTAGGAAAACAGGTCTTTGTGGGTACTCTTTGTCTCAAAAAGTTATTGCTTTTATAATAATAAAAGTAATTGGTAAATGAATTTTTTATTTAACAACTGCATCCAAATGCATCATAAAACATTATTTAACAAATAAATACCATACACCAATTTTTTTAGTAATTTTTTTTTCATTATTATTGCGCTTATAAAAATAATTCATTATTTATGCAACGCAGAACAAATATATATACATATATATTTTTATGCATGATAAAATTAAGTAGATTTTCAGGCAAACGAAAAAAACCATTTCTAGTCTACTATTATAATTCTATATTAAAAAAAATATATGGCGAACACAATGTTTAGTAAATCATTATTCGTATTTTCTCTCTTGGTTCGAATAATGATAGCAATCCTGAATCTGGAGAATATCCTACTTCATATTTACATTAATATATATATATATATATATATATATATATATGCTTAACTTACTTTTCTTAATCAAACTATTAATTTCATTTTTTGTGATTGATGTCATTCTAGGTTTGACAACTCGTAAATCATTTAATACTAAAAATTAAAACTTTTACTCAATCATCATACCAACTCTACATATTTTTATTAACTAGCCCAAGTTTTTAGCTATAACTCAAACAATATTTCCAACTTGTAACTTTTCAATTGAATAGTGGCCGCTTACTTTGAAATGCTAGGTAACAAATTGCGAACTAAGAATTTTGGAGACGTGACTCGGTAATAGATATAGATCTAGGGATACGCCGAAAAAAAAAAATAGCAACTTTATGATATGCCATCTCTTAATGGAAAACAAACACTATCAAAGATGTATATATTCAGCAATGATAATAAATGTAAAATAACAGAATTTGGGTATATACAATTAACAATAAAACGAAAATATTATGAAAATTACTACAGAATCCATTAAGAACTTTACTAATAAACCTAATATATTCCTTTACTTGTATTATATTACCATATTCTTTAAAATTCTCGGTAAGCATACTAAACATTAATAAAAAAAAGAATTTCAACTCCATTTCAACCATTTTTTGAATGAAAATGAGATAGCGTTGCTGCAATCAATTTTTAGTCAAAATTTCCTCTATAAAATAATAATAATAATAATAATGATTTTATGCAACTACTCTTTATAAAAAATCCCTCACAATATATATTTACCGTTGTACATAATAAACTTTGATATAAAAATTAATAAATAAATGAAAAATAATAAATATATAAATGTCAAAGTATTAATAACTACCGTTTACCCTTACATAAATCAGAATTAAGTTTGCTATTTTAATAAATTAAAACTTACACTTTTTTTATTTGATGATAATAATAAAGGTCAGAAATGAGGGGCAGAATAAATATATTAGTGATAAGCTTACATAAAAAATGTTTGCATTTATTTTTTCTTATGGATAAAAACAAATTTTACTAAAAACGTACTTAGTTTTATACAGAAAATCGTAACATAAATATATTTTATAATATATCCTTGAAAAATAATAATAATAGTAATAATATAAAATAAGGAAATATCTCATGCGTTAATAATAGTAATCATCAAAATTAATTAAGGGATTAAATATGATCAGTTAAATTATGTATGTATAAAAAGATGTCAAAGTAGAAGATAGAAAAAAAAATTAGGTAATACAACATTGTACAACAACAATATGTTTTTTAAACTTTTTTTATAAATCATACCCTTTGGCTTCATCACTGGGTTGGTTACTTTGGGGAAAACTTAAGCTTTTAAAGTATAAATATGTACCTTTGATTATACAGATATTTTTTATATTTTATTTGTTGTTTTTTTTTAAAAAAAATAGCGTTGCTAAATGATTATTTTCATTATTATTATAATTGAACACGCATAAAATATTAAATAAACTATACTTCATTCAAAGGACCTCTTTTAAAACAAAAATTAGCTATACCCAAAAAGGAACTTCAACTCCGAAGGTTCGACTCTTTTTTTTAAAAAAAGTACAGAAAAATAATAAAATAGAATATATATATATATATATATATATAGTGATAACATTAAAAATATATATCTGCTTATTTTTTATTTTATTTTTTTAATGATTCATATTTTCCATTATAATTATACTACTATAGGCAAATAAAATATAAATATGATATAATAAGAAGTAGTATAATACATAGGATATTGATAAGGTATTGCCTCATTTGAAAAGTTTATATCGATTGCGTGTGTAGTACGTACGTATATTGAATCTTTTATAAACAAATTTTATGTAATACAAAAAACATGTATTTTTGGAAAAAAAAAAAAAAAGAAACAATTTTCAATTTGAACGAAACATAAAATTTAGATACAAGTTCGCAATTATATGCTCACGACAATATATATATTTAAGAAACTTATTAAATAGTTGTATTGTAATTTTTTTATTGAGCATATGTAATATAATATGTAAACTATACTCAATTTAGTTTAATTCATAAAAAGAACTTCTTTGAGAAGAACTTTTATTATAAAAAAACCCATTTCCAGTTCTACATATTTATTTATAGAAAAAAAATCATTTTTCTAGTCATTTTTTTGTTTCTCGTTTTATAAATGAATCTGCATTATATATATATATATATATATATATATACTATATAGATAACTACTCGATATTTTTCGTACACATTCAATTTTTTTTTAAAAAAACACAAGTGTAAATATAAGAATTGATGAATTTTTTAAAAAAATTTGATTAAAATTTTTAACTATATTTTCTATAAATAATACACAAGTATTAGAATTATTTACACCGCTCATATTAAAAAAAAAAAGTATTAAGATTTCTTTAATGCTTGTGTAATATTGATAGCACTCTATAGCATTCGCATTAGAATTAAAAAAAATTCTTGATCACAAAACATTTAACTTTTTTTATATGTAAAGATTTTTTTTTTTGAAATTAATCGTAATTTGTTTATCCGAGTTCACCTATATAAATAGTTGGAAAAATCAAATGATAATAATAATAAAAACACCTTTTCATTTCAGAAAAATACATAAAACAAAATCATGGTTAAATTAATAACAATTTTAGGGTTAACTGCCTACGTTGCATCCACATTTGCTACCATGATCACTGTCAATAATGGATGTATCTATGTTGAAAGTGACCGTGGAGGTGGTAAAGGTATCTGCGCTAACCAAAGTATTTTCTCAAACTGTCAATCTAAATTTTCTGCAGATAGCAAGGCTACCTTCTATGCTTGCTTTGATGGAAACAACAAAAATTCTAAATCTAATGCTAAATGTGTATTACATGCTTCATGGCCATCAAATTATGGTGATGTTTATTTCGGTGCTGATAACTGTTTATATGATTCTAATGGCAATAAAATTAGAAACCAATGTGCTAAGAAAACTAACAAATCTGTATATAACCCATACCAAAGATGTAAAGGTCCTTTTGGAAAATAAATTTAGAAATCTGTAATTTATAACATTATAATAAAATATCAAAACCTTTCTAGTATATTCTTTTTTTTTTAAAAAAAAAAAAAAAATATCAACTATTTAATATTTTATTATTGTAAACATAAATTTATTTATTTTTATTGTCAATTGTATTTTTTAAGTTTATACATGGATTGTGTTTTGTATAGAAAATTCCAACGTATCACTCAAACATTAATTTCTTTATATATATAAATATGTATTATTTTTTTATTTATTAAAGTGATTTTTCTGAATAAAAAAAATATAATTTTTATTTTTTAATAATTAAAATTTTCAAAATAAAACGAAAAAAAAAAAAAAATAATAACAATAATGGGTTAATCAAAATATGAATTAAATTAAAATATAGCATATAAAATTAAGCAAAGGGTAAATGTTATAACAGTAATGCTTTTTCTTCAATTTATATATATTTATATGTTCGTTTTATTAATGTAAATATGTGTTAAAGGATAAAAAAAAAAAGAGAAAAAGAAATATTACATATTTATATCATTTCTTTAGAATGAAAATGAATACTTTCTAATTCTTTTCTTAAAGTTTCATTTTCTTTTCTTAACATCATATTTTCTTTTCCAAGCTGATCTAGTTGCTTTTCGAGTGATTCCTTTTTTAAAAAGTATAAATAGATAAAAATAAAAAGCAGTTTGTTTAATGTAAAAGTAAAATAATATGTTTCATACATACGTACACACACACACCTATATATATATATATATATATATGTATATATTTATATTTAATAAGCTTACAATGAGTAAAAGGTGATTTGGATGATCTTCATTGGATAAAGCTGATTTGGTAGATGAAGCTGATATATTTTGAAGGGTATGTGATCGATGTCTATATAAAGAAAGAGAATCATCCAGTATATTTATGTAAATATAATTTATCTATATATATATATATATATATATATATTCAACTCTATCTTTTTAATTCACATTACTGTTATATATATATTACCGATTATGAGGATGATCTTTAATTGTCATATGAAGAGAAGAGCATATATCATGGATTATGTTTTTTTGAGCTTCCATATTAGTTACCAAATCCTCCATATAAGATTTTAATATAGAATTTGTAAACATATCAGAATTTGAATACATGGTAGTAAATTTAGATGGCGATAACACTCCCCCTCCCCCTCCTCCAGAAACTGAAGTAGGCGGTGAAGAAGAAGCAACAGACAATGTAGAGTAATGAGAATCTGATACCTGTTGGTGAGGATGTAAAGAAAGGTATTGGTGATATTGTTGACGATGATGACTATTATTATGACTTGATCCTAACGAAAAGGTGGTGGATTGGTGTAAAGATGAAGAAGCATGATCAAAACTATTTCTAGCTGAAGAGGAGGCTGTATCAGGCCATTCATGGCCCAATTCTGGCGTTGCCGTCGTTAATTCGAATCTACCTACTTTTCGTTTCGATTCTGCTAATTCTTTTTCATTATTATTAGTATGCTGTTGTTGGGAATAAAGAGAGTTAGATAAGGAAGTAGATGATTTAGAAGTGGACCGATGCGGTTGTTGCTGAGAATGAGTATTATTTATACCATTAAAATGATTTATTCCTTCACGTGTTGAGTTGGATGACATAACAGATATAATGGATCGATGATGATTATTATTGGAATGTGTAGGTGTATTAGTACCACTGGTGGATGTAGAAGAACTGGATTGGCCATGTTGAATTTCAAATCTTGATTTTTTTTCACCTTTTTTTAATATATATAATTTAATTTGTTATATTATTCCATTTCCAAGTTTTTTTTAAAATAAAATATCCCCATATTTATTTATTTACTTTACCTGTACTATCATTACTATACGTTTTGGTAAGTGGATGATTCAGATACATATCTTCATTTGATGGAATAGAAAGTGTTAATTCAGATATATCCTTATTAATTTTATTATTCATCACTCCATCATCTTCCTATATTTGCATATGAAAAAATAAAATTAATACATATATGATATCGGTACGTAATAACCCCTTTATATTTTTTACACATATATATTATTTAACATATTTAATACTTACTAAACTGCTACTATTATTTAATTTTATACCAGAAAGTGACGGTGATAAATTTAATAAATCTGATTTCTTAACGTCTAAAGTAGATAAAGAAGCTGTTGCTCTATGATGATTATGTTGAGGAGGGTGCATTTTATTACTACTATTATGATCATTTGTAGGGGATAATTCTGTTGGATAAGGAGGGTTACGTACTACAACATTACCAAATGAAATATGTCGTTTATGTTTTGGTGGAAAAGATATATGCTCTTTAGTATTATTTGTTGCTGTTGTTGTATTTTCTTCATCTTGCTGTTGTAAATGATTATTTGTAGTTTCTATATGAAGACAAGTAATACCATTACTATTATTCTTTTCATCTGGACTTTTTTTAATTTCCTTTTTTGTATCGACACTTTTTATATCATCTACTTCATTATCTTTTTCATCATCATCATCATCATCATCATTAAAATCCCATTCATCAATTGTTGTAAAAGATAATTGTTTTTTTTGAATTGTTTTTCTAGGCCGTATTTCCAAATCCGGTAAACCATGCAAGATTGTTTTGACTAAATAATCTTTTTTTTTTGCCTGTCTAAAAAATGGGTGTAACAATAGCTTTTCAGCTGATGGCCTTATATTAAACAAAATAAAAGAAAAAAAAATCAGCTTATAAAAATAATTAAGGTTTATTATATACATGCTATTTTTATTTTATATTTTCTGACTTACCTGCATGTTGGATCTTTATTTAAAGTTAAGTCAATCATATCCTTAAAGGTTTTCGAATATTTATGTTTTGTATTTTCACGGTTTAATGTTGGGGGATCGTGAGATAATGTCATCAATAGTACCTAAAAAATAAATAAACAAAGCATCGTCATCAATTTTTTTATAAAAAATTAATATGGATATATTTATATTTATCTATTTTTATCTTTTTTTTTATTATCTTTTATTATTATTACTTTTAAAGGAGGAAGTTTAGCAAAAGGTGCTTGTCCAGTAGCTAATTCAATGGCTGTGATTCCAAAACTCCATATATCCGCTTTATAATCATACCCTGCTTGTTCCATTACTTCTGGTGCCATCCAACAGGGCTACAACATAAATATGTATATTGAGTATAGGGGTGATTTTTCAATTATTTTTTCATATTTCATTTTTCCTTTTTTCCATTTCCTTTTTTATTATTATTATCATTATTACAGTGCCAACAAAGGTTTTTCGAACGCCTCTTCCACCAGTATCCATAAGAGAACTTGAAACACCAAAATCACCAAGTAATACAGTCCCGTCATCATCCATTAATAAATTACCAGCTTTAACATCTCGATGAATGTGTCCATTTTTATGTAAATAAGCTAATCCATCCAGTGCTTGTTTTAGTATAGTGGCAATACTAAGTTCATCTAACCCATCGGGAAATGCTGTTTTCATAATATCTAAACATGATCCACCAGCCAAGAAAGGCGTAACAATAGCTAATTTTGAACCAGAAACAAATGAACTATATACAGGTAAAATATTTTCATGTTTTGATAATGCCATTAATGCTGTTTCACGCTAAGTAAAATAAAATAAAAAAGTATTGAAGGAAAGATAAAACCTTTATCTTTTTTTTTGTATTGTTTTGTTTTTTGAGATATATCGACTTGAATTTATTTATTTACCCTTAATTCATCTATTTGATTTCTTTCAAACATATCTAAATCAATCATTTTTAATGCTACCTTTAATTGTTGTGGTATGTAGATAGCACTATACACTATAGCAGAAGAACCATAACCTAGGAAAATTACAATATATATATATAATATATATTATAGTCAGTTTTTTTTAATATAAATATATCACTTAATTTATTTTATTTTTACCTATCGTTCCTTTAATATCAAAACTATCCATAGATAAATTATTTTTATGTTCATTTTCTGTAAAAGTTTCTTTGTCTATGTGGGTATTATATGAGTTTATAGATGGCTTGACTATATCATTATTAGAATATGATTTACTATCCTCTAATAGATTAGGTATTTGATTAGTATTATCCACAAGTACTAAATCTTGGTCTTTTGTCATAGTTGTTATATATATTTATAAATGTATATATATGAATGCGTGTGTGAGTGTATTAAATATTATTAATTTAAATATAGTGTATGAAATATATATATATATATGTAAATGGTAAGAATAAAAAAAAAAAAAAAAAAAAGTAAAAGAAAAGGAACGAAAAAGTAAAAATATGCAGTGTGGAAATTAAATATTCAATATAAAAAGAAAATTGGAACTCGTGATCAATTCCTTTGCATTGTAAAAAAAAAAAATTAGTACCATATTTAATTTTTTAACTCCGCCTATTTTTTTTTCACTTCATATTTTGTAATTTCCATTTTTTTTTCTTTGTTTCTCTTTTCAATATTTCTCACTTATTTATTTTTTTTAAAACAATTATAAATACAAAAGACATATATTTATATATATATATATATTAACGTATTTATATATATATATAACTATATATATTTATATAGATAAATAAATAAACATACGTACTTACATGTGTATATACTGTATTTTATAAAACTATATAAATTGACTTTCTCCTACTCCCCCCAAAAAAAACTTATCTATATATATTTATAATATTAATATAAATCCTTACTTGAAATGCAAAGACCCCGTAGGAGGTCTTTTGAACAAAACGATCCTTCGAAAGAACGTCCAATTAGTCCAATAAATAATAGCAAGAGTATTGATTTACCTGCTCATTTTTACGGTTTATCATCAACTAATCTAGCCTATTCATCACAACCTAATATGAATCAATTACATCCAACCCAAACTGAAAATGCTGAAAATGGTAATAAACATAGTAATAAATAATAACTATAACAATAGCAATGACAATATGTAATATATTATTTTTTGACAATTTTTGTTTTTATTTTTTTTCCGTATTACGTCGTGCAAAAAAAAATAAAAATAACAATAATCAATAATCTAATCTAAATTTTATTTTTATCTTATTGTTATAGATTCTAATATTTCTTTTTCACAAACACGTTCAATTCCTCCTCCTAAAGATAAAAAACGGCATATATTTAGTCGATTTAAAAAAAAAAGTAATATATTTTAAAAAATAATGTCAATCTTTATTAATAATCCATGAACCATGCACTCATCGTCGTTCATATTTTATATATATTTATTAATACTAAATATAGATCGATTAGACACGCCTGAAATATCTGGGACAACTACGCCTATTTCACAAACTTCATCATCACAACCAAGAAAAAGATCTAGGGAACAAGAGCATCTATTATCTACATATCCCTCAACTCATTCTTTCGATTCTCATGCAACTGATGATTCTTTCGGTTTAAAAAATGCATATAATTATTACAGTGAACGGCATGGATCTGCACCTGGTATAGATAGACGTAAACTTATGTATCAACAAAAAGGAAGGCGGCAACAATCTGAAGATGTCAACTCTATGGATATGAAGGTAATATATAAATAAAATGGGATTGTATTTATGATCACGGTTATTATTACAATGGATTACTAATAATTGACATGATTTTTTTTCTTTTTTGGTCTGATTTTCTGGATTTTTTTAGGATATTGAATGTATGTGAAACCAAGAAAAATAAATATATCAAAGGCATGGCAAAGTTTTTTTTTTTTAAAAAAAAAGCTAATTGAACCCTTTTTTTTTTTTTTTTGATTTGGCTTTATTTTTAGTGGACCAGGATTTTGGTACAATGGATGAAATTATAAATACAAACTATATAGATACCTCAAATAGAAATAAAGTACCTGGGGCTGTAAGTGTTTTTTTTAAAAAAAAAAGTAGGATTATTGTATTAAATATATTTTAATTATTAATAACATATATACGTACATATTGTATTTTATATTTTAATAGGGAAAAGTGGCTGAAGCATGGTCTCCTCCTGATAGCTGGGCAGTTGATCATGCAAATATAGCCTCTCCTTCATTTCTACCAACTACAACAGTTACTGAAGAAGAACAGTTAATATATGACGATTATGATGAACCTACGAATTGGAATATAAAACAGCGCAATGTATGTAATATATATATATAATCTATTAATAAAAATGAAGTGATAATATAATAGTATTTAACTTACATGTTATAAAAATTATTTTGTTTAAATTATATTTTTAGTTTTGTATTCGCATATTTCGACCTGATAATACTTTTGGCACAATACAAGTTCCTTTAAATACAACAACAAAAGAAATAGTTAGAAGGTTGACTGGAAAATTCTTTTTATCTGATCAAAACAATTTTAGTTTATTACTTAGCCGCCATAATCTTGGTAATACAAACAATATAAAGTTATATGTAGATTTGTTATAGCTTTCATAAATTATTTTTTAATATTTTTATTAATATTTTCTTTTTTCTTTTTTTTTTTTCATTCAGATCGTGTATTATTACCTAATGAAAGACCATTACAAATACAAAAGCAATTTTTAGAACAGATGGGATACACAGAAGATGATAAAATTGAAGATGTAGGACGAGAAGATAATTCATATTTATTTAGATTTACATTTGGACCACGTAAAATGTCAAATATTAATGAATCAGATTTTGTCAGTTTTCAACATGTTGGATTACAAGGAAGAAATTTATCAACAATTCCTATATTCTTATATCAGCATGTGACAGAAATTATATCATTAGATTTAACTAAAAATTTATGGGTGGAAATTCCTTTGGATTTTATGCAAGCATGTACACAATTAAAAGAACTTTGGCTGGTGGATAATGAGTATTCATCTTTACCTTCATCTATACGACATGCTACACAATTAGAACATCTTAATATCACTGGGAATCGTTTACGTGACCTTTCAGCTGCTCATCTAGAAGATATACCACAATTAAAGTCATTACGTGCATGCAATAACAAATTGGAAACCTTGCCTGAAAATTTTGGTCAATTGAAACAACTCAACCATTTAAATATATCCAATAATTGTTTAACAACGTTCCCCATGATACTATGTGACATGGTGCAGCTAACCTACCTTGATATCAGTTTTAATAAGATCACTCATCTACCAGAGGAAATTGGTAGTTTAAAAAAATTAACACATTTTTTCGCTATTGGAATTCGATTATCAGGTAGATTACCAGTTGCTTTTATAGAATTAGAAAATTTACAACAAGTAGATCTTCGTCAGAATTACATTACTGATTTAGACGAATTATGCCATTTACCAAAATTGGATACGCTGTTTATGGATTATAACGCGGTTAGTGTTGTCAATGGTGATATCAGATATATACGTCAACTCCAACTTTTAAAGAACCATCTTACACAATTCAGCATGAGCGTTTGTTATCCACATGGTGATACCAATTACAAACCTCAACTTGGAAAAGATCTATCTCCTTTAACATTGGATTCCAATTTAACCATTTTAAATCTAAGCCATTGTAAACTATCTTCATTACCAGATGAAATTTTTTATTCGATGGGTACTTTAGAACAATTAACTTTGGATAGTAATATTTTAACCTCCATCCCTACTTCTATTGGCGTTCTTAAAAAGCTTCATAAATTATCTGTCCAAGATAACAAATTAAATGGACTTCCTGAAGAAATTTCAAAATTATCAGAATTGAAAATTTTATTGGCTCAAAAAAATAATTTGCAATGTCTACCTAGAAAAATTTGGTTATGCTCCTCTTTACAAACTTTAAATTGCTCTTCTAATTTGCTGGATTCATTTCCTGAACCTTTTAACGAAGCAGGTGGCTCCATGCAGTATCTACTTAATAATAACGCAGAAAATGACAACACCAACGATAATAAAAATAGTACAATAGTTACATCTCCTTCTTCTTATGCTAGACAAGGTAGAGTGCCATCTTTATCATCTTCATCGTCACAGCTATCGAGTAGTAGAGATACAAGAAATTTTAGTAATGATTCTACAGGGACAGGAAGATCGAGCATTAGTAATGATTCTTTACAACAACAACAAAAACCCTCATCACTACTACCACCTAATTCGTCCTCTTCTATAAGCCATACCACACCTATTTTTAATCCTCCTTCCTTTTTTACAAGCCCAAGGAACCATCCACCTCCTTTATCTTTATCATTGCAGCATTTATTTTTAGGCGATAATCGACTAACAGATGATGTATGGTCGCCTTTATCCTTATTTTTAGAATTACGTACTTTAAATTTATCATTCAATGAACTTTATGAAATACCACCTGAAGGTTTATGCCATCAACATTTGTATGAATTATATCTTTCCGGAAATACACTCACCTCATTACCAGCGGATGATATTGAAAAATTATGCTACTTGAGAGTATTGGCTGTGAATGATAATAAATTACAAACGTTACCTGCCGAAATTGGAAAACTTCGTAAATTATTGGTATTGGATGTTGGAAATAATGTTCTTAAATATAATATATCTAATTGGCCTTATGATTGGAATTGGTATATACATAGATATTTACTTTTTAAAAAAATGAAAAGATAGAAGGAAGAAAAGAAAAAAAGTATCATTCATCAATTACCTATTGTATTCATTTTATTTTATTTTATTTTTATTTTTTAAAAAAAAAGGAATTGGAACTTGGGACTAAAATATCTCAATTTATCTGGAAACAAACGATTAGAAATTAAACAATTACCACCTGAACATTGGAGTAACAAAGAAAAAAACTTGGCAGATTTTAGTGCATTACAAAAGTTAAGAATGCTTGGGTTAATGGATCTCACTATTTTAGTCACTACACCAGAAGAATATCATGATCGACGTGTGCGTACCTCACCTACGGAAGTCAATGGGATGGGATATGGGATAGCAGATTGGTTAGGACCTAATGATCATTTATCAACATGGGATTTAGTAATACCAAAGTTTCGTAATAAGGATGATGAATGCTTGTTTGCCTTATTTGATGGTCATCGTGGAAGTAAAACCGGATGTAAAATTACGAAATATTTAAATGATTCATTAACATACTACCTCACCAACGAATTGACGAAAAACAACGAAGATGATACAGTCGTATCTGCTATTCGGCGTACTTTTTTGGGATTAGAAAAAGATCTTGGAATAAAAACAACAGCAAACATACATGATATAGAAAATAACATTATTAATCATCCCCCCCTCCAAAATAGCGATAGTAGCAACAATATTAGCAGTAATACTAACAATATGGCTGGCAATATTAACTCTCTTCAAAATGCACATCAACATCCCAGTATGGGCTCTATTCATGATATTATTTCAACGGTAGATTCAAACAAGCGCCAAGTCTCATCAGGTGCCTCCGCTGCGGTATGTTATTTCTCTGGTAAAAAGTTATACGTTGCAAATGTTGGGGATGTCTTGGTCATTCTTTCCAAAAATAATGGACAAGCGTATGAAATCACACAAAAACACATTCCGTTAAATCCAGGTGAATCCGCTCGCATTCGTGCCGCTGGGGGTTTTGTATCCAATTCAGGATTATTGAATGATGAACTAACTTTATCGCGTAGTTTTGGTTATTTCCATTTGGTTCCTGTTATCAATGCCAATCCTTATATATCTGTCATGGATATTACAGAAAATGATGAATTTTTAATCATGGCTTCACAAGGTTTATGGGAATGTATGTCTTACCAAACAGCGGTAGATATTGCCCGTACGGAAAAGGACGATTCCATGTTGGCAGCTCAAAAATTAAGGGATTTCGCTATTAGTTATGGTGCTGATGATAATATCATGGTCATGGTGATCTGTATTGGGGATTTATATTATCAAAAAAATAATAATTTACGCAATTATCGTGGTGCTGGAATTGGTGGCGCATTAGGGAGTCGTTCTAAAGGTGGTCCGGATTTACATATTGATGATACTGGTTTATTGATGAAGGGTAAACGAAGAGTTAAAGAAATGACAGTTGATTCGGTAAGTTATAACTTTTTTTTATATATAAATATTATAGATATTTTTAAAGATAATAAGAATATATATATATTAATTAATTAAGGTACGTAATATTTATTTATCTATTTATTTATTTTACTTTTTCTTTTTTTTAAAAAATATATATATAAAATAAGACATTGGCAAGATTAGGACGTGAAGTTCCACCACCAATTAATCAAGTGGCTCTTGTTTTTACTGATATTAAAAGCTCAACTTTATTATGGGAAACATTACAAGAAGATATGCGATCATCTATCAAAATACATGATTCAGTAATGAGAAGAACCTTAAGAAATGTGGGCGGTTATGAAGTTAAAACAGAAGGAGATGCATTCATGGTGTGTTTTCAAAACATTACTGGAGCATTGTTATGGTGTTTTACAGTTCAGTTACAATTATTAGAAGCCGATTGGCCAGCCGCTATTCTTGAAACAGAGGAAGGGCGTGAAATTGAAGATAAAAATGGAAATTGTATCTATCGTGGATTATCTGTACGTATGGGAATTCATTGGGGTTCACCTGTGTTTGAACGTAATCCTATTACAAATCGAATGGATTATTTTGGCCCTGTTGTTAACAAAGCAAGTCGTATATGTAATGCTGCCGATGGTGGACAAATATGTGTTTCCTCAGATGTTATTAGAGCACTGAAAGGAATCCCTGGTATACTAGAATCATCTGGTGAACAAGAAAGGATCATGGAAGCTGGAGAGAATGGTAACGATCGTCTTCCACAGACGTCTGCATCTTCCGATCAAATAAATCAACAACAACAAGAACAAAAAGATGGGTTAGGTTATTTAGTACGTGATATTCAACAGTTAAAAAGTTTAGGCTTTCAAGTTATGGAGTTAGGTGAAAGACGATTAAAAGGATTAGAAACACCGGAAATGCTTAGTTTTGTATACCCTAAACAATTAGCAGGACGAATGGAAACAGATAAAACAGATTATATAGCTTCTCCTTCTCCCCCTCCTTCAGCAACTCCTAATGCAAATGATAATGAAGCTTTAACTGCAGAGGCAACACCTATTATAAACCATCCAACTGCATCTATACCACCTAATGACATCACCTTACGTCATCCTTCATCTTCTTCTCTCTCTATACCATCACCATTACTATCATCACCTTCATCAGCAGCAACAACATCATTTAGACGATCACCATTATTATCAGCATCTAAAATTTATCAACCATATAGTAATAATAGTCCATCTGATTTAGTATTATCTTCACCTACTAAAACACTACATCGCTTTCCACATCATGATATTTCTTCAAGAAGATTATCTATTATGATGACAACAGAATCAAATAATAAAAGATATTCTAGAAGTATTGATCCATTATTTGTATGTGCTTTATTTCATTTAGCTATTCGATTAGAACGACTTACGGTTGGTAATGCATCATCATCATCATCTACTATTCCAAATCATCATCATTCACAACAGCATCATAAAATAAAAAATGGCTTAAATGACCCTTCTTCACCTTCAACATCAAATGTATCATCACCTTCATCACCATTAGCATCGGCATCATCATTATCATTAAAAAGAAAAACAGGGACCACCTATTTAGATATATTAGAACGCCATATCATGGAAACGGCTACGGACGATGAATTAATTCATTTAATGGATAATTTTGTTACTAGAGTAGAAAATGCAGTATCAAGTTTATATTTACAAAAATTAGGTCGATTTACTCCTGTGTTAGAGCAATTGGGTAAAGCTTTGGAATTAGACCCTAATCATATTTTGCAAGCGTTACAAATGTACACGGATTATTCAGGTTTATCTCAATTCCCTCGCCAATTATAAACACGTATATCTTAAATAAAAATAACCCTTTAAAAAAAAGGGAAGAAGATGAAAAAAAATAGAAGGTTCATCTTTTTATATGACTATTGATAATCAAAATACTTTGTTTTTTTATTTTATTTTATTAATTCACCATCTATTACTATTTTTATTATGTACCCATATATATATATATCTAATTTTTATTTTATTATTATTATAACTGTTATTTATATAAAATCATCATATTTCTATTTCTCATCAACCACGTAATTAAATAAAAAGTATTCACATTTCATAGAAAAATATGTCAATACATATTTATACCAAACTTAAGCAATTATGGATGGATAAAGTAAAATGCCACAATTAAACATATATACAATTTTAATTAGTTTTTTTTTTATCTATATACTTAGGCATGTTTATTATTATTATTATTATTACTATTAGGATTATTATTAAAAAATGGATAAAGTTATGTTATAATGATATATTCTTGTTATATAAAAGCCATAAGGAAAAAATTACAAGTGGTATAAGATCGAGCGGTTGCTAAATTTGGAATTTTTTGTAGATTTTACTTCACATACACTATGATGTACTTTTATAGATCTTTCACTACTTCACTGATAATTTGAATAAAACTGTAAGGTATATCAAGAATAAAATAAATCAAATATATAAAAAAAAGATTATATTTTTTCATATTACTTGATCTCTTTCTTAATCTATTTGATTTCGTGGTATTAATTATTATTGTAATGAATATTATTACCAAGTCCAACCAAAAAGATAATATGGTGACAACTAGCTTGCCTACCTTTATGGTTTATAAGTAAAAATAAAGATTGATATAGAATGGCACAATATAATATATATATATATATATATATATATTTCACTTGGATGTTCATTAATACTTTTGTATTAATTTACAAAAATAACAATAGATGATCATCGCTATCAACCTAAATCATTCATTCAAATTGAAAAGCGTTCGCATACACAAAAGCAAAAATAGTTTCATTTATTATCTCACTCTAGAAAGTAATGGCATAGAAGCTATTAACAATGATATATATATATATATATATATATATATATATATCTTATTACAGTAAAATGTTCATATTGAGATTCATGCATTTGAAACAATTATTGATTGAGTTTATAAGTTATTACTCAGCGCACTGTATTTTTTTTTTTTTTTTTTTTTTTTTTTTGAAATTCTTGGGATTAGACGAAGGAAATATAGAACTCTTTCATCAATCATGTCTAGTATTAGTAATTTATTGTTCTTCTAAGAATATACTAGATCAAGATAACATCAATATGAAACCATCAATAAATATACAATTTTGTTTACCCATAAAATTACTAACTTGAAAAAAAAGAAACGTTTTAAAAATATATTATATTTAAAATGATTGTTATAATGCTATTAAAAAAAAAAAAAGTTCAGATGAATTACAACTTACCGTTTAGGTGAAATTAAATTGCCAATATTTAGATAATTTGAAGTTACTAACCATTAATTTGATAAACTCATACCTTTCAAAAAAATAAAAATAAAAAATATAGCAATTGTATTTACATTAAATACATAGATTATTTTATTATACTTGTTAAAGGACTAGGTTTATATATATATATATATATATATATATATGCATCTATATATGTTTGTTATTAAATAAAAAGTACGTTGAATTTCTGGATTGGATATGTTATAAAAAAAAAAATGTACCCTGCATTCTGTTTAACCCCACAACTGTTCTTTTAAAAATAAATAAATAAAACTGCAGATGATCATTATTATTCAATTAGCATGAAAAATGATTATAGGAATGATTTATGACACTCTCCCTTTTTTATAGGAGTGAAAAAATACAAAGAAATAAGGGAGTTGAAAAAAGATAAAATAAAGAGGGTGGAGAAGAGAGGGTGAAGATGATCTGTGTGTTTATGTTAGTATATATGTAAGTATATAAGTAGTATATAAAGTTTACTTTTTTGTGATCTACCAACCTTTCCATCTATCTAAAAATAATTAACTTTTTTTTATCTTTATATATAGTTTTTTCTTATAAGATAGGTATTTAAGAAAGATCATACACATCTATTTTTCTCATGATAGAAGAAAATATAATCCCGCTCTTCCCCTTTTGGAAGGATATTTTTTTTTTTTTTTTTTTTTTAAAAACGTGTCCATTTAAATTTTTTTTTTTATTAATCTGAATTGACAACAAATATGATCTATTCATTATATATACTTATAATGTTTGTATATAATATTTTTTTTGGTATTATTCATTTTTTTTTATTTTTTTTATTTTTCGTTATAAAACTACAAAAATGATATATTAATATATAACTTTAAGTATATGCTCGAGTGCGTACATATATAGATGGATTATACATTCATCTCCGCAGCATAATCCAGCAGCACCACTTAGAATTTTTTTTTTTACAACTCCTTCTTTATATCTACCCGATTTTTTTTTTATATATATATTTATACATTTCAAAATATTTATGATCACACTTTTTTTACCGTATTATTTTTAACAATAAAACCAATGCCAAGAACATTAAAACTATTATAGATCATTGTTATTTATATATAAATATATAAATATATATATATATATATATAATTTAAAAATAAAACAATGATATCATTTTTTTTACGTTGTTTATAATGATTTTCTCTTTTTTAAGCCAATATTTATTTTATGGTTAAAATAAACTAAACTAGTTTTCAAACTCGTTTTTTTTTTTTTTCCCAATGGTTACACTCATTTAGTTTATGTACATTTTATACTTTTAAGTTTGGTCATACAATACTTTTGAGTTAAAATTTCTTGATGAATTTATTCTTCAATTAATTTTTAAAAAAATAAATAAATAATAAAAAAAAAAAAATAGATAGATTATATATATATATATATATATCATAAAAAAAATATTAAAGTAGTAATAGTAATTATAAATGAATATAAATAATGTCAAAAGTTTACATAAATAATAATAATAATAATAATAATAAAAAAAAGGGTTTTCCTCTTTTACAATGATACACGTGTATAGGATATAAAATAAAATAAAAAGTATAAATGCATTATTAAACTATATGATGATTGATGATGATGATAATTAAAAAGAGAAGGAAAGAAATTAACTATTTTGAATATGATAAATAAGATAACCAGGAACACCATAAACGCTAAAACCCATAGCTTTAGCCATTTTAGCAAAACCTTCAGTTTCTACTTGATGTTGGAATGGGTAAGCAGGGAAATTAGCACCTTCACGATGAACATGGGCCTTCACTAAAGTAAAAGTAGCGCCTACACCATCTAATGGTACCTTGTAATCTAATCCTAAATGAGTAGGCATATCCACCATCTATAATAAAATACAAAATGTTATTATTAATATACATGATATACCAAAAAAAAAAAAAGTTTCCCCTTTTTTATTTCATCCCCTTTCTCCCTCTTTTTATATAATCCTTTCACAACTTACAAGGTAACGATGGGTAAGGAATTCATAGTAACCTTCTAATAAAACAAAATCATCATCCAATGTTTTTTGAATTTCCAAAGATTGGTCAGTTTCTTGCCAATTATTTTTATCATAAGCATAAAAAGCCCCGTCTTCACGATCCAAAAGACAATTGGGTACTACGACATCTTCATTCACAGACATCAAATCTTCAAAGATAGTAGTGGGGTATTTGACCACATCAACATCTACCCAAGCAACGTAATCAATATCATCTCTCATAGCAGAATTTAACAAGTAATTTCTTGATCTTGCCATAACGGATCTTCTTAAGGGCTGCATTTCATACTTGTGACGTTGTTCACTAGGTAATTCAAAATGGAAGTCCTTTTGAAAGATACGGATATCATGGAAACGATTCCACCAGAAACGATGTTGGAATTTATCGGCGTATTGTTGAAGCACTTCAATAGTGTTATCGGTAGTATCAGACACTAAGAAAGCTACAGAGATTAAGTGATTTGGGTAGGTGGTTTCATCTAATAGTTGAAAGTAGCGATCTAAATATGGTACAGCATCTTTTAATGGTGTCAAGACCAAGATTTTGGCTTGTTGTTTGACTGGATCTTGTTGTTCTTCTTGTAATTGGTCTTGTCCGTTATTGTTCAAGTTTTTAAAGTTAAATTGGGTATTACCATTACCATTTTCACTAGTTTGGTAAGAAGAAGCTACTTGTAATTTATGTGTAATAGTATGATGTGGGATAATAAAATTGGGCATGAAATATAATATAGATAATACAAAGATAAAGCCAAAGATAAAGGCTCTCTTATTACTTTTTGCGTTCAAGGTAAATGACATGTTGTATATTCTATTATAAAGGTGAGTGAGTGAGTGTATGTACTATCTATTTATATATATATAGATACAGATATACAGATATACAGATATAGATATATAGATATATATATTTATGTATGTATGTATGTATGTATTAGTATATAAGTAAGAATACGAAAAAGAGAAAGAAAGAAAGAAAGAAAAGAAAAGAAAAGAAAAGAAAAGAAAAAAAAGAGTAAAGAAAAAGAAAAAGAAAGAGCTTTTTTTTTTTTTTGCAAGAAAAAGGGAGAAAGATAGGAAAAAGGGGAATGACAAAAATAGAATTAGCGGAGTATTAAAAAAGAAGTTAATTTTTAATTGGATGTAATTTGATATCACCTTTACAGAATATAATATAAACTATATTATATTTTGTGTATCATTAATAATATAATATAATCACTTTCAATATGTAATAATAATGTATTTATATGACTTTTTATTATTATTACTATTTATCATTTATATAGTACATATATATAGTTGTTACATAGAAATATGAAGATTTAATTAAAAATATAAATAAATATATAAAATATGTTGAATTATTTTTTATTTTTAAAAAAAAAAAATGGCTTTGCTAATAAAATGGACTTATTTGACTGGGTACATCTAATTAGTACGAGGAATATTTTTAAATACCCGCAGAAAAAGAATTTGATTTGATAATAAAAAAAAAAAAATTTAAAATTAGAAAAGCCCGTTTTCTTTTCTTTTTTTAGTAAGGAACCAAATTGATCTTGTATAAATATATATAAAAAAGATCGACGAACTCTCGCCCTCTCTATAATTTTTAATTGATTTTCGGTAACACTTTGGGATGAAGAGAGGGAAAGAGAGGTGTCTACCAACTATCATTCATGAAAAAAAAAAAAAAAGTCGATCCTATTTTTAACAAATCATGTTTCTAGATTTTTATTGAAAAAAAAAAAAAAAAATTAAAAAAATGATCTTTCATTCCCTTTTGATAATTAAAAAAAAAGACAATTCTTTTTTTTTTTTTTTTTAAAAAAAAAAAGAAATTATATACTAATAAGCCTATTCATTAACAAGTTAATGATTTATTTATTAATTAGTTAATATAAAAATGATTAGTACGTATTATTACTATTACTATTACTATTATTATTATTATTATATTATTATTATTATTATTATTATTGCTATAATATATACATACATACATACATACACACATATATAAATATATATATAAATATATAAATATATATATAAATATATATATATATTTGTATACATATGAGAAAATATCAATGAGAAAGGCTTTTTGTATAGTATCATCATTTTAATATTATTTATTGTAAGAGGTTTTATTTAAATAAATAAGGAAATGGCTGTTATTTATTTATTTATTATTTATTTTATTTATTTATTTATTTTAGTTTATTTGAGGTTGAAACCAACCTAAACGATTAAACGCATTCCATAAACAACTTGTTTTATTTACATCGATCCTACATACTTTTTGAGCATCTGATTTCCTAAAAGGTAAACCGTGTTGATAAAAGACTTGAGCAGATAAGATGAGTGCTCTTTTACATTTCAAGTATTGCTCAGGTGATAATCTTAAAGTTGAGGCTATAGAGCATTCATTGGGATGTAATTCATGATAATATGGTAATTGGTGTATTGATAATGGTGATCCTATAATACGTATATAATTCATATATAATAAGAAATAGGTTATTATTTATTTATTTTTTCTGGTTCTCAGTTAATACCTTTTTTTTTTTTCACTCTTTCCTTTTTATTTTTATTTTTTTCTTTTAATAAATAAATAAACATAAATAAATAAAAATAAATAAAACACAAATAAAAACTTGTATACCTTTCCAAACAACACGTATATTAGGTCGTTGATCAAAAGCTTTCCATGAAGGTATCCATAATGGATCATAGATTTGATTATCATCAATAGATAAATTAATATGATCATAAAAAGTGGTATCTGCCTTTGGTTTATCCATCGTTGTATTAGAATTATATTGTTTTGTTGTCGTTGGAGGTGAAGAAGGAGGCGATGATATAAAAGAATGATTAGATGATGATATTTCCGGAGATGTTGATGTTATTGATGATGATGATGATGATGATGATGATGATGAAGTTGAAGGGAATACTGCATGGGATGAGGATGAATGAATATTATTTATAGATGTCGATAATGATGATAAGGATGGTGGTAAAAAAGTGGATAATAGTAAATTATCATGATGGTGATGATTGCTATTATTATTTTCATGATGTTGGAGTAAAGAAGAAGATGCTGGACGATTGTATACATCCATTTTGAAAATCATACGATTATAAGGTGAACGTGGTGGTGATTTATAAGGTAGTGATTTTCTACGATGCAATGGTTTATGGTTTTCTTTTTCCTTCTGGCTATTGTTGTTATTTAAATAAGAGGATGAAGACGATGTTAAGGGTTGAATCATATTTGAAAAGTGAAATCGTTTTCCATAAACATCTTGTTCATCTTGATTAACTACTTTTATACTGTGTATAGATGATCCTATTTTTTCTTTTCTTTTTCTTTTACATTGATGATCTGATGATGCTAGTAAAGTAGCATTGTTATCTTCATCTTCGAAATATGGATCAGTAGTGATGGTTTTAATGGTCGTAGATGTAGTAGGGGTATTAGTGTTGGTGGAGGAAGATGTAGGATGATTCATTAATTTAGGTGTAATAGGTGGAGACATGAGTTCATTTTGAAAATTCTTTAATTCACTTGATGAGATCATTTGACTTTATATAGTATAGAATATGTAGATCAATGATATGTTATTAAAACGATAAAACTTGCAAAAAAAGATTATTTTTTTTTAAAATAATAATAATAAATATGATAAGATGATTATTATTAATTCAATTGGATGGGATCTTTTTATACAAATATAATATTAATAATGATAATAATAATAATTAAAAAAATTGAAAAGATGAATTCTTTATAATATAAAATGATTAATGTACATAACAAAAAAAAAAAAAAAAAGAAAGAAAAAAGAAAGAAAAAGGAAAGAAAGAGAAAGGGATAGAATCATTTTTTTTTTTAAGTTATAAAAAATAATAATCGGTTTTAAAACTCAGATGACGTAATGGTAATATTTGTGTTGAACCAACTTCAATAAAAAAAAAAAAGATTGGGGGGAAGAAAAAGAAAAAAAGGAAATAGGATGTATGATATAATTCATCATCAACAACAGTCAAATAAAACTTTAATCGTAATGATGGCGATTATAAAAATCTATTCATTATTACAACTTATTTTAATTATTATTACTATTATCATTATTTTTAAGAAAGGAAAAAAAAAATATTGTCATTAAAAAGTGTAAAGATGATGGATTAAAAAAGATAAGGGGGAAAAAAAGTGTGTGTAGGTGTGGGTGTGTGTGTATGTGTCTTTTGAGTATTATTGGTGTAGATCCTTTTTTACCAGTCCCGATCATTTTCATATACAAAAATGGATATGTTTTATTCTTCTACTACCTTTTTTTTTCTTTTTTTTTTTTAGTGTTAATTAAAATAAATAAATAAATAAATAAATATAGAAACAATAATGATCATTACCAATCCTTTTTTTTTTTTTTTTTTTTTTTAAAATAATAATAATAATAATATATATTTATTCTAATCGGCGTGGTTAAATAAGTAACTAACACTTTCACCATTGTGCTAATATAACAATAAAATATAAAATAATAATAAAGTTAATATAAAATGTTTTTAGGTTAATCGGGTTTTTTATTTTATATTTATAAAACTTTATTACCGTTCTTCGAATAGCTTCAGCGATAGTTTGGGAAATATCAATAACAGTCAATTTTTCACATTGATCTAATTTAGTTGAGGGAATAGGGAATGTATTTGTGACAACAAGCTAAAAGAATAAAATACATTATAAAAATCAATAAATGCCCTTTCTCTCCTAATTTTCTTTATTTTATTTTATATTGTTGTTGATGTATGACGACGATGATTAAATTTTACCTTGTGAACACTATCACATGCTTGAATTTTTTGTACCGAATCTGCACTAAGTACACCATGAGTAGAGATAATATATACCTTGGCAGCACCGCATTTATGTACTAAATGGTCAGCAGCATCAAGGAAAGTTTGACATCCATCAATAATATCATCCTATTATTACATAAAGTAGTATGTTACTAATTAGGAACATAAGAGCTATACTATAAAACTTATAACTTACGGTTAAAAACACAATTTTATTCTTCACATCACCAACCAAAGTGATGGTACTTTCTTCCCCATCGTTGTCAGCAACAATAGAAACGGCTGCATTCATAATATCACCATGGTTACCGCCAAGGTCATTTAATGAGGAAATAGATGCGGTTAAATCTTCTATTTTTTGATTCATATCATCTTGATCTTCATCATCTTGATCCTCGTCTTCATTCCCTTCGTCCTTTTCATCAATTTGTTGTTGTACAAATGGAGCGTTGTTATTTCCTTTTGGCATACCGCTATAAGGTCGATTATGTCCTTGAGGGCCGGATCGAGAACGATCTTTATGAATTAATGCAAAATCAACTCGAAGAGCATCAGCTAATGAAGTCACTCTATAAAAATATAACCGTAAAAATAAAGTGTTTGGTGTGGTTATAAATCAATAGTATTCTTTATTTTTATTTTTATTTCTATTTTTAATAATGTACATATTATTTACCTTTTAGCACCACCAGCATTTTTACTAACCACTACAGCATTTTCCCAGCCAGGAACATTTTGAGTAATCCATTTAGCAATAACAGGTTCAGCATATAAGTTGTCAACAGGTCGTTGGAAAAACCCTTGCATTTGACTTGCATGAAGATCCATTGTAATAATATGATCCACACCAGCTACAGCCAACATATTAGCAACCACTGATAAAAAGTTATTGTAATAAAATAGAGTTAATGAATAGTTGTATTTAAAATTCTTTCTCTCCTTCTTTTACTTTGTCTTGTATATATTTAACTTTATTTCAATGATTGTTTAACTTTCTTCCTCTACCATTTATATATATATATATATATATATATATCATTTATCTTTATTCTCTTTCCTTCCTCCTCCCCTTTTTTTTTGTTATTATCATTATTGTTTTCTATTTAAATATACTTTATTTTACTTTTTTATATACAACTTACATTTAGCAGTGATACAAGTTCTACCTTTACGTTTACTTTGTTTACAATAAGGGAAATAAGGTAAAACCGCTGTGATACGTTTAGCTGAGCCAATACGAGCTGCTTGAATCATGATACATAATTCAATAATATTATCATTCATTTCATTAGATCCTGATTGAATAATAAAGACATCTTGTTCTCGAACTGATTGTTCAATAGTGACAGATGTTTCCTTGTTACTAAACTTGGCTAATTTGGTTTGACCTGCTTTAATACCAAGACGACGGCAGACAGCATTCATCAAGTCTTGATGAGAAGAACCTCCTAATACAACAATATTACGCATATTTTTTTTATTTTTATTTTTTTCAAAAAAAAAAAAGAAGGGAAGGAAAAAGATAAGTTTTAAGAAGAAAAAAAAAATAAGTAAAGAAAAGCGAGAAAAAAAAAAGTTAGGTGACTTTTGTTTATTATAAAAAAAACATAACTCAACTCCGATTTTTTTCTCCACAAACCCTAATCTTCTTTTATATATGGAGAAATTATCGTTTGCTTTATAATACAACTTTAATAATAGTAAATTAAATAATTATAATAATAAATTGAACGATTTTCATTTTTTTTTATTCACTATTATTATTACTACTATTTTTTGATATTAATATATATATATATTTATTATGCACATAATAAATGTAACACAAAATGTTTTAGATATCTATTTATTTATTTATTAATGAGAATGATGAATATATATATATATATATATATTTATGGAGTATCAGTACTACCCAAAGTACCCAATTGCTGAAGGAACTGATGAGGTGATAAAATTTCAGTTGAACCATAAGTAATCTTTTTCTTTTGTCCACCTTGATAACCACCGCTACCACCACCTATGCCACCAGAAGAAGATGAAGATGAGGATGAAGATGCTAATTCCTGTAAATTTTGATATTCTACATAATTCCCTCCTCCTACTACAAACACAATGGCTTCTTGGAAGGCTACTTTATTTTGTCTAGGAGATCGGCTGTTTTTACCAAGTTTAGGATCAAAATATAAATAATCATCGGCTTTTGAAGATTCATTCATTGGAGGTGACATGATATCTGATACAATTTTACTAATAACTAATTCTTTTTTGGTTGGTAATAAATTTTTAACTCCTGATAATAAATTTTCAAAACCTCCACCTAATCCACCTTCTTTTAATCGATCAGTTAACTATATATATAATGAAAGAGCAAAACATATTTATTGATTAATTTATACCCAATTTAAATATAAATTATTATTAAAATAGTTTATTTTATTTTTACCTTATTTCCAATGCTACTAAATCCACGGAAAAGATCATTTTGTGAAAATCCACCAGAAGAAGCATTTGGATTGGGTGAAGCCATCATGGAAGTCATACGCATTAATGCTCTTACTTTTTCAATATATTTCAATGGTTTCATGTCACATCCAGCCGATTCCAAAGCTTTTTTATAAGTATCCATATCATCAGTTGGTATATCATCTACTGTAGAAAGATAATAAATTAAGAACAATCTCATTTTATCTTCTGGGTTCTTCTTTTCAGGATCATTAATAGCTTCTAATAATAAAGACTTGTTCTATAATATATGTATATAGATATATGCACTTTAGTATTAATACAAGATAATCTATGCATATATTTTGATTTTATTTTATTTTACCTGTCTAGTAATATTTTCTTCAATTTGAAAGAAGGTATCCAATTGTCTATCTTTAATATGGTTTAATAATGATGTAGCTACATTCATATGCATATCTAAAGTAGCTTTTCTTGCAGTTAATTCAGGTAATGCGCCAATAGCTGATTTCAAAATTTTTGCATTAGATGACATGTCGCTATAATAAAATAAAGTATAAAAAAAGGTGAATCTTTTTTTTTATAATTTCTTGAACCCATTATGAATGTTATTACTTACATTTGTCCAACATCTTCCAAAGAACTAACACCACTTATACGAGTAATTTCGGCGGCATCTTTCTTATAGTTGTTTAATTCAATATCAATATCCTCTATAAATATAAATAAATGTATAAATATATAACATTTATATTTATATACCTTTTTTTTATAAGCATTTTTATTATTTTATTTTATATAAATTACCAGCTACTTGAGGAAATGGACTTGATGCATTTTTATTCCAAAAGAAGTCTTTACTATCCACATCATAACTTTTTCTTTCTTTATCAGTCTATTATTATTATTAAACATATATATATATATATATATATATATAAATAAACTTGCCAATTGATATATTTAAAAGAGAAAACCTTATTTTTTCAGAGTATATAACTTACATCAATAGTTATGCGGTTAAGTTTTAAAGAAAGAACATCATGTATAAGTGCTTGATAAGTCCATGAGTGACTAAGCATTGGTGTAATATCCATACTTCGATCCAATAAAATAAGTACTGTATGTTACGATAAAAAAAAAAGGGAGGATTGGTAAACATACTTTTTTTTCTTTTTTCTAAATAATAATAATATATATATATCAGTTTTTATTGTTACCAGGACGTTGTAAATTAACAGAAGTATTTGTGTTTTCAGAAAAGAGGTTTGTACGTGAATTCATCAAATGATCTCGAAGTTTACTATCCAATTTATTTGCTATCATTTCTGCTGCATTTCCACGAGGACATCTAATGATGGGTATAACACCTACATATGATTAAGAAATAAAAAATAAAAAATTAAAATTATGACCATAAATGATTGAGCATATTTCTATTTCTATTTATGTATATTATCATTTTACCTAATGTAACAATAACTGAAAATAATGAGTTGACAGTACGATCAATAGTTTCATCTATTAAAGTTTCAGGAGCACTTGGGTTATTTAAATTGATAAATACATCAGGTTGATTAAGTGAGAATACATCAGGATTGGTACATATAAAATTAAGATATTGATCATAAACCTATCATATATCAAATAAACAAATAAAAGGAAGGCCCATTGTTAATTTATACATATATATAATTTTTATTATATATCTATGTCTTTAAGGATTTCATTCTTTTTTACTTACTTGATTGACAGAATCAGCGGTATTATTTGTAATGGTTGTTGTTGCAAATTCTTCCAAAATTGGACGAGGAATTGTAGAGGAGAAATTGATATAATAAGAATCATATAAATTGCGATTTAAATCCTATATATAATACATTTATTTAAGCATAAAGTTTCCATTTCTATTTTCGTTTTCATTTTTATTCCTATTATATATTAATTGCCAAATATATAAAATTCTAGGTATCTTTTACCTCACAAACTTTTCTAACATTTTCCGAAGTTGGTTCAATAAAATAAATAGCAGGAACATCAGGTAATGGGGATCGATCTTGATTTAAAAGCCTAAAATATATGAATAAACATACATACCATAAAATAAGTATATGTATATATATCATGTTACTTTATATCCCCTATTATATAATTTTTTTTTATTTTTTATTTTTATTTTTTACATATGAACTGTAATGCCGTTTTCTCGAAGATCATTGACACGCATAATAGATGAAATAATATCTTGTCCAAATTTATCAAAAATAAGTACTTTCCAAACAGAGCCTTCTTTAGAAGTATCGTTATATACATCAACTTCGTTTTCATTGTTGGTTTTATTATTGAGATTTAACATGGACGCGACAGCAGCTAATGTAGATATTTAAAAAAGGTAAAAGAAGAAAGATAGAAAGAAAAAAGATGAGATGGTTTATACATACACATATATTAATAATATTAACATATAAATAAAATAAAATAAAATTGGAGTTTGTTGTATTATACCATATTGCGCTGATCTTAATGAAACAGTATCTGTTGAAGTTGTTGCCATAATGTATTAAACTACTTTCGTATTAAAAATAAAAGAATAAATATAATTTTTTTAATAAAAAAGAGAAAAAAAAAGAGGAATGGTATTTTTTTTTAAAAATCATTATCAAAAAATTGAAAGGGGTTTAAAGCCCGCCGGATTTTTTTTGGTGATCATTGATTTTTTTATATTATTTAAAGAATCTATACTCTACCATAAATATAATGATATTATACCAATATATCATCATCACTATCTGATAATACTAATGTTACAAATAGCGTATATTAGTATTTTATTTATAAATTTAAGATAGTATGTATAAATAATATATTAAATATTACTAGATTTTTTTTTCATTCAATGTAATTAATATTTATACTTTGTATAATTTTTTTAATTTTACTTTATTTTTTTCAAGTGGATGAAATATAAATAGATTTTTTTCACAGTCATTTTTTGTCATTATAGATATTTATATATATATATATATATATATATATATATATATTTATATGTTTATAAAATAATTTTCCTCCTTCTTTAAACTAGGAATATATTGGTATCTTTTAATAGGACAACACTGTGCCACTTAATCTTTGGAATTTTATTATCAAACCAAAAATATTTGTTCGAAAATGATTGGATATGGAGTTTAAAATAAATTAAGTCTTTTGGTTTTTCGTTTAAAAAAGAAATTTTTTTTTTCCACCTTTTTTTTTTTTTCTTTTCTTTTCTTTAGACTTCTTTTTTTTTAACAAAAAAAAACTTACTTTTTTTTATTAATTGATCTATATTATTTTCCATTGGGTGGTGGTTTATATAGATCTGTTTTATTATTATTCTTATTACTTAATTGAAAAAACAACAGCTTTCTCTCTCTCTCTCTTTTTTTTTTTTTTGACTCTTGTTATAAACTTTATTAATATTATCATGGCCAATACTGTTAGTTCTACTACTACTTCAAGTGATAATACTTTAACTGATTTGTTATCATTCCCTATGGATTTTTCTATTGATCCTTTGATGACTTTTCAAAATACCTCTTCATGTTCTCCTTCTCCTCTTTCACATAATGAAGCCTTGTTTCCTTTAACTTCTGAATTAATGTGCTCTTCTTCTCCTTCGGATGGTTCAACTGTTTCTTCGGATAGCAGTTCTACTATTGGTTCTCCAAATATGATGACGATGCCTACCATTACTAAGAAAAAAGGAATGAAAACTGGAACAACCAAAAAAGCAAGACTTTCATTGGAAGATAAAGATCAAAAAACCAAAGAAAGAATATTAAGAAATCGTGCAGCTGCTCAAGAATCTCGTGATCGAAAACGTAAATATGTTGCTGATTTAGAAACTACTAATAAAAGATTAACAACAGAAAATGAATCAATGAATAAACGTATGAAATTATTAGAATTGGAAAATCAATCTTTACAACAACAATTGGCTCTTTTTGCTCAACAATTGGCCCAAGTTCAAGCTTCTCAGCAACAACAACAACAAAAAGTGAATAATACCTCTTCATCATCATTATTATCGTCATCTTCCTCTTTATTTACTCATGGCTTTTGCGATTCAGCACGGATCGTAATAAAAGGTTTATCTTGTTTATTATGAAAAAAATCAATCTATCGTAACTGTGTACCAAAATTGAAGTGAAATATCAAGTATATAGATCAACTCTTTTAAAAAACTGTAATGAAGTTCTCAACCAAAAAATGAATCCCACCACCCAATGGAATTTTTATTTTGATATTTGTTATTTAAACTACTACTATACTCTACTTCAACAATGGACCCTTTTGATTGATTGATACTTTATATTTTTTTATATACATACGATAACCTTTTCTCCCTGCAGCGGAGGTTGTGAAGCAAATGAAGGTTGAAAATGGTGATAATAACGATGATGATGAACAACATGACTATATGCCCTCTCCTATGTTATCTCCTCCTATCTCTTCCTCTTCTGAATGTGAAACGGATGATGAACCTATTTCTCCTCCTCAACATATTGAATTGGATGATTTATTTGATTGGGATGGTCAACAAACTTTTTAAAAAAAAATAATATTTTGGATTCCTCTTTTATTTTTTTTATATTGTTGATTAGCTTATTTTATTGTTGTTTATATATATATATTCATATTTAATTCATTGATTTTTGCATTTGTTTTCTGTTTATAGTTACTTTTTACTCTTACTCCTTAATCTTAATTCTTTTTTTCTTATTCTTTACATTTATAAAATAAAATATTCAGATTTATTATTCTCTTAAAAAATTATATTAAAGGTCTTTATAAAAAAAATGATTGGGATAATATATATATTAAAAAATAATAAATAGTAATAATAAACAAAAAAGACTTTTCTTGAAGGATAGGGTATCAATTTGCTATTTTAATTAAAAGAAAAAGGTTATATAGAAAAATTAGAAATATCATCTGGGCCTGACAATTTAGGTTGAAAAGGTGGGGTACCTAAAATAATAATAATAATAATAAAAGAAAAAATCGATTTAATCAATGATAAATATATATATAATTATGATTATGATTTTGATTGTTCTTACTTTGATATAAACGATCCCAATCGATACCATTAAAGAATGGATGTATCTTAATTTCTTCATACGTTAATCTATTTTCTTTTTTATCTAATAGCCTTTTTTTTTTTACAAAAAAATATTAATAAAAGAAAAATATTCGTATTATTTAGTTTTTCTTATTTTATTTTCTTTGTATGCATATTGTTAATAGTATTAAATATTACCTATTGATAAGATCTTTGGCATGATCAGATATAGGAAAATCTGGGTTAAATGATATGGAACCCTATTAAAAATAGAAATATGAAAAAACAAATAGAAAAAAAAAATAGTGAATAAAACGTTTCCTTTTTTACATTTCTTTTTTTAATTATTTTATATTCTAAAAATAATTACCTTATGGAACAAAATCTTTTTATAAGTATCGAATTCACCTAAATCACTATAAAATGGAGGCACTTCTTGTAACATTTCATATAAAACAGCACCAGCTGACCACCAATCCACTTCAACACCATACGAGAGTTGATTATTTTGAAGAGATAATAAAATTTCAGGAGAAATATAATCACAAGTACCTACTGGTAAAGAAGACGGAGAAAAAGAGACTTGGTCAATCGGTATACTCGAACCAAAATCCGTTAATTTAATATGACCAGAAGCATCTAGTAAGATATTTTGGGGTTTGATATCACGATGAAGATAACCTAGTTGATGAAGGAAATGAATTGATTCAACGATTTCTGCCATATAAAACTTTGCCTGATCTTCTTTTAAAATTAAATTAGGCTGTTGCCGATCTAATAAACTAAATAAATCTCCACCAGGCATATATTCCATAACAAGATAAATAGAGTGATCATCTTCAAAAGAGCAATAAAGTGTTGGTATATATTGTTGTTGTTGAGAATAATGTTGATCATGATAATAAATGGATTTTTCATGTTCAATAAATACCTTATCTTTGGATTGTTGTAAATAGCTTTTATTTTGTACTTTCATAGCATAGATTTGTTGATTCATTTCATTTTTTACTATATAAACTTGGCCATATTGTCCTTTTATAAGTGGTTGAATGATTTGAAAGTCGTCTTTGGTAAAGTCCGTTTTCTTTTTTTGTATTGTATTTTCTATTCATAAATAAACATAACGGTAACAATTAATTAATAATATGAATTAGTAATACCATTATCACTTTATTTAACATTCTTTTTATTTACTTTTTAAGGATGTATAATAAGTTGATAAACGATTTAAAGGTATTGATTTATGGAAGGGGTAAGTATTATTTAAGTAAGGTAAGCAAGTATTTGATTCAGTTGACGGATTAGATATAAACAACATAATAAATAATAATAATAATAATGTGTAGTAATATATGAAGAAGAAGAAAACTACAAGGAAGAAAAAGAAAGAGGAGCAGAGAAAGAAAAAAAAAAGTGTCGCAGTTAAAAAACTAATGTTTATGCAAAAATCCGTGAGAGTTGATCCAAAAAGGGAAAATGGTAAACAATAAAATAAAATGGCCAAAGATTAAAAATTACCAAATATTAAAATATAAAAAATAAATTATGTGACAACAGATGATAAAGTAGTTAAATTTATATAGTATAAATAAATACTTACTACACCTACACTTTAAAATAGCATCTTTTTTTCATGAAGTATAAATCTTATAGAGATTGATAGGTATATTTTCAATTCTTTGCAAGAAAAAAAATACTTTGTATATATATTCCTTTTACTTCAAATAAAATTTATGATCGTTTTTTGGTTGATTTATAAGCTACATTTTATCTTCTTTTTTTGGTTTTTTAAATTTCAAAAAAATAATTTAATTTAATTACATAAATAATGATTTTTTTTTAAAAAAAAAAAAATGTATGAAAATAAACAAAGTATATATATTCAACAATATATACAAAATAAATAATATAAAATAATAATCAAAAATAAATAAAATAAATTAATCACATATATAATAAAAATAATAAAAAAAATTCTAAGGTTTAGTTTATATCATGGAAGCAACCCATTCCTTCATAATATTTTGATCTTCTGCTTGACATTGATATGTATTCATAGAGGTATAAATAGTGAAGGTATTGTTGATTTCCTAAAATATATATATATATATATAAAGTTAATAAATATTTTTATACGGCATAAGTAATGATGGTTATTTTTATTTACCTTTGATGAAGGATTTACTCGTACAGCTTGAATATACAAAATTTCTAGTTCATTTGCTTCGTTTTCATTTTCATATAAAATAAGATAAGGTCTATTAAAGAAATATATAAAAAAAAGGTAAATAAACGAATATTTTCTTTTCCTAATCACGACAATACTATTCTAAATATATTTACCTTTTTAATACAAACCACCGTTGTATCCATTCCAAAGAATCGTCATTTTCAGTTTGATCATTAGCATGTGGACTATTCAATAAACGTATTTTTAGGTATCCATAATGATGTAACATAAAGGAATCTTTTTTATTTTGTTCACTACAGTTTAATAATAATAATATAATATATATTAATTTATTTTTTCTCTATCTTTTTCCTTTTTGTTATTAGTATAGCTATATTTATTTTACCTTAAGATAAGTTGATGAACATCATAAAGTGGTAAAGAAAATTGGGAATCCAAAGTAGGAGATAGTTGCTCAGCTGAACCAAATTCATTAATTAATTGTAAACCGGTTCTTTGGGCATGTTTTGCATGAATCCATCTTTGTACAATAGCTTTTAATTGAAGATGATTCTTTTGTTGCTGTTGTTCATCATGATCCTCTTCTTTTTTATCAAGTTGATTTTCTTGGAAGGTTAAAGAGACAGGGGATAATAATAATCGATCCATTGAGATATGTCTTTTCTGTAAATAATCTAATAAGGCCAATGTATATCTTGTATCTTCTACTTCCAGCTTAGTAAGCATTTTACGTCTTGCTACATCATATTGTTTAATCTTGTCTAATTGATGTTGTTGCCATTCATGATGTTCACTATTAACTTGTTGGTGAATATGGTAAGAGGATAATCGTCTTGGCCTTTCCCACACTCTAAATATACTAGCTACAGAAGTCTTGCGTTGTATTCCACCTGCTGCATTCTTCTTTCTATTATTGTTGGCTCCTCCTCCATCCTCCTGTGAACTTGAGAATAATTGCTTAAGTAAAGATTTATTTCTTTGTAATCCACCATTACCGCCATCACTAGTAATTTGTACACCAACGTCCATTTGGAAAGGAACGCCATGGAATGTCCATTTAAGTGTTATATCAACGGTTTGATCATCTTCTGTAATACGATTTAATAAAGATGAGTTATGCATTGAACTATCCCATGCACCTTGAAGTGTAAGTGTATCCTTTGTTTGCTTTGTTATTGTTAATGGAATAGATAAGTCTTGTGATGTGGTTGTTTTTGTTGTTGTAGTAGAATGATCATAGTCATTATTTCTTGGACGAATGTTTCCAATCCATAATATTAATTCATCTAATGAGCTACTAGTATAATCATGGTCATCATTATCATCTTCTACCTCTTCCTCAGATAACTCTTGTTGTTCCCTTTCATATCCATTAAGTCGGCGATGGCGTTTTCTTTTTGGTAAAACCCAGTCATGTCGAATAGTTAGTATTATACGTCGTTGCTGACCTTGTCGTAATAAAAAGTTGCCTTGTTGATTATATTTTCTAAATGAGCTATTACTGCTACTCGTTGTTGCAGGGGCTGTTTTAACTTTAACAGGCGTATATTCGCCAGTCAATCTAGCAATTTCGCAAATTTCCAACCAAACAAAGACATTATGTTTTTTTTCTATAGAAGGCAATTGATGACTAGCACAAGGTTCATCTTTAAAGGTTGTTAAATAATCAGGTTGAGATTGACCATACACTTCAAAAGTAAGATGATCGTAACGTATAGCATTCAACATTTCTTCTGTCACCATCATTGAAAAAGTTTTGGCATATTCAAAATCAATACATTGGTGTTTATCGAATTTGCTTGCACAAGAGGTAGAAAGAACTTGATCATTATCTTTATTAAATGTGGTACCAAAAGAAGATAATCGGAATTGAACATGGACATGAGTGAATTCATTTTCTGATATTCCTGTCAAAGATCCTATACGTACTTCAAATACTAAATGTTGCCCAACTTGTAATGTATCATCTTGGTGCTGTTGTTTATTATTTTGGTCCATTTTATGGTTCGTTGTTGAGATGGACATAGAACCATTAACTTTTTTACTATTACTGTTATTGTTGCTATTATTGTTATCATTCTTTTGCTGATCATTGGTGATGTTAGTAGTAGTAGTTGTAGTTGTACTATTGTTTGGACTAATAGGATGTCGTTCTTTTGATCTAGCAATGGGAGCAATTAACACTGTGACTTGACCAACTACGCGACATGTTCTTTGACAAAAGATATCCAATGTACGTTCAACAGGAATATGTAAAGCCAAATGCCTCATTCTGATTTTAGCCAAACCAATTAAAGCAAATTGAGGAGGATATGTTTCATAAAATAAATCCATTTCATTAGTAGGATGGCTACCATTCCCAATCAAATGACTTCGTTGATCCGTTGCAAACTTGATTCCTTGCATATGTCTTAACCTTGTTTTTAACCGTTCCAAAGACCATAAATAAGTACATTGATGTTTGGAGTCGATTACCCTGACACCAATACAAGGTTTTCTAGCATCTAATAAAGTGGGATCTAAACGTGTTGCATGATTTTCTTCCTCCCAATTGGATCCAGCACAAGTAGTATTATGAATAATGGTAAGCTGATAAACGACCTTTTTATTTAATTCTCTTGCTAAGGCATTGGCTTCATAAATTGTGGCACCATTCATTAATAGATTCTCTGCTAAATGAACATAACGCTGATCACGCCAATGACGAATCACTTTACCAAGAATAAACCGATCATCTTCAGAGTAAGTTTCATTATGTTGACCAGCCCCGTCTATAGGTGATGTAAGCTCGGGATCAGCCATAGTGATGGACATTGGATATAAACAAGAGAGTCGTTGAATTCTTTTCTCATATTTATTTTTTTGTTCATCTAACTGCTGTTGTAATTCTTCTCTTGCCAAGCGAATAATTTCTCTATCAATGACCGATTCACTATCATCCAAATAAGAACTATAATAACCACCTTCACCTAAAATAGTAGAGACAGAGGATGGAGTTGCACTACGTCTAAATGAAAAGGAGGAGGTGGATGAACAAGGTGACATGGGTAAGGAGACACCACCTGCGCTTTGTGATGATTGTCTTTTACGTATACGTCTTTGTTTTGTAACATCATCAAATAGTTTTTCTAATTCTTCATTAGTTAAACTATCAAAGCATGTTGGAGCAGCTGTGCCATTATTGTTTTCTTGTTGTTGCTGTTGTTGTTCTTGTTGTTGGAAATAATTCATAATCACTTCCCTTCTAGCAAAATACCAATCAGCATCACTGGCATCCATAGACCCATCCGATATTAGAGATCCAATGTTAGAATGAGTATCTGAATTATCATCACCAGTAGCATCACCATTGATGATAGTAGTTGAATCATTTATATTTTCTTGTTGTTGCTGTTGAGTAATTGATGAAGAAGATTGACGCCGTTGTTTTTCTTTTTTATCTATGTTTTGTTGTTTTTGTTGTTCTATATCACGTTCTTTTCTAACTTCATCAGGATGATTAAATCTAAATACATGATAGTCACCAAGAATGATACGATAGCCATTGTATAATTGTTTAGGTTCTGATATATGGATACCATTAACCATGGTGATTGAGTTTTCTGCTGGATAGATTGTTATTTTTCCATCTTCTTCATTTTCAAATTTACAATGATAATCTAAAATATTAGATCCACTTAAACGAATGCATTGTTTATTTTCATCATCAATGCGCCCAACAATGGTAGTACCGGGTTTGATTTGGTATACTAAACATTCTGACATTAAAGGATCTTCATTGAGATTAACCAAATAAGGTATATTTTTAGGTGTATACACACCCATTTCATTCTTAGCCACAGAGATCCCCAATTCTGCTAAAGCGGATTCACGTTCTTGATGAATTTGTAATGTTGTTTGTACTCTTTCTTCCCATGTTTGGCCGACATCCCCAAGTAATTTTTGTGATGACTTTAATTGTTCAACTACCTCCCGTTTTGTTAATTCTGTTGCGTTGCCATAAGCGTCTGTAATTAAAATAGGTTTGGAGGGTAATACTTGAATGCCACCGTTACCATTGCTTCCATTTTCACTGATTTGAAGTTGCTCTGGATTAGGTACATAAGCAATTAATGATTGTTTTAAAGCTTGAATTTCACTTTTGAGGTCACGAATCATTTTAACATTAGGATCTTCATTCACTACAGCTTTGGTTTTAATCTTTTTAGCTTGATCTGCATAACGTAATGTACTAAGTGTTTCATCATAATCAGCCGGTGAGATAGCTGCAACCATTGTTGTTTTAGAATTACCACCAAGCGAATCTTTTAATAACCATGTAAGTACCTAAAAAAAAAAAGTAGAGGAATAAAAATAATAATAATAAATTAGTTAATTTAAAATTTCCACTTTTATAAAAATTTAATACTTACTGAATCACGATATGGAATAAAAGCATCTTTTTTTTTATGTTTAGGGTTAGATTGTTCAGCAAGTCCAGCAATAACTTTTCCTAATGTTGTTAAAGATTTATTAATATTGGCACCTTCTTTTAATCTAACACCAGTTGCTCCTGTACTATTAGCTCTTTCACTACCAGCCAAATCTACTAAACTATAAATAAATAAAAGAAAGAAAAAATAAAATAAAAGTAAATAAATAAATGAACTAAATTATAAGAATTAAAGATTTCTATATGAATATATAAAATGTATAAAAGTTGTACCTGATTCTAGCCACTTTTTCAGATTCTAATTTAGTTAAATCGTCCTTTCTTTTTTGTGTTAAAAATAAAGTAAAAACTGCATGTGACCGAGAAGAAGTTTCATTCATATTAGTTGCTGCTACTGTTCTAGCCTATAAAATATAGGAAAAGTAAAAATAAAAAGAAATTAATGTTGTTATTATTTAGTATGGAATTATTAGAATTCATGCAAGTAAAAGAAAATTTACCTTATTGCCTTCGTCCATCAAATGGTTGATATCATCAAAAGAATTAACCACTAGTCTCGATAAATCTTCCACATAAGGACCGGTAGATGGATGTTCACGTACTTTTAAATTCCCTTTATTTTTTGGATTTAATAAATCACGGACTTTTTCATTATAAATTTCAATGTAAGAGACTTCCACTCGATAAGTTACTTTATCGTCATTTGATTCTGCTGCACGATTAATTCGGTTAAATAATTCTGAACAGCATTTTGGAATAATCCCTTTATCTTCACCATAACCCATCATAGAATAGGATTTACCAGAACCAGTCTGACCATCTATATATAATAATAAGGAGGAAAAGCAAATAAATAAATAAATAAATCATACATAATACATGATGCATATTAATTTTCATATTATTCATTATGTGAATATATATATATATATTAAAAACCTACAAGCAAAAATACAACAATTATAACCATTAAAAGCATGATCTAAAAGTTCTTCACCTAAATCATTATATACTGTTTTTTGGTCAGCATAATTTGGATCTTTTTTGTCAGCTGACCAATATGACTTGTCAAAAGTAAACGCCTTGAAATCTTCACTTTCTTTTCCAGTCCGTTGATCAGGAGGCCTAGATATAATGGTTTGATTGCCTTCCATTCTAATAAGACAAGTTGCGCCTTTTGCCAATTCTATTGAAATAATAATAATTATTAGTATTATTAAATATATTAGAAAAAGAAAAAAGAATATATATATATAGAGAGAGAGAGAGAAATAGAGTAAATAAACGTGTATTTATTTATTTATTTATTAAAGAAAAAAAAAGTTATATAATTTCCATACCTCTTGAATTGAGTGGTCTACAACGAACAACAACTTTGATATTATTATTCATTTTTCTATCTATTGTAATTCATTTGTTTTTTAAAAAAAAAACATATATAGGTAAATACTTTTGTTAAAGATGCTTATTATCACTATTAGTTGCTAAATTTTGCTGTTTGATATATTTTCTAATGAAGTCTTACAATATTATACAAAGACAGATAAAAACAAATAAATATAAAAATATAAAAAAGAGATATATATATAAAAAAATAAATACAAATATACAAGATGATGATTTTTATAAAAAAAAAGAAAGAATGATATTTAATAATTTAAAAGGTTTGAAAGTTGTATTGTTTTAAATCAAAAATAACGAAAACAAGAGTTTCGTTATTTTCTTAATTCAATTTAATAAATAACTATCAGACTTTTTCTTATTTTTTTTAAAAAAAAAAAAAAAAATAGTAGTAATAGTAATAAAAAAAAGAAAAAGATAAGAAAGAGAAAAAAAAACCTGCAAATATGTTTTTAAAATTAAATTTTTATAATTATTTTTTTTTTTTTTTTGCAATGCCACATTGCGGACATATAAAAATGATCATTATTTTTAGTTTTAAAAAGTTTCCAACCTTACTTTTTTTTTATTATTTATTATTTATTGATTCTCTTTTTTAGTAAACGATAATAAATGTATAAATTATTACAACACAATAAACATATATAATTATACTTTATAATATTTTATAAAGACCTAATTTTTTTTTAAAAAAAAAAAAAAAATACGAGGATAAACGAAATGACAGGTACAAAGGTACATATATAAAAAAAGGGGGGGCAACGGTGAAAAAAAGAAAAATAGCTACGAATAAACGTATCGGCTTCAAAAAAACGTAGTATTTATTTTAAAAATAAAATCTCTCGATAATAATCGTATTATTTAGAGAATGTGGGCGAGATAATAAACCAACCGATAAATATAATCAGATGGAACCAAAGTGTAAAAGTTGGCTGAAAAATATAAAATATAGGGTACTGTACCTAGATTCCAAATATGGTTATCGGTACTCAATTTTAATTTTTTAAGGTTCAAACCAAATAAAAACAAAAAACAATTCATAAAAGCATGAGTGGGAGTGAGAAGTATATACTCCTTGAAAAGTAAAAAGATACTACATAGTTTTTAAAAAGGCCATAAAAATGATGAAATATTTGACTATAAAGCATAGTGGAAATGAAGCTGGGTGGTAATGATGATTTGTTATAAATTAATATCGAGAATCATCAATTTAAAACAGTATAGCTCAGTTTGAAATTAAATCTATAAAACATCAAAAAAAAAAAAAAAAAAATACATGTAAAATAAATTATATAGGCTAAAAGATTATATTAAATGATGTTTTTTTTATGTAGAATTAAATGAAAAATGAAAAATGAATAAAAAGAATGACAATATATATAATATTCTTTTTTTTAAAAAAATAAATAAATAAATAAAAAATATATAGATTTTATAAACGAAAATTAGCCGCATGATTAGATTAAACAATTGGTTCCAATTTATTGTTTCAAGAGTTTATCTATTTTTCATTGTTAGTCGACGCATTTTGCAATCTTTTTTTTTTTTTTTAAAAAAAAAAGAAGTATCAAATGTAAATTTATATTTATTTTCTATATAACAATATAATTAATAACATAGTACAAATAAAATAAAGAATACATTTACATGAATATTAATATATATTCGTCATAGATGTGATTTAAGCTTTTTAATAGGGCTATTATTTCTTTTAAAGTTTCTCGACTGATCAGTTTCATGATAATTTCGTTCGCCTGACGATAAATAAAAATAAAAAATGAAAGAAACATTTAGTAAATTAAAATCCTTTTATATAAATTAACTAAAAATGTTATTAGTTGATTACTAATATATTTCAAAAGAGGTATATTAATTGATATTAGTATAGTAAGGTCTTTTATTGAATGTATGTCTTATTTTAATCTATGCACTTTTGATGACAGTATCTATGGTGATAAAGGTGAAGAGAAGATAGGTGAGATCATTTCAGGGTTTCTTTCTATAATAGGTGTTTTCTTTTTACCTCTTCTTTTTCTTTCTTTTGAATATGAGCTGAAGTTGTTGTTTTTGTTTTATGGTTAATAAATTATTCAAGTGGATTTCTATTTTTTAACATTTCAAACATACCATAAGATTCATTGATTGGTAATTCATTTTCTCGAATACAATGGTGTATATGCTGAAGATTCATACTTTATTCTTGTTGAAGTTTTGAAGTATATTTTTCAAGTTACATATATGGAATATAAATGAAAAAAAAAAAAAAAAAAAAATACTTGAATTCAATGGGTTAATATTATTTTTATTTTGGCATGTATATATAAATTGTTTTTTTTTAAAAAAAATAATATTTACCAGGCTATATCTTTCTTCAAGTCAGCCTATTCTACTTTTTACTTGAGAAACATTCTGTAATTGCTGCTCATTTTCATCAATACTCTCGGATAATAGTATTCCTGTATTTTCATCAAATAATTATAATTGTATACTAGCAAAAAAATAGAAAAATAGAAACGGTAAAGGTAGTATAAAATAGAGTATGACAGCTAGCATGCTGAATTACATATATAGTAGTGATAATAATAATAATAATAATAATAATATAAAGAATATGGTTTTGAAGCTAACGTTAATCCAATCGAAAAATATTAATTATTGATAATAGGTGTTTTAATTTTTGATTAAATGAACTTGGATTTAAGCTATAGAAACTATAATACAAGAACTATATGAAATAGTTTTTAGCTTTAGTATGAATTAATAAAAAAAAAAAACCAGACTTAAAATAATAATAATTCAATCCATTCAACTAAAAAATGAATATATGAAAGGCGATAATTTTTATATGAATTTGAAGTATAAATATATAAAAAAACGATGGAGCATTTTTTAAACTCAGCATGATGCATATGCATTATTTTTTTTTACTCACCTTGTTTTTCCGATATAATATTAAAAATAATCGAATGAGAAAAAAAAAAAGTGAAACCAAAAGAACAAAAAATATATATATTTGTACAATTATTTTCTTTTCTTTCCTTTTCTTTTTCATATTCGATTTTCCAATTTTTTTTAACCAAATATACTTATAATACCATGACAAGAACAGTACTTATTGGGTTTGATCATTCCGAAGCTTCTACCAAAGCTTTAGAATGGGTATTGAATCATAATATATTATTACCAAGTGATAAGATCTATATAGTGACTGTATTAAATGATGAAATCTTGGCATTTGAAGGATTTGGATTAGAGGCAGCAGCCATAGGACCAGCTACATGGGTAAATGATGATTGTGGTGAAGTGGCAAGTAAGGTTAAGCAAGATGCAGGAAAATTATTGCGAAGTGTTTTAGAAGTATTAGAAAAAAAAGGTGTAAGTGAGTAGAAAAAAAAAAAGATTATAAATAAATAAATAATAACAATGATAATCCGTACTAAAAGGACATTTTGTTATTATTATTTATATTCATTTTAGTTAACAGCCATTCCAAAAGTATTAAATGGTGATGCAGGAGATGCTTTAGTTGTAGAAGCTGAACATTTAAAAGCAGATTTAGTCATTGTAGGATCAAATGGAAGAGGGTTTATTAAAAGGTATAAAAAAAATTAATGCAATAAAAGGATGCTTTATTAAAATGACAATAATAATAATAATAATTCTTTAATTGTTTTCCAATAGATCATTGCTTGGATCAATATCACAGCACCTTACAAACAATCTACATTGCTCGGTTTTAGTAGTCAAACCTTAGTAGCTGTGTATTTTTTTTTCCCTTTCTCTCCTTAATTCTATTCCATTTTATTATTATGTGAGAAAGCTAAGCCGCATGCAAACGAATAAACTCTTGAATCAATCACTAACCCATGCTTATTTTCAAGTTCTAAAAATAAATAAATAAATAAATACATACATTAATTTTTTAAATAAATGGTAACCACATCTACCTTATCTTATATTTTTGTTTCTTTACCTTGTAAATGAGTGATTAATTGTTCAATAGGTAACAACAACACACTTAAACTCCATTCATCATCCTCTAATTGGGGTTTTGGTGGATGGTCAAGCGTAGTAATATCTAATTCCAATTGAGCTACATAACAGGTAGAATTGGTTAAACCGGGTTCATAACAAACGGGTTGTTTACTTAGTTGAATCCTATTTTTATCCACTTTATATCCGGTTTCTTCTAATAATTCTCTTTGAGCTGCATCAATAGGTGTTTCATTTTCATCTATCAAACCTTTTTTAAATATATAAAAAAAGGGATCAATTGATTTATTCAGTATTAATGTCACTTTCTCTCGGTCCCTTCTTTCTTTCCCACCTATTCATATTTTTACCTGAAGGAAACTCAATAGTATACTTTTCTAAAGCAGGACGATATTGCACTACTAAAAGTAATTGTGATCCAGTTTTCGTTTTCAAGTGAGCAATAATATCAACCGCTTTTTATATAACATAAAAAATAAAAAGGTTTGGATGTTTACTTTTCTTTTCTTTTAATAACACGTAATGATATATTATTATTATTATTATTTATTTATTTATTTATTTTTACCATCAGCTTTTTCGGTAGTTGAAGTTGTTTTGCGTATACATCTTTCCCAAGGTCTTGTTATACCATTGGTATCAATATAAGATAAAAGTTCAAGAGATAACCATTTCCCTTCACCGAGAGTTTGAACTGAAGTTGTTTTTATTTTCGGAAGTGAAGTCGAAGAAGAGGAAGAAAAAAACATGAGGTAATTTTTTTTTTCTTTCTTTCTGACTTTCTAATTATTATTATTTTTTCTTAAAAAATGAATTTTTCCTTTTTTAGATGATATATATATATATTTATATATATATTTTTTAGTATTAACTGTGAAAACCAGGTTTAAAGTTTATCGAGGATGATTTAGATACTTGCATTTTTTTATTCTCTCCTGCTTTAATCTATAATAATATTTTTTTACATATTTATATATTCAATGATGTTATTTATTTATTGTTATCATGATTATCCAATCACATCTTTTACTATTAAAACAACCGCATGATTGAAAAAAGTATTTTTTCAATTAAATTCAAGAAATGAATACAATGCTTACTTGGCATTATCTCAATTTTATTTTTTGTAAGTATACATATATATAATTATAAGCATATAAACGTTTATATATAATCGCTAATAAAATAGGTGGAAACAAGTTTTTTTATAGTATTTTTTTTTTAGTATGTGTATAAAACTGAAAGCATAAAATCGAAAAGATAAAAAAAATAGGAGTGGCCAAAAATTAGCTGCATCTCATTATAAAAAAAAAAAAAAAAAAAAAAGAGCCACTCCTTTTTTTATTCTTACTTTTATATTTTTTTTATATTCTTTTTCTCTTTTTTTTTTTTTACTTTTTTTCTTTTTTTCTTTCATTAATTTTTTATTCTTCTCTTTTGTATTTATAAAGAAAGCAAATCAGCACAAATTACCATATATGAATCATAATAACAATACTAGTACTCGTATAGCACGATTATCAACCAATAATGATCCTTCTTCAATTGAAATTAAAACTAATAATAATACAATAAAAAAACAGCATAGATCATGCCATTCATCATCATCATCAACATCATCATCATCTACGATAAAAAAGAGCACCACAGCTTTTAAAATAGGACAAAGAGTTACAGTACCTAGTTTATGTGTCATTGGTATAATAAGGTATATAGGTGAAATTTCTTTAAAATCAGGTTTATGGATTGGCATTGAACTTGATATTGTAGGTACTGGTAAAAACGATGGCTCCATTAAAGGGTAATAGTGTTTTTTTTTTTTGATTTTGATTTTGACATATAAATAGTTACACACACAAAAAGAAGCATATCTGGCTTTTAATTTCTTTTTTTCACTTGCTTTTTTTTTCACACTTATTTAACCCCTCTTCTTTTGTTTTTTTCTCTCTCTTTCTTTCTCCCTTTTTTTTCTTCTTTTCTTTTTTTTTTTATGGTTAGTGTACGTTATTTTGATTGTCCTTCGGAAACTGGTCTTTTTATTATATCTTCTAAAGTTAAACCATTAAGTTATTCATCTTCTACTACTTCAACTCACTCTTCAAACATGAATTCAATCACACCTATAAACTCAGATAAACCAAGTGTATCACAAAAAAAGCAAAAGAAACCCAATACCTCAAACGAACTACCAACAACGCTTGGTTCATCTAAATCAACACGTCAACCACGCCAACGATGTTCTTCCTATCAACCTACAACTACGACCACCAATTCGTTAAAGAAAAAGCCTACTTCTTCACTAAGCACACCTAAAAAACATCAGCAACAACCACAACAACAAACAAATAAAGAAGCAAATACAACCATGGTCACACGAAAAACAATGACTCCATCAATAACAACAACAATAAAAAAATCATCTACTATGTCTTCTTTATCAACTTTACCCAAAAAATCAAAAACGCCTTTAAAACGTAAATCATCTCTCAATGATAATAATAATAATAATAATAATACACCAACAAGTAGTAAATCAACCATCAATCAAAGTAAATCAACCTTAAATCGTAATAGTAGCAATAGTAGAAGGACGGTAACACCAAAAAAACGTACAAATGCATCATCTACCACCACAACAACAATAACAACAGAACCTGAAACAGTTTTACGTAAAAGTAAAAGTACAAGTACAAGAAAAACCGTAACAAAGGATGAATTAGCCAAAATGCATGCTCTATTAGAAGAAAGTCGAAAAGAAAAACAAAAATTATCAGAAGAAATGGATGGAAAAGAAGCTGTTTGGGAACGATTGGTCTCTGCAAAAGAAAGCTACGCTCTTCAGGTGCAAGATAAACAGGCAGAAATTAATCAATTACAAAAATTACTTTCTCAATCTCAACAGCAAGTGAATCAATTGGAGTCTCAATTAAATCATTACCATTCGTTATCCATGTCTCTATCTAATACAACCACCGATTCCTCATCTACAACCTCTTTATCATCAATAACCTCTACACCACCTCATAACGCCACTACAGCCACTTGCTTTATGAATGGAATGGAGCAACATTATATGAAACGAATTGAAAAATTAGATAAATTAGTTAAAGAGTGGCAGCATGATGCTCAAACGTCTCATCAAAAGGTACAGGAACAACAAAGACAACATCAAGCTCAAATGGACCAGTTAAGAAGGGATTTAGCGGAAAGAGATCAAGCTACGGCAACTATGGAAAGAGAATGTGAAGCCATTAAACAGACAAAAAATGAAACCATTTTAGCATATGAACTCACAATGAAACAGTGGCAGCAAGATCATGATCATACTTTAAAATTAAAGGAGGATGAAATAATTAGATTAACCAATATGATTGAAGAATTGAAATCGTGCCATTATTTATTACCGCCTACGCCTAATCATGATGATGATGATGATGATGCTGTCGAAGATGATGATGATATAAGTATCTATCGACAACAACAAGACGATAACGAAGGTAATGAAAAGAAGACGAAAAAGATGTATTCCTCCAGAAGAAGATTAGAACAGCAATTAGAAATGACAACCTTGGCTTTAGATGAAGTACATCAACAACAACAAGGAATATTAATAGAAAATGAAAAATTAAAAACAGAAATCAGCCATTTGAATAATGAAAAATTAACAATGCATCAACAATATCAACAATTGGAAAAGGAATTAGAACATGAAATCAATGACAAACGGGTATTGATGGAAGAAAGAGATGTATCCATTCAGAATCAATTGAAATTAGAAGAGGAATTAAAAGATAGTCAATTTACAAACGAGCGTTTAGAATATCAATTAGGACAATTGACACAGCGTTTAAATACCATTCAGTCAGAACATGATGATATCCAAGATCAACTTACAAAAGAAAAATCAGAAAAGAAGGATTTGCAACAAAAAATAATATCATTACAACAATCCCATGATGGTTTGGAACAAGAATGTAGTAAATTAATGGATGAAATGTTGACTTTGGAAGAATTATCTTCATCTTCTACCTCTACTTCGTCAATAAAAAGAAAATCAATCAATTCTACCATATTTTTAAAAAACGAAATTGATCGATTAAAACAACATATTCAAAAACAACAAGTAAAAATAAATGATTTAGATGCCTCTCATCGACAAAAAATAAAACAATTACACCAAGATATACACCAATTGGAAATATCTATGGAACAAAAAGATTTTAAAATCATGGAACTCGAAGAATTATGGCAACTTGAAAAAAGACGTACAAAACAACAACAACAACAACAATCATTACCTATATCACCTATTTCTGAAACAGCTCCATCTCCTAAATTTTTAAATTTTGGGTACATTCATGATAATAATAGTAACAGCGTAGAAGGAGAAGATGATAATAATGATGACGATTTATTTACAACAACTTCATCTACAACCACTTATCTCAATGGCTCTTCTTGTACCTCTTCTTCTTCAACTAAAACTATGATGAATGATAATACTTCTTTATATTGTGAAATTTGTGAGTCATATGGCCATGATGTCATAGGATGTAATAATTTGATAATGATGAACGACCTTTTAATATCAAATGATAAACAAAACATTCATATTAATAGTAGTAATAATAATAATATGATGTATTGTGTCAACTGTGATTTATTTAATACCCATTCAACAGAAGAATGTCCAAACCAAGATGAAACTTTTTAAAAAATATATAACGATCGTTTTTTTTTATTTTTATTTTTTATTTTTTATTACTATTACTTTACTATTATTACTTCCTATTACTTATTATATATTTCTTAGTTTAAATTTTTTTTATATATATCCCATTATTATTAGAATAAACTTTTTTGTCAATATCTGTTTAGTTTCATTTAATTTTAACCAACTTTTTATTTTTCTTGAAATGGTCGAATAATGAGTATAAATAAATAAATAAATTATATGAATCTATTATCCATTGTTGGTTATTATTTTTTTATAGTTGTTTTGAATGAAAGGGCTTTCATGTATAATAAAAAGTTGAATAAAAAATAAGGAAAAAAAGTTTATTACTCATTAATCTGGATAAGCTTTATATATTTGTATACACATATACTAATAAAATAAACAATAACTTATGAAGAAAATCATGCATGAATTATCGTAATTATATGTAAAAAAATAAAGTGTTTAATAGATAAATAATTAAAAATAAAGTAATAATCACTTTAAAAAAAATGTGTACATTTTTGCATATAATTTATTTTATATATGTATATTGTTGAAAATTTACTATAGCTAATATTAATTTAAATTTTCATAATGAGTGATACTTATTTTTATTTTTTAAAACCTTTCTAAACGAATAGCATCACCAGGAAAGTGATTAAAAGAAGTTAAATGAGGATGAGGATCAGTTATTTTAAAATATTCCCGTTGAAATAAAGCTTCTGATAAAGTATTTGACTTTCCATGATAAGTTATATTTGATGATGATGATGATGGCAATACTTCATGTGTATTGTCTATATTATTATCTTGATAATGATGAAGAATAGGCAATGAGAATTGGTTCGTATCATCGTAAAAATTTTTAAGTATTGATGAATACCCATAAAAATGATCCCTACTTTCATCTTCTTCTTCTTCTTGTTGCTGTTGTAGATCATGTATTGTAGAAGATGTATGGTTGCTTTCTGTAAGATTTAAAGCGCTTTCTAAACGTTTGGAACACCAATTATCCGTAATAGATAAAATACGCTGAGCACTATCCATCGCGCATGCTGAGGAACACAGAGAATATCTGATAGGGACTTGCATTCGATTATTACATAACCTTGCCAAATAACCAACTTGAAAAGGTAATGCCATTGACCATTGACCACAATTATCACATTGTTTAGCTTTCTCTATGATTTGTTGCCTAATTAAACATGGTAACCATGATGGTAAGGCATTGGATAAAAAAGCGAGCCTTGTTTCAGGATGAATATCTAATCGACACAAAGAAAGTGTGTTTTGCTGATAAGGTGTTGCAATAAGTCGTTGTTTATCACCTTTTATAAAACTGTCCTTTTCATATCCATTAAATTGAGAATAATTTCTACTATGGCTAAATTTAGTATAGCACTGTTTTGTTGCATGATTCATAATCCATTCGTGCTGGCATTTTTTTAAATATTGGTAAAGTGCAAGGTCTTTTAAAGAAGGAAAGTCTTGTGTGAATGAATCTATATAGTGTTGGAAATGTTCTTCTTCTTCTTCTTCTTCTTCTTCTTTTTCTTCTTCTATATTAGGTTCTTGCTCCTGTTGTTGCTGTTGTTGATCATAATTAGTTGATTCTATTTTATTCAAATACAATAATATTTTTTTCCTTAACGTTTGGAGGTTGGATGGATATTTATTATCAAATACTGTCGTTGATATATATTTTAGTTTTTCCATACTAATTAATGGATACCAATTTGGTGTGCCATCTTCGGTATTATTATTTTTATTATCCATACACTGATCTTCATCATAGTCTTCTTTCAGTAAATCTATTTTCTTGTAACAAAAAATTCCGTCTTTATGCTCTAACGAAGTATTTTCATATAATAGTAATGTTTTTAATGAACCACCAAAATGAAGATATTCTTCGTGATCATGATAGCCACTACTACTATCCATCATATTTACCATAGCTGTATACTCATTACTCTTGTTGTTGGAATTGGTGTCATAATATACCTTATTTTGTAAATTATCAAAAAAGAACGATGATGGTGTGGTTGAAGTTGAAGAATAAAATTTAGATTGATGGGTATGTATTCTTTTTGTTGGAAAAGCTATTGAAGGTACTGCCAAGTCAATGTGTTGGTGTATCTCACAAGATGGAGCCAGTGATAAAATAGAAGGAGGTAAATAAGATAATTGATTTCTTCTTAAATCGATTTTCTCTAAATAGTGCATCCGATAAAATAAATAAGCTGGCAATTCCTTTAGTTGGTTTTGAACAAGACCTAATTTTGCTAAATAATGAAGATGCATCATTGTAGTAGGTAAATAGCGCAATTGATTATCATTTAAATTCAACCACTGAAGACTTGTTGCTAAACCAATTGTATCTGGTAAATAAGTTAATTGATTGATGGCTAAATTGAGTCTACAAATTGGAATACGGCGTTTGGAAATATAGGTAAAGAATTGTGACGAGAGCTGTTTTAATTGACAGGTATGTAAATCAAGATTGACCAAGTGTCTATATTCGTATTTTAAAAAATCAGTAGGTAGAACTTTTATTGGATTACCAGACATATGTAAATGGGTTAAGTGAGTAGGTGGATCATAGACTAAGATGTTTGGTAAGCTTTCAAAATGATTAAAACCAAGATTTAAGGTTTGAAGAGATGATGGAAAAACTCTATATTCTGGTAATGTTTGTAATTTATTTTTTTGTATTAATAGTACTTTGAGTTGAATTAATCGATAAATTACAGGTGGCATATCTATAATCAATATATAAAAATAAAAACAAAATGAGTAATATTAATAAATATCCTTCTGTCTTTTTCTTATTTTATTTATTATCTTCCTTTCTTATTTTTTTTTTATATAAAACGCACGATCAAATTCATTATTAGAAATATCAATCCCAAGTAAGTTTTGACACCGATCAAGGTCAGAAGGCAATTCTTTAAGAAAATTATTACTTAGAGATAACCAAGTTAATTGTGATAACTGAGGGAATATGTTCATATTGATAAGCCTTAGTTGATTTTTTGCAAGTGAAAGAGAAGTAAGATTGACGAGTACAATGATCTCTTCAGGAAATTCAGTGAATTCATTGTTTCTTAATGTTATTTCACGTAATGAATGCCGCATGTCAGTTAACGATTTACTATAAGGTGCTAGTGTAGTTAGCATATTGTTACGTAGTAGTAACGTTTGAATATAACATTTACGTTGGGATCGAAATAGATTATTTGTTGATTTTAGTACTGTATGCAATCTATATGTTAGATTTTTTTTATATTAAAAAAAAGGAAAATGAAAGTGAGAAAAAAAAAATCAATTTGATTTTTTTAAATTCCATTTATATATTATTTTATTAGAAAATATAAATAAACATACTCCTGTCTTCTATCATCGTAGTCTAATAATGTGTTGTCATTTGTCATGGTTGTTTTTTAAAATATATGTATAACAATAATTTTCAATATTAGTAATATTGATGAGCAAAAAAATACAAACGTTGACAATATCTATCCTTTCATCTTTTTCTTCCATTTATTATTTTAGTTATTTTCAGAAATTTCCGGTTTTTGAATCAATATCCAGTAACTAATCTTTACATCATAAATAAATAAATAAATAAAAACCAAATAAAGTGAAACAAAGTAAGGTTTTAATATTGATTTCCAAATTTACCTTAATTTATTATAGTAAGACATTCACTTTTTTTTGTAATTTTTTTTTTTTTTCAACTCATTTTATTTTACTTTTCTAACTACTAAGTTCCAATTTAGCAATATCTAATAAATGATTAAATGATACTGGCGATATGGTTTTTAAAATTGACATAGTACAGCTATCACTAAGTAATTCTATATAATAATAGTAATATTAATGGTAATTAGAGAAAAAATACTTTGTTTTCCTATTTTTTTATATTTATATTATCCTATGTATTATATACCTTGATATACTTTTGGATCACATGTACATTTGTTAAAAGAGATAGGATTAATTGGACAGTGAGATATATCTGATTTTGAATAACCAATTTGGTCAAAAAAATGGACTTGACTTTTGTCTAAAAACATAGCCGCTGCCAAAGTATGAATAGTATCGCCCCATCTATAAGTATATACATTGATGTATAGAAATAATTTTTTTGTAAGTAAATTAAGCTTTATATATTGATCTTGAGAAAAAAAATACATACTTTTCGTAAAAAAATCCACCAGCTTTATCTAAATGATCAAAGTATAATTGGTATTCTTTAGAGCGTAAAAATGATAAATCAACAATTTCAAAATTAGTCCAAATGTGGCAATTATTGTAGTAAGCATCATCTATATCGCCCCCATTATCATTCTCAATTATCCAAGACATAATAGTATCTTTAGTGGGTTTAATATATTGGGGATAATTTTCTATAAATAATTTTGTCGTTGGCCATAATGTTGTAATAGCATCTGATTCTTCTTGCATAGCAATAACAAATCCTATGTATGAAATAAAAATAAGTATAAGTAAACACATTTATAATTATAATAGCAACCAAATACCTTATATATAGATCTATTTACCTAATTTTTTATTTTCCTTCTTCATTACACTAAAGGGATCAATATCAATATCACATGAATAGTGGGATCCAGGTTCAACACGCCATGCATATTCTACATTTTTAAATAAGGGATGATGAAAGAATAAACCTGCTTGATATCTACTCATGGTAATTATTTATATATACATATATATTCATCATTACACCTTCCTTTATATACATATATATATATATATATATATTATCGTAATTATTTTTTTTTTTGTTATTACTACCTTAACTGTTGATGATAAGATATACTATCTCCTTTATACAAATTAAATAATTCCAAGATTGATTTTTCAGCACGAGAAACATCAATCCAATTAGGATAATTCCAAGCTTCAGGATCAATTCTACCAAAATAGATAGGACTTGAAGTAGCTTTTTGAATGTATTTCTTAAAATCTGCACCAAAATATTGATAATTTAATAAGATCCAAGGATAATGATGTTGGTGGTTAAATCGATCTTCTATATACCTAATAGTTTCTCTTGCAGCATTTAAATCTTCATTTGAAATAATCATGTAGAATACTCCGCGTTGGGGGTGATTAATCCATACATTTACTGGAATATTAGTATCGTGAATAAAATCAAATGTGGATAGTTGTTGTATTTGTTCATGTTCTAAAATGATATCTTTGTTATTATTATTATTTAACTTTGATATTGAAGATGGTTGATAGGCATCTCCCATCATATTATGAGCTTTATTCATTGTATCTGTTGCAGCTGATGTGAATGATGAAGATGTGTTTTTAGTGGTTGTTCTAATTGCTTTTAATAACTCTTGATTATAATAAATATAGCATATGATTACAAATACTATGGCGCAAAATAATTTCACAATGATCATCTCTCTTTTTCTACTTGACTTTACTCTTCTTGTAAATATATTATTCCTTCTCGTTAGGTCTATCTGGCAATATCTTTCATTAAAATATAGACTATGTGGTGATAATGATAAAGGAGATGACGATGAGATTGAAGTTGATGATTGGGTATTATCAGTAGGTAATAAAGTCATTTTTGTTAATAATTCATATATCTGGTATGTATAAAATGAGCACTATTAAAGAAATAATAATAATAAAGAAAGAAGAATAAGCAATAAGAAAAATGTTTTATTTTATTTTTATATGTACGTTTTCATATTTATTTACAAAAAATGTTGAAAAAGACTAGTATTTCTTATTTACACCCCACATATTGAAAATCTTGAGTAGTTCTAAATACGTCCATGTTTACAGGATCTATGATATATGTCAAAAGATAACGAATTATTAAATATTATTTTTTTTAAAAAAAAATAATAGTATAATATAAAGGAAAATGTTATCAAAAGATTGAGAAGTTAAAAAAAAAGGGAAAAAAAAAAGAAAATTAAATGATTAAGTATATACACGTAATATTTATTTTTGTAAAAATTATTGTAAAAAAAAAAATTATGCAAGTACGTACATGTGTTGGAGGTAAAAGATCGGCAGGTTATAATTTATTGAGTGGTATGGCGGGATTAAAATATTTAATCAATATCCATTAACATAGGGTCGCATTTTTCATAGTTAAACACCTAATATAAATAAGCAAGTTAATAGAGCTATTCTATTTTGAGGCTTTATTTTTTTAGCCATATTATTTACACATAACTTACATTATTAATATTTTTATTATTATTATTCAGAGGGAAACTCATCCCATCAGAAAAGCTACAAAAAACAAAAAGGACTATTAATATATATATATATATATATATATATATATTATAAAAAACATGTGCAAATAAACTCCAAAAATAGTCGTGCGTTTGGTATACATATATTATATAAATTAGGCTTACCTTGAAGGGGATGCCCGTAATACAAATTCTGGTATGCGTAGTTTATCTTCTCCTTGTTTTTTTTCCATAGGAAGCAAAGTTCCATTAACTACAGTAGCTACTATAGGTTTTTGTTGGTAAAATACTGAATAAATGTTATTATTTTCATTTGGATAAATTGATGTGTTGTTATTGGTATTATCATTAATATCTTCATTTAAATATTGATCAACATTTTCTATCCTTTCACAATATTTTGATACAGTTGGATTTATTTTTAGATTTACATCCATTTCACAATCAGTCATTTGTATGTCTATATAAGAGTAAAAAAGATAAAAATAAAAAAAAAAGCATATAAATTAATATATAAGCAGTTGTAATATTATAATGAAAATAAGGTAGTTATAAACTTACCGTTTTCTGGAAAGGTGTCCAGAGTAACTTGATCAGATGTATTTAGTGATATTAATGGTGAAGTTTGATTTACTGTTATTGGAGGTAAAATTGTAGGATCCTGTTGTCTTTTTTTTCTCTTATTCTTATATAAATTGTTTTCGACAACTAAAGCTCGTTTTTTAGATTTAGGGTATTGATATGGTAAACTAGTCAACATGATTTTAATTTTTTATATTATTATATTGTTTTTAAAAGAAAAAAGAGAGAAAATAAAAATGAAGAGTATGCAAATATAAATACGTAAATGTTAAGGAGAGAGAGAAAACAAAATGGAAAAGTAAAGAAAAAAGGTTATTATTTAAAAAAAATATTTTTTTTAAGCTTCAAACTACGGAGTTCAAAAAAAGTATACGATTAAAAAGACCAGCTTTAAAATAACATGAGTATTATATTACTTTTATAAGTTATTAATAAAAACTAAGTATATAACCCATATATTGATATAACATTATATATTTATACGTATATGTATATGTATATTAAAGATTTCTTATTATTTCTTTTTTATGGCCATTTTATCTATATCTAAAATAAAAAAAATGTAGAAGGAACTAGATTAATCTTGGGGATAAAAATCATTTTGTAACACAATAAGTGATATAAAACTATGTCTATATACTTTTATTAGCTAGAATAATGATACTAAAGCTAATCAAAAAATAATATAAAGTAAAAGAAGCGTTGTAACTGAACATTTCTTGAATATGTTTCAATATCATAATCTTCCATGAATCAGTAAAAATGAAAAAAAAAAGGAAACAGGGTAACAGTAAAAATTGAGAAATTTGTAATATAAAAATTTATTACGGCTCTTTTACCCCTTTCAAATTATTTATCAATAAACCGAAAAACATTGCATTAATAAATGATACAGAAGCATACATATTTTCATGATTTTAAAGGAATAAAATCAAAAACTACACATCTATGAAAACTATCGATTGGCTTTAATCGTTGGGGAATTAATGGACAATTATAATAGTATTGTTTGGCCAAAATACTCACTTGGATAAAAAAAGTATTAATTACATCATATATCACTAACTATCCAAATATAGTAATTAAGTTAAAATATCTAGGTGGCTCTCATTCACTTTTAATTGATAGGAGCAATGATCAAAAAGTAAAGAATTGTATGGAAATATAAATGTATGAACCAAATGAAAAAGATATCATTATTGGCAAAGAAAGCTATGTAATATCTTTATTTACATATAAAAAGCATAATGAGCTATGCCATAATATATGATTACCATATTACACTTATTGCTGAAAACAAAGAATAAAAGGCTGTATAGCTTTGGAATTAATAAGTGATTAAATTAATTTCCAAATTTAAACAAGAAGCATTTTGAAAGCGTTGTAAACACTGATACACATCTAAAACAACAATAACAAAGTTTATTGGCAAACATTATCTTGCATTTTTAAAAAAGATAAAAACTCGCAATTTTCCTTTTTACTTCATAGTATTGGATCTTTAAATACTCGAAAACTTTGGGATTCTATTGGTATGTAAAAAAATAATACTAATAAAAATAATAACCATATATTGTTGAAACCCTTTTTCAAAATAAGAAAACGCACTTATTTTATTATTAATTTTTATTATTATTTAGGAATTTAAAAATATTCTATTGATTCTACCGCTACATGGAAAAAAATGACTTGAAGAAATAATGAAAGTTGAAAGAGTTGAAAAGACAAACGGTGAAATGTATACAAGTCAGTGTTTTAATATAAAGAAAGGAAGAAAAAAGAGAAATGATATCTTTAATAGTTAGTTTTAATTTATACCCATACTTATTTCATTTTATTTTTTGTGCTAAATAGTTTGAAAAGCTACTTTAAAATATATTAAAGACAGTGATACTAATAAAACGAAAATAGTAATGATGATTAGTAGCAATTAAATTTTAAGATAAAACAACAGTATAAAATAGAAAAAATATTGCTGATAGTATTGCAGTTTCTCTTTGGGAAATTCGATTGATCAACTTCAAGATTCATTATGTTGTAGTCAAGAAAACTATGAAATTTTAGTAATGGATGCAATCAATCGGTTATGTAAGAAAATAAATAAGTGATTATTGTGGCAAATGGAGTGTGTAATTTGTCTTTTTTTTATATAAATTTTTTATTCACATAAATACATTCAAGATATACTTGCATATATTATAGTTTATTTGTTTTCTAACTGTATAAATACATGTATAAAATGTATCATATCTTATTTACATCATTTTCTTTACAGACAAAAATTTTCTACTCTTACTTCAACTATTTATAACACAATACTCATATACGTCATAAATCTAATGTAACTATTTTTTAACATATTTGATCGAAATAAATACATTATATATTTATGATTTTTGAACATTTGATAATATACAAAAAGGTCGACAAATTCCTTATATGTAACTTTAATTGTTTATCTAATAATCCAGTGGTCTTTTTTTTTTTTAAAAAAAATCATCAATTCTCAATTAGGAAATTGGAAGTATTTACATTCACCAGCCTGATCAAATTGTGGCGTCAAAAAGTATTTATAATCCCTAATATAGATTTAAATTACTCTATAAAAGTCAATTAAAATAAAATAAAAATATGAAGTTGCTACGTACAAAAAGTAAAAGTATTATTATTATTGTTATTATTGTTATATATATATATATATATATATATTTACAAATAGGTCCCTTTATTCATTATTTCCTACTATATATAATAGATTATTTATGTAAATCATCCATAATCCTTTTTTTCTATTTCATTAAACTAAATGCACCTTTATATATATTGTTGAAGAGCTTGTTTTCTTTTTCTTTTTTCTTTTTAAAAAAACATTCCAAATACATTTGTGTTAACTTGAGTAAATAAGAGGAAGCTTGTGATTCAAATAGTGTAACGTAGTTTTTTTTACCAAAAAATACTGTATATGTAGTACTTCTTTTAATTGGTTCATAAACCTATTTAAATCATTTTTTACATAGCAATATTCCTTTCTATTTATTTAAATTATTTAAATAGAATTTTTAATTCCATCTTTCTTTTTGTTATTTTATTTTTTGCATATATATATTTATATATAAAGGTCTTCTTTTAATTAGATTATATTTTTTATTTTTATTAAAGAAATATGTGGCATCTTTCGATACAGACAAACAATTGTTCTGAATACAGAGTACGTGCAGAAAACTGCTATGGAATTGAAAACACCTGGATTCGAGTGGATAATGATACTCTTCTTTATTTTAATAATGGTGACGATTATTGTAGTAAAAGTAACGGTTCAGTGAGTCTTGATCGAAGCAAATGTAATATCTTTAGTAACTTTGCCCTTAGTTATGATACTAATGCAGCTTCACCTATCAGTCATGGCCATTTATTTATTGTATTAATTCTATTGTTATTCCTTGGTCAAAGATATTTGTAATATAGATGTTATTAAATAATTATAAAAACACATTAGTACATACCTTTCATTTAATTGTATTTAAAATATCATTATAATTTATAAATAAAATATACTTTAAAAAATCTATAAAATATATGTGATGGCAAAAGGGACGGAGTGTGTTAAATGCATAGAATAAATAAAATGAGGTTGAAATATCAAATATAATGCAAAAAATTAAATTAAATTTAAAGACAGCATTATAAGCCTCTGATTTTTTTTTTTCCAGCGATAGTTTTTTTTTTTTTAAAAAAAAGTGGTAATTTTTTTTTCTTTCTCTCTTCACTTTTTATATAAATATATATAAACATTATATATATTATTCAACAATGGGGAAAAATGATGATGATTTTATTATGACTATCGATGACGACGATGAAACAGTTGTACCTCAAGAAGAAATAGAAACTTTAACCGATGAAGAAAAAGAAAAAGAAGAAGTGAAAAAACAAAAATCTAAAGATAAAAAGAAAAAGAATAAAAAGCAACAAGCTCAACAACAGCAAGTAGATCAAGAATTTAACAATCAATTCACTTTTTCTATTGATGGTGGCGGATCTTTAGGCCCTGAAAAACCTTGGGATTTTACAGCTGCCCGTGATATGTTGAAAAATAAAGTACTATATAAGAATGGATAAATCATTATATATACTGCTACCTTTTTTCTTTATTTGTATACTGACTTTTTTTATTACTTCTATTATTATTACATTTATGCTTATTTTTTATTTTCTAGGATCTTGAACATACTTCTATTGATGATATCATTACAAAGAAAAGAATTCAACTTAAAGAAGCAAAGAAATCTAAAAAAGATAAAAAAGGTAAACAGTAAAATACATTAATATAGATTTTTTACTACAAAGGGAAAAAAAGTGAAAGAATGACAGGTACACTGATAATAATAATATTAACAATATAATTTGATAATTTTGTATTCTATTTTTTATATTAGACGAATCAAAAACTACCACACAAAAAAATATCAAAGATAATGATAATAGTGAAAGTGATAATGATGATGGCGAAGAAGTAGAAGAATTGATTAGTGATGATGATGATGATTTAGCAGCAGACGGATTTGGAGCTGGAGCCGAAGATGAAACAATGGTTGGAGATGAAGATGAAGAAAAAAATAGTGACGACGATGAAGAAGAAAAAGAAGAAAGTAGTGATCTCAGCGATACAGATACAGAAGATGAAGATCAAGATAGTATGGATGGAAATAATAGTGATGATGAAGAAGAAAAAGAAGATGAAGTCGAAAGAAAGGTATATAAAATGAAATACAACATAGAATGGGGGGTTTTTTTTTTAATTGTAATAAGAACAGTAATTCTAATCTAATAATATTATTATTTCATATTTTTGAATACATATTAAAATATATAATAGAGAAAAGAAGCTTATTTCGCACCAGAAGAAGAAAATCAAGCCAGTGAACATCAATCATTCCAATCCATGAACTTATCACGACCCATATTAAAAGGATTAGCCAACTTGGGATTTGTGAAACCAACTGATATTCAAGCACGTACAATCCCTGTGGCTTTACTTGGTAAAGACATTTGTGGTGGTGCTGTAACAGGTTCTGGAAAAACGGCTGCTTTCATTATACCCATCTTAGAACGTCTTTTATATCGACCACGCCAAGTTGCATCTACAAGAGTCTTAGTATTATGTCCAACACGTGAATTGGCTGCCCAAGTACATAGTGTAGCCGTAAAATTGGCTAGTTTTACAGATATTACCTTTTGTCTTTGTGTTGGTGGGCTTAGCCTTAAAAAACAAGAAGCAGATTTAAAACTAAAACCTGATGTTGTTGTTGCTACACCTGGGCGTTTGATTGATCATATTAGAAATTCAATGGGCTTTGGCTTAGAAGATTGTGAAATTTTAGTGATGGATGAAGCTGATCGGTAAGTAAAAAAAAGTAAAAAAAAAAAAAAGAATATCATTAATGCTAATGGGGCAACACTTATTTATTTACTCTTTTTATAATACTTGATTTATTTTTATTATTTATTGGATGAATATGAATATAGTATGCTCGAAGATGGTTTTGCAGATGAATTAGGTGAAATTATCAAATCATGTCCAAAATCAAGACAAACCATGTTATTCTCGGCTACTATGACAGACAATGTGGATCAATTAGTTAGAATGTCATTAAAGAATCCTGTCCGATTATTTGTAGATAAAAACAATCAAGCAGCCAGTCGTCTTATTCAAGAATTTGTTCGTATTCGTGCCAATCGTGAAGCTGATCGTTCCGCTATCTTATTAGCACTTTGTAGAAAGACATTTAAAAAAAAGGTGATTATTTTCTTCCGTTCCAAAGCCGCTGCTCATCAAATGAAGATTTTATTCGGTTTAGTAGGATTAAATGCTGGTGAGTTACATGGTAACTTAACACAAGAACAGCGATTAGAATCTTTAGAACGATTCCGGGATCAAGAGATCGATTATTTAATGGCAACTGATTTAGCTGCTCGTGGTTTGGATATTAAGGGGATTGATACAGTTATTAATTTCAACATGCCTACTCAATTTGCTCAATACCTTCATCGTGTTGGTCGTACTGCTCGTGCTGGAAGAAACGGAAGGTAAAATAATTATAATTATTTATTTATTTTTTTTTTTAAAAAAAAGAATGGGCTCATTTATATAATTTTTCAATATATATATATATATATATTTAAATAATATAGATCAGTAACATTAGTTGGTGAACAAGATCGTAAAATGCTTAAATTAGCTATTAAATCAGCTAATGGCACCCAAGTCAAAAACCGTGTTATTGCGCAAGATACTATTCAAAAATACAAAGAAAAGATTGATAGTATGTCAACGCAAATCCAAGAAGTATTACAAGAAGAAAAAGAAGAGCGAGCTCTCCGTATTGCGGAAATGGAAGTACGTAAATCTGAAAATCTATTAAACCATGGTAAGGAAATCTATTCTCGCCCTGCAAGAACTTGGTTCCAAACTGAAGCAGAAAAGAAAAAAGCAAAAGAAGCCAATCTTCCTAAAAAAGAAGTTAAAAAAGAAGAGGTAAAAAATAATAAGAATCATAAATAAATAAAATCAACGGATACATTTAAAAAACATAATGATTTCTAAGTATACTCATACAACAACTGCTATTGTTATTATTATTAATATTATTATTATTTATATTATTATTGTAGACTGTAAAGCGTGGTAAGTATGATGGGTTGAGCCGTAAGAAACGTAGAAGATTACAGGCTATGGAAGGTGATGAAGATTATGAAAAAGATGCACGTAAACAAAAATTCCAAGCTAAAAAAGCAAAAAAAGCAAATTTACCACGTAGATTATAAAATCATTTATATGTATACATTCAATCAATCATTACAATATAACAACAGCAACAAAAAAAAAAAGACATTACATACTATTTTTATAATTTTTTTTTATTATTTACTTGTATAACAAAGCATTCCTTTTTTATTTTTTATTTTTATTTTTTTAAAAAAAATATATATACATTTATAATAAAATTTATTAGCATTTATTAATTTATTTATTTTAAAAGAAATTAAACAACAGGAACCATTTTATTTTATTTTATTTTTTTACTATATTTTTATGGAGGGCCGAGAGGATGGAAAGGATCGATCATTTTAAAAAATATGGTTTCACAAAAAAATGGAGTTTTGAAAAGCGTTTCTTTACAATAAACAATGACTAATAGAAGTTATGAAGGAATGGGTGGGAAGAATGAGCAAATGTTAATGATATAGGCACATATCTTCACAATATATCTATAAATCTATATAGTAAACTATAGTTTAATGCTTATTCAAGAATTTTTTTTAAAAAAATGTTCGGAAAAACACTTTTATTTATCATGCATTTTATATATAAATATACGTAATAGGATCAAACCAGTAAAAAAAAAGAAAAAAAAAATTCTATTTTCTATCACCAGATATACTATCTTTTGAAAAAAGAGATTATAAATTGAGGTAGAGTCGCCGATTTATATCTATTTTTTTTGTATATAAATTTCTAAATGTAGACTCACCCATATATTTTTGAGATGGACTCTAAAAAAAGAAAGTTAAGAACTATCAAATTTTTTTTCATTCCTAAACAATAGAAAACGCGGACAAAGAATTGATCAAAAAAAAGTTTGGATCTCTTTTTTGATTGGTTAAATAAAAAATAGAGTGTAAGAGATGAGCCATTATTTTTTTTTTAAAAAAAAAACTAAATAGTTTTTACTATAATCGTAAAATCGTGGTATTTCAATTTATTTCCCATCAAATGTTATTTTTTTTTTTTTTTTGATCAAAAAAATTATATACAATAAATAAATAAATATAAAAAAAGTGATAAATAATAATAATAAATATATATATATGTAAAACATTGGTTCATAATAATTAACATAAAAAATAAAAATAAAAAAAATAAACATAAACATAATTGAGAAAGAAAAGAAAGGGTATAATAATAAATCCATAAAAGGTGAATCTATTTAAATTTCATTGATACGTTTAATAGTACTACAATCAGGAAGATGATGGCCTCGATATTTGATTAAATATTCACCGTTTCCTTTAAATAAGGTTGTTTTGTTCACAGGACAATTCTATTATTCATAATAAAAAAATTAAAAATAAATAAGGTTAATATAAATAAAATTATAAACCCCATTTTTCCTTTTTTTATTATTATTATTTTATATATATACATATAAATTCCATTTTATTATATTTTATTTACCTGATGACTATTAGCACATTTATAATAAATGCTTTTATACCCAGTCTTTTTATGAATTGTATTTCCGTTATTTCGCCATAAGTAATTATCGTTATAAGGGAATTCCCGAGTTTCAATAATGGCTGTAACAGGTTGCATTTCTCTTCTTCTACGTTTATTGGATTTACTAATCATAGAAGAACTAGAAGTAGAAGTAATAGAAGAGGAGGAGGAGGAGGAGGAGGATGGTGTGATCATATTTGGATGTTTTTCATTTGGTGGTGAAGGTGGAGCTTGAAAAGATGAAGGTGGGGTAAATGGAGAAATAGGTATTTTTTTATTATTATTTTCCTTCTTGCTATCAAAAGATAATTCTGTGAAACTATATAAAAATAGAATAAAATAATGAGTATATAAAATTTACTTAATTACATATTTTTATTACTATTTACCTTGATGGACTTGTTATATGTTGTATTGAGTTCTTATAATTGATATCATGAGAAGTTAATTTTGGTGATATAACAGAAGAATGAGACATAGGAGGAGATGTTAAAGGTGGCAAAATGATAGCCGAAGGATGATGATGGTGATGGTGGTTCGACCAATCCATAGAAGATGAAGTAGAAGGGCGCTTTCCAAGAGGAGAAGGTGATGGTGATGATGATGACGACGAGATAGGCAAAGGTTGTAAAGTAGAAGGAGGAGGAGGAGATGGAGAAGATGAGGATAATGAAGAAGATGATTGTTTACGCCAAGTTTGACATTTGGTATCATTTTCATTTTGTTCAAGCTGTTGTTGTTGTATTAAATAATCTATCTCTTTATTTTTTAATTTAGCTTCTTCAGCACGTCTACGATCTTCCTCTACTTTACTTGACAATATTAATTCTAATAAATCAGGTTGTGAAGCATATTGCTGTAAGATTCGTTCCAAATTAAATGTTTTATTTTTATTATTATTATTCATTTCTTCTTGTTGCTGTTGTAAAGGTGATTTATTAAGTGGTAACTGTATTGCATATGGTTTTAATAAAGTAGAATTAGAAGCGTGTATTAACATATTTTTATAAAAAAAAAGAAAATGAATATTTATAATATAAAAGAAGATATATCTATTATTTTTTTTTTTAAAAAAAAAAAAAGAGAAAGAAAAAGAAAGAGAAAATCAAAAAAAAGTAATTTTTTTTTATTTTAAAACTAAAAATGGGGGGAGTGGCGGGGAGATGGAAGAAAATTGTATAATTTTTTTCAGTGTGTGCGTTTTAGTTATAGGTTCGCCGATTGAAATAAACTATTATAAAACTTTTCGGTTTATTATTAATTCATTTTTTTTATTACCATTTTCAATGTTTTATATTATTAACATAATCACTTCTCTTTTTTTTTTTTAACTATGTTCATCTTTAACTTTTTAGATAATAATTAGAAAGTGAAAAAGGATTGCATTTATTTTATAATAGATATATAAAAAACGTGTTTCTTCCCCCAAAATAAATAATTATCATACTACAACTGAAAAAAAAAAAAATATTTTTTTTCAATATTTCCCATTTTTCCCATCATAAACAAAACGAAAATGAAAAAAAAATAGGGACGAAAGGGTTCCTTATTTTTCACACCCCGATGAACTCGCCATCTATTTTAACTAATCAGAGATTAACGCTTATAATATCAAGCATCTAATTTATTACTTTATTATCATACATTTGTTATTATTATCCTCATGTTATTATATTATTATATCATATATATTTATATATTATGTATTTATGTATATCTATCTATCTATCTATCTATCTATCTATCTATCTATCTATATTTATGTATGGTATATACCGACGGAATAGTTTATAGCTTATTTTATAAATATATACAAATATAAATAGATAAATAAACAAGTAAAATGATTACAAAATACATAATAAAATATTGTAATCATCATCTGTTCTAGTCAAGTCTAAAAGTTATCATAAGAATTATTTTTTAGGGATCGAAGGGACGGTTGGGTTTTAATTATTTCATTTTCCAGTTTTTTCCAATTGGATGATTACAATATTATGAAGAGAAAAAAACTTAATTGAGTCACAGTTTCCTCTTTTGAATAGTAATACAAGAAAAAAAGTGATTATGAAAGTTGTAAACCAATAAAGTAATTCATTTAAAATGGATGATTCTATTTTTCACACTTGAGTAACTTTTTACTTTTTCGTAGGGACTCGAGGGACTCGAGGGATTTTTTTTTATTTTTATTTTTATTTTTTATAATCATTGATTGGATAAATTTATTATTACCATTTATTTTTTCAAGTTTATTTATTACATAAAACAATCTCATCAATATATATATATCTTTTTTCATCTTTTTCTTTTTTTTCTTTTTTAATTTTTTTTAATTTTTTCGCATGATTCAATTAATTCACCCCAGATTTTATATATATATATGTATATATATATATATTTATAAAAAGAATGAATTTGTATGTGGAGTAAAAAATATACTATACTCCGCGGACTGAAAGTCGTTTTTACTATAATGATAAAAAAAAAAGTAGTACAAAAAAATAGTTTTACCAATCATATTAGAGTTGATGACGAAGACTATAATATTAATTGTTCCCTTTATGCCAAAAATATATATAAAAAGAGTCTGAGCTTTCTTTTTTTATATGTATATAAATAAAAATAGGTATAAAAGGGTATAATAAAAAGGTTTAAAAAAAAAACTGTGTGTGAAGAGATATTAAAAAAAATAATTTAATTTGTAAATAGTATATTATTATAATTTCATTTCAAATATAGTATACGTGTTCTATTTAATATGAAACGTGTTTTGATCGTTATGGTGTTCTCTTTGAATCGGTGTTTTAAGCATAGTCATGTAAATTGGAAATTAATGATTTAAATAGTTACATATAAATAGATAATGAAGGTGTTATTTTCTTTAAATATGTACAATAAAACGGTGGAATAAAAAAAAAAATATTACTCTTTTGTCGATTATCATTAAAATTAATTGCGTTATAATTATTTTATAGTTCTAATTTTTTAAGGTCAGCTTACGGGAAGATTGGAAAAAAACTTATGCCGCATAAACACCGTATCAGTAATAGGAAAAATAAAAACAGAATAAAAAAAATTCTCCTTATGTTAATTGGGACAGTATTTCATAGATGAATACTTCAAATTATATGTATCATATGAAAAACCAAGCGATTATATACATTGCCAGATTTTGATAGTTTCTTTTTTAGGATGATTTTCATTCTTATTATTTTTATAGTTAACCATTATATTTATTCTATCTAGAGTTGCATTTCGGGTATATGTTTTGTATTATAACGAAAATATAAGCAGCTATATGAGTTGATAAAAAACTACAATTATAAAAAAAAATTCTTTATTTATATCGTAGTTTGCATATATATAGGCTTCAAAGTGTAGTTGCATTATATAAAACTGGGAAACTAGGCTTTTTGCTTTGTTCGCTGCCCATGACAAAATTATATCATAATACATATTTATATATAACTTGGATTATCTCGTGTTAGATTGTAGAAAACTCTAACTATTCATATATAACCCAATCATCCATTATATTTACATCCAAAACTGCAAAAATTTATTCATCTATACATATATAGCCATTTTAAAAAAGACTTCGTTCTAGCCTAAAGCATTATCATTAATATTAGTCAGTACATCTGTAATATAAGGTATGTTTTATTATTACTATCAATTAAAGTGATTTATTCGAAGCATGCTACAATAATATGATACAGTCTAGTGAACTTGCTTGTATTTTACTATGATATTTTTTTAAAAGAGAAAACATTTTATTTAAGAGTGATTTTTTGCTCAGATCAAAATATATCTATTCAAGAAAACCTGAATCGAAAAAATATACTCAATATTTTCATAAATCCATACTAAAAATAAGTATCTTTTATAAAATAATAAGAGTATATATAGTAACTTTTATTCAAACTAACTAAAAAACAATCTCTTATTTATTTACATTAGAATTAATTCAGAATTAAGAAATGACGAGTAACTAAATAAAGAAGAAGAAGCAGAAAAATTTAATAATAAAGTTAGTAGAAAGGAAAAAGAAGAAATAAAATATGATATACTTATATAACAGGAGAGCAAAATTAAGATTTTTAAACTACAAGCTAAAAACACTCAAGTATATACAATCGTTCTTGGAAAATTAAATATAATAAAGGATTCTAACAAATTACTAGTTTTGAATTAGGTTGGATGTTTCGGTTATATGTATTTTTACAATTCAAGGACGATATCTATATAAAAAATGTGTATAAAGAACTGATATTACCAACAAACTAGCATAGCTCGATTAAGGGTATTTGCGAAGACAATGAATCATTGTTCCCAAGGAAAGTATGTAAATGAAAAATACGTTAGTGTATATATATATATATTAGTACCCCGAACTATATACAAAATTATTTTCTTTCTATTATATAATATTTTAGAAACGAACACCAAGAATAAGTAATTATTGAAAATCATCAATATGGACAATAAACTAATTGGATTTGTTCGTCGTACTAATAATAATATATTAATAGAAAAAGATAATTTATCAAAGTTGACAACATTCAGCCTTAAAATTAATGGAGTGAAAAAAGCATGGGATCAAATAAAACTCAATATTAAATCTTTTATCAAGGATAAGGCTATCATTAATTTGTTCATCTGATTTTATTTTAATATTACTAATTTTTTAAAATATTATTATTATTCCTGATATATAAATATTAATATACATTAATGTATTTATTTTTTCCAGCTTTTTTAATCAGTATTTTATAAAAAATATATACTGCATAGAACAAAATTGAATAAAATAAATACTCTGATATCTTTACGCAGGCTATAATCATCTATATTTTTTGTAAAGTATATTCCTTAGTCATAGAAAATCTTTTTGTGTAATATGTTCTCGAAAAGGAATAAAAAGAGATGACTTGTAGTAAAGAAAACTAATCTTAACTTTTTGCAGAAGGACTTTGTCAATTTTTTGCAGCTATTTTTTAAAAAAATAAAATAAAAATAAATAGATATTTAATGTTAAATAATGTTCAAATTTAATATCAATTTTATTATTATGATAATTATTTTTTTTAAAAAAAACTGTACAAAAAAGTAAAAACTATTATTATTATTATAAAAAAAAGATAAAAAAAGATAAAAAAAGATGAAAAAAGATGAAAAACTAATTACAGATGGTATAGTGGATTAAAATCAAAAAAATTAATAATAAGAAAGTGAGACTTGAGTACGGTCATCTGTGATAGTTGGGTAGGCTGTTCGTTTTGGGTGTTGGACATCGGTCATATTATTTACATATATATGATCATCAGTGGATTGTTGTCGATGTTGATAGTGAGGATGATTAAACCCAATTGTTTTTTCAGATTGATAATAAGTCGAAGCGGTTACTTGATCAAATTCAGTAGAGTTATTATTATTAAGATTATTATTATCAGAATGAAGACTTTGAAGAACATGAGCGACTTGATGAGTATTATCAGACATAGAATGATGATGAGTTCGGTTCAAATTAGCCAAAGCGGAATTAAATTGTTGTAATTCATCCTCACGAGCTACTCTTAAAGAGAGTCCAGGGATGCGATCCATAATTAATAAAATAATGTATGTCATAAAAAATGACCAACAAGCACCAGCCGTTGCATCTGCCAATTGATAAGGAACTTGCATCCAATGTTGGTTCATCCATCCACCCTTAATAACATGCCCATCTAACAAAGGAATATATTGTTCGGCCCAAATGCCTGTCATGATACTACCAATAAAGCCGCCAATCCCATGTATAGCAAAAATATCAGCAACATCATCAAAATTTAACCAATGCTTTAAATGAGCAGCTAAATTACAAAAGAAACCACCAAAGAACCCAATGGCAACAGCAGGACCTGGGCCAACAAAACCAGCAGCAGGTGTAATTGTGACTAATCCAGCAACGGCACCAGAACAAAAACTAAGAGCTGAAAAACTACCGTTGATACGATAATCCATTAACATCCAAGTAACGGCGCCCATAGAAGCAGCTAGATTTGTCACCACAAATGCCATACCGGCTCTCAAGGTGCCATTCAAAGCCGATCCACCATTAAATCCAAACCAACCAAACCAAAGAAAGCATGTACCTAAGACAACATTTGACATGCTGTGTGGTTTATAATCTTGTAAAATGCGTGGTTTATTACGTCCATTCCCCCCAATAATTAATGCATAAGCTAAACTGGCAAATCCACTGGTAATATGTACGGGTGTTCCTCCTGCAAAATCAAGGGCACCTAATTTTGAACTCCATCCGTTAGGGTTCCATGTCCAACAAGCAATGAAATCGTATACTAGAGTTGACCAGACAAAGACGAACACAACTATAGGAAATAGTTTGGCTCTTTCGGCCGCTGTACCAATAGCTAATGCCGGTGTAAGCGCTGCAAACATACACTGAACTATTTTTTTAAAAAAAATAAGCAAATAAACATCATAATTCATTTAATTTTTTTTTTTTTTTTCAAATATATAATTATTATAACAGCTTACATATCATAAAAATAAGCTCTGGGGTCTCGTCGCTTACAACAGATGGATCTTCTAAAACACCGCGCAGAAAAGCATTATTAAGATTACCAATAAAAGAAGTGGCAGTTTTACTAAAACAAAGACTATAACCCCAAATAAACCACTATATATAAAGGAAGAATAAGGATAAAATGGAATTAAAAAAAAAATAATAATAAATAATTATTTTATATTTATTTTTATATATTAATATTATCATTGTTTTTTTTTTTAGTACCTGCAAAGTAACAATGACTAAACAAAGTACACTAGACATGATCATTGATAAAGCATTTTTTGATGATTTTGCCATACCAGAATAGAAGTAACCTATACCAGGAATCATAAGCCATACAAATGCAGTCGATGACAATACCCAGGCAAAATCATTTTGCCCATGTTGTGTGTTTGAATCCATTGTTTATAAATATATTTATGTAGAAATAAGTTGATATGAATAATGATGTATTATTATGTTATTAATGATAGTGATGATGATGGTATGACTATATTAAAAAAATAAAAAAAAATAAGAATAAAAAGATAAAGGAAAATAAAAAATAAAAATATTATAATATTAGATAAAAAAATAAAAAAGATCCCCTTTCAAGAGATAAGAATTATTTATCTTTTATCTATCCCATATAATATTTGATAACACTTTTTTTTTAAAACCCCATTCACACTCCCTAGACCAACTCCTTAATTATAAAATTTACTAACATGAATAAGGTATATATAATGATAAGGCTCTTGTCATTGTTGATCTTAAATCTTTTTTTTTATTCTTCTCTTTTTAGGTTACCTAAATAATAATCTTATCATTGTACATGATACTTGTTATACAACATAAATGAAGTTATACTTTCCCTTTTGATTCTATTCTAAAATAATAATATATAAATAAAGGGCAATATATTATAATGATAATAATTAATATAAATAATATCGTATATATAGTATTCATATTATATTATTATCATTGTCTCAAAAAAAACGGCAACCTTACCAATCAACCACGAAAACCTTATCGAGTCGGCGTTTTAATACAATTGCCACAAGCTGATTCTACCGTCTTTCCCACCACCAATTAACCAATGCATGTCTTGTTTCATTTCTGTAGCAAAATTAACACAATAAACACTATCACGATGGTATGATAAAATTGCCAATGGCTTCATTGTTTTGACTGAATAGACTCTTATTCTAAAAAAAAAAATAGATAAATAAAAATTAAATTAAATTAAAAAAAAATTTAAAACTCACTATGTATAAACTTTAAAAAAAACAGTAATATTGATAATTATCAATTTCCTACCTTCCATCGTATCCACCCGTCATAAATATTTTATTATCATTTCGTACTCTTATACATGCTATCCCTGGTTTTTTAGCTTTTATTTTTTTTAAAACATCTCCTTTTTTTAAGTTGCATTTTACGATTTGATCATCGATGCAAGTAGAATACGCATTATCTTGAAATATTGCCAAATCTAGTACTGTATCAAATAAAGGAAAAGAAGGAAAAAATAAAATAAGCGGTGATGACAATAAAAATAAAAACAAGATAAACGTGTTTTCCAAATATATAGATCCCTGCATTTTTTTTCCTCTTCTTTTCGACTTACTTGGCTGCTGATGCTCTTGTATTTTCCATTTTAATTCAAATTGTTTTGATGATATAGTATAATCCCAAAGGACCACTTCTCCATTTTCATAGCCACTTAATATCCCAAGATGTTCATTATCTAATATACAAAGTTGCACGGCCATACATAGTCTTCTTTTTTCATTATCTTCATCACCAATGTTTTGAATGAGCCATTCCTTTTTAGTTAAATCAAAAATGTCAAGCTATTAATATAAATTAAGTAAGTGGATAAAAGGATAAAGGTAAATAAATTTCATCATTATAAATTTTATTTTGTTTTGTGTATATATTTCTATCCTTACTAGAGGTGTATCCCCTTTAGCGGGTAAACATATTAGAGTATTCTCTATATACAAAAAGATAAAAATAATACCGTATATAAATAAGTAAATAAATATAACGCTTTTATACTTGTATATATATATAATATTATTAGTTTTATTTATATATTTACCGTTTATTGTACATAAAGATAATTTACAATAATTCAGAGCATAATAATTCAACGTGTATATTAAGCTGGGTGGTCCTTTCGTTGAAAGTTTCAAATCTAATTGCCATATGTGTATCATATGATCGCGACCTTGACTTAATAATAGTAATAATAATAAATGAGATTAAAATGTTAAATGCAAGAGCCAAAAAATAAATAAATTAAGTTAAGCTGTGAAATATATATATTCATTATATATGTACCTTATCAATTTATCATTATCAATTATATTAACACTTAATATTGATTCCTTATGTCCTTTCCATTGTATTATAGGTCGTCGCGTTTCAAAACTCCAAATAATGAGCGTACCTTCAGCGTCACTATTTTTTAAATAAACACATCCCAATTAGCTTTTCTTGTTAAAAAAAATATAAATAGAAAATAGTACTACTTAATTAATACTTGTAATATAAATATTATTTTTTTACCCGGAAGCAATATATTTATCTTTTTCAAAAAAGCAACAGCTATTAACTTCAGCTTGATGGCCCCTAAAGATATATTCAGGTCGTAGTGGTAAATTTTGCATAAAAAAATGAAGGAATGAGAGTAAGGTGCGATTCAAAAAAAAAGGCGAGGTTTAAAAAAATCAGAAAAAAGTGGCTTTGAGTCTTGGCGGAATTTTAATTTTTTTCTTATAAAAAAAGTTACCTTTCACATAATTTTTTTTCACTCTTTCCATTTTTTTTTGACATAAATATACTAATTTATTCATTATATACACAAAAATAATATATAACTTAATATTAATAATAATATATAACAACAATCAATAAAAGTTAAATAATAGTAATATAAATAATATAAACAACAATGAAAGATGCTTTTTTCACCTCTACTACAACAAAAAAAAGAAAACGATCTAATACTGCTACAAATAGATCAACAAATGTAATAAATAATAAATCAAAACCACAAAAAAAGAAACAAGAATCAGACGATAATGAAAGTAGTGCTGATGAAATGGGACCTGGAAATATCGATGATATGAATTTAGAAGAAAGTGAATTGGAATCTTCAGAAGAAGAAATCGAAGAAACAGCTGCTGAAAAACGTGTTCGTCTTGCAAAAGCTTATTTAGAAAAAATTGAAAACGACATTGAAGGTAAGAAAAAAAAAAAAAAAAAAAAAAGAGGGAGAGAGCCTATATACAAATATAAAGTATCATCATATAAATATTCATGATTTTTTTCTATCAATATATACATTTACCTATATTTCTAGATGATTTTGCTGGTGGGTTTGATGCTGCAGATTTAGACCGGGATTTGATTGCAGAACGTTTAAAACAAGACGATGTAAATAAGATTAATAATAATGAACTAAAATGAAAATGAAAAATAATTAATTTTTTAATAATGTGAATAACTTATATTTTTATTAGGATGAATCTGCTGGAAGGTTACATAGACGTGTTGCTGATAAGGTATATATTGTATACGATGGATATAAAATAAATAAATAATAATTAAAAAGGAATCTTTAAAAAATTGATGCTAATGACAATATAATTATGTCTTTAGTTTGATTATTCGGTGTTGACAGAATCAAATTTAAAATCTATTCGAGGACATCAATTAGCAGTTACAGCAGCAGTTATTACAGATAATGGATCATTCATTTATACCGCTTCAAAAGATGGATCTATCATTAAATGTATGTAGACATATAACAACTTTAAGTAATACAATTTGTTACTCAGTATCATTCTCATCCTGACTTTTTTTTTTATTTAATTAATATATTTATAATAGGGGACGCAACTACTTTAAAAAAAATACATATCTTTCCAGGTGGAAGAAAAAATGTTAAAAATTTTATTGGACATACTGATCATATTTATTGCTTAGCAACAAGTTCAGATAACCAATATTTAGCTAGTGGTGGTAAAGATAAAATAATTAACATTTGGTCTATTAAAGAGGATAAGCATATTGTTGCATTTTCACAACATCGTGATACTATATCGGTAATTATATGCATATAATCTATATATATATATATATATATATATATACAATAGTAATAGTAATAAACAAATAATAACTTAAATAATAACCTTCTTATTCTTATTTTCTATAATATTTGTACAACAGGGATTAGCATTTCGTAAGGGTAGCAATCAATTATATTCAGCATCATTCGATAGAACGATCAAACTTTGGAATATTGATGAAAGAGCATATATAGAAACATTATTTGGACATCAAGATCAAATCACTGCCATTGATACCCTTGGTCGAGAGCGATGTATATCTACAGGAGGACGGGATAAAACAACACGGTTATGGAAAATAGTAGAAGAATCACAATTAGTTTATCGAGGTGGAATTCAAACCAAAAATAAAGATGGGTCCAACAAACCACTTTATGTCGAAGGCTCCTTGGACTGTCTTGCTCAAATTGATGAATCTATATTTGTAACCGGAGGTGATAGTGGTCTTATTTCATTATGGGATATCAACCGTAAAAAACCTATTTATTCTTCAGATATATCTCATGGTGTCAACGTATATGAAAATGAAGATAATGGTGATGTGATCAAAACACCTCATTGGATTACGGCTTTGGCTAGTTTGAAATATTCAGATATATTTGTATCAGGCTCAGTAGACGGATATGTAAGGTTTTGGAAATTAGCCGCTGATAATAAAATGTTCACTCAAGTAGCACAATTACCTGTCAAAGGGGTAATCAATAGTTTACAATTTAAAACCGTATTCCCTTCGAACAAAACATATTTAATCATTGGTATTGGACAAGAACTAAAATTAGGCAGATGGTTAAAGTTGAAGGATGGTGTTAAAAACGGAACAAAAATTATAGAATTACCATTTATTAAAAAATAGACTATCATTTCATTCTTTTTCATCATTTTATAA